>CM053786.1:432531798-433131798 GCA_028749045.1 Cupressus sempervirens | reverse complement strand
TGTATGCACTATAGTGCGTACGTACTATGTCAAAACACATCTCTCCCTATCCCACCATCCCCCATCCCCTACTCTCTCTCTCACTCTCCCTCTCACATTGCCTACTCTCTCTCACTCTCTCTCCCATCCCCTACTCTCTCACTCTCTATCCTCTCCCATCCCCTACTCTCTCTTACTCTCTCTCCTCTCCCATCCCCTATTCTCTCTTGCTCTCTCTCCTATTCCATCCCATACTCTCTCTCACTCTCCCTCTCCCACCGCCTACTCTCTCTCACCCTCTCTCCTCTCCCATCCCCTATTCTCTCTATCTCACACACTCCCATCCCCCCTCTCTCTCAGGCTACTCTCTCTCTCCCCTCTCCCATCCCCTACTCTCTCTCTCTCTCTCTCCCTTCTCCCATGCCATACTCTCTCTCTCCCTATTCTCTCCCCTCTCCCATAGCCTACTCTCTCTCTCACTCTCCCTCTGCCACCCCCTACTCTCTCTCCCATCCCCTACTCTCTCTCTCTCACACTCCCATCCCCCCCCCTCTCTCTCTCCCACCGCCTACTCTCTCTCTCTCCCATCCCCTGCTCTCTCTCTCTCTCTCTCTTGCTCTCCCTCTCCTACTCCCTCTCCCACCACCTACTCTCTCTCACATCTCCTACTCTCTCACTCTCTCTCAGGTCTCCCATGCCCTACTCTCTCTCACTCTCTCTCCTCTCCCATCCCCTACTCTCTATATCTCTCACACACACTCCCATCCCCCCTCTCTCTCTCCCTCTCCCACTACATACTATCTCTCTCTCTCTCACTCTCTCACTCCCTCTCTACTCTCTCTCATCCCCTACTCTCACTCTCTCTCTCTCTCTCTCTCATCCCCCTACACTCTCTCCCATCCCCTTCTCTCACTCTGTCTCTCCCATCCTGTTCTCTCTTTGTGTCACCCCCTACTTTCTCACTCTCTTACACTCTCTCCCATCCCCTACTCTCTCTCTTACACACACTCCCATCCCCCCTCTCTCTCCTTGTCCCACCACTTACTCTCTCTCTCTCTCTCTCTCCCACTCCCTCTCCCACCACCTACTCTCTCTCTCTCTCTCAGGCTACTCCCTCTCCCCTCTCCCATCCCCTACTCTCTCTTTCATAGACATACACTCCCATCTCCCTCTCTCTCTCTCCTCTCCCATCCCCTACTCTCTAGATCTCTCACATACACTCCCATCCCCTCCTCTCTCCCTCACCCACTCCCTCTCCCACCACCTACTATCTCTCTCTCACACTCTCTCTCCCTCTCTACTCTCTCTCTCTCATCCCCTACTCTCACTCTCTCTCTCCCATCCCCTACTCTCTCTCACTCTCTCTCCCATCCCCTAATCTCTCTCTCTCTCTCCCATCCTATACTCTCTCTTTGCCACCCCCTACTCTCTCTCACACTCTCACACTCTCTCCCATCCCCTACTCTCTCTCTCTCTCTCACACACACACACACACACACACACACACATTCTCATTCCCCCACTCTCTCTCCCTCTCCCACTGCCTACTCTCTCTCCCCCATCCCCTACTCTCTCTCTTTCACAAACACACACTCCCATCCCCCCCCCTCTCTCTCTCTCCCTCTTTGACTCCCTCTCCCACCATCTAATATCTCTCTCTCACTCTCTCTCTCCCTCCACTCTAGTCTCTCTCCCATCTCCTACTCTCACTCTCTCTCTCCCATCCCCTACTCTCTCACACTCTCTTCCATCCCCTACTCTCATTCTCTCTCTCCCCCATCTTGTACTCTCTCTCTACCACCCCCTCTACTCTCTCTCTCTCACTCTCACACTCTCTCCCATCCCCTACATTCTCTCTCTTATACACATTCCCATTCCCCCTCTCTCCCTCTCCCACTACCTCTCCCACCACCTACTCTCTCTCCCCCATCCCTACTCTCTGTCTCTCCCCTCTCCCATCCCCTACTCTCTCTCTTTCACACACTTACACACTCCCACCCTACTCTCTCTCTCCTCTCTCATCCTCTACTCTTTAGATCTCTCTCACACACACCCATCCTGCCTCTCTCCCACTCCCTCTCCCATCACCTACTATCTCTCTCTCTCACTCTCTCCCTCTCTACTCTCTCTCTCTCCCATCCCCTACTCTCACTCTCTCTCTCTCTCTCTCTCTCTCTCTCTCTCTCTCTCTCTCTCTCTCTCTCTCTCTCTCTCTCTCTCTCACATCCCCTACTCTCTCTGCCACCCCTACTCTCTCTCTCTCACACTCTTACATCCCCTACTCTCTCTCTTACACACACTCCCATCCCCCTCTCTTTCTCCCTCTCCCTCTCCCACTCTCTCTCCCACTGCCTACTCTCTCTCTCTCTCCCATCCGCTACTCTCTCTATCTCTCTCCCCTCTCCCATCCCCTACTCTCTCTCTTTCACACACACACACACCCATCCCCCCTCTCTCTCTCCTCTCCCATCCCCTACTCTGTCTCTCACTCATTCTCCCTCTCCCACTCCCTCTTCCACCACCTACTCTCTCTCTCACTCTCACTTTCACTCTCACACACACTCTCTCTCACTCTCACTCTCACTCTCTCCCTCTCTACTCTCTCTCTGCCACCCCCTACTCTCTCTCACATTTTCACACTCTCTCCCATACCCTACTCTCTCTCTCTCTCTCTTACACACATTTCCATCCCCCTCTCTCTCCCTCTCCCACTCCCTCTCCCACCACCTACTCTCTCTCTCTCCCCCATCCCTTACTCTCTTTGTCCCCCCTCTCCCATTCCCTACTCTCTCTCTTTCACACACATGCACTCTCATCCTCCTCTCTCTCTTGCTCTCCCTCTCCCACTCTATCTCCCACCGCCTACTCTCTCTCCCCCATCCCTACTCTCAATCTCTCTCCCATCCTGTACTCTCTCTTTACCACCCCTACTCTCTCTCACACACTTCCTCTCTCTCCCATCCACTACTCTGTCTGTCTGTCTGTCTGTCTGTCTCTCTCTTATACACATTCCCATTCCCCCCTCTCTCTCCCTCTCCCACCATCTACTCTCTCTCTCTCTCTCCCATCCCCTACTCTCTCTCTCTCTCCCCTCTTCCATCCCCTACTCTCTCTCTTTCACACACCCACACACTCCCACCCCCCCTCTCTCCTCTCCCATCCCTACTCTAGATCTCTCATACACACTCCCATCCCCCCCTTTCTCCCTCTCCTACTACTTACTATCTCTCTCTCTCACTCTCTCCCTTTCTACTCTCTCTCCCCCATCACCTACTCTCTCTCACACTCTCTCCCATGGCCTACTCTCTCACACACACATTCCCATCCTTCTCTCTCTCTCTCTCTCTCTCTCTCTCTCTCTCTCTCTCGCGTGCGTGCTTACTCCCTCTCCCATTGCTTACTCTCAATCTCTCTCTCCCATCTTATACTCTCTCTTCCACCCCTACTCACTCTCTCACACTTCCTCTCTCTCCCATCCCCTACTCTCAATCTCTCTCTCTCCCATCCCATACTCTCTCTTTGTCACCCCTAGTCTCTCTCACACTTCCTCTCTCTCCCATCCTATACTCTCTCTCACTTCCTCTCTCTCCTGTCCCTTACTCTCTCTCCCCTCTCCCATCCCCTACTCTCTCTCCCTCTCTCTCTCTCTCTCACACACACACGCACACACACACACACACACACATGCGCACACACACACACACACATGCGCACACACACACACCCATCCCCCCTCTCTGTCTCACTCTTTCTTTGCCTCTCTTCTTCCCTCTCTATGAACTATTTAGGTCTCAATAGTGTGTGCGCACTATAGCACACACATGCTATTGAGACCCAAATTTAAAAAGCTTTAAATAGCGAGTGCGCACTATAGTGCACACACGTTGTACGGTGTATGTGTTATTTAAACCTTTGCATTCTACCAAGCCTAAGGCTTGGTTTTGCCTTGGGGATCCATCCTAAAGGTTTGGAGTCTATAAACTGGTCTAAGATGCATTTTTATGCAAACATGCAAAAAAGGAATGATTTTCCTTGTGTTCTCTCCTTCAAAATTCCTCATGGTTGAGCATCGATAAGATCAGGTTACATGACATTGTAGTTCTCTATGTTACCTATATAACCATATAATTTATTTTTTATTTGAACTATTTCATTCCTTTCATCTATAATTTCTTTTGAATGTATGTCCATTTTTTGTCAAAAACCAACATGTACTAATTGGGCTATAGATTTTAGCTCGTTCATCAAATTTTTTGACAACTTAGTTTTTTAGAAACTAGACTCCATTCTACACACTTTGAAATTTTTTTTTTTTGATTTTAGATTAGTTTTCAATCATTTCTAGGGGGAGCACACAAATATTCACATTTTTGGGATGTGTCTAGTTAAAAAAATCATAAAAAATAAACTACACATTATAAAATTACCCAAAAAATCTGGGATAAACTACATAGTGTTAGGTAACTTTTGACTGAATCGATTAAAGAATTTCAAAAAAAAGTTAAAATTTTAGGGGGGCCACACTTTGTACTGTGTTATATTTTTTTGGAATAAAAAGTACCACTTTCTATGGCCCCCTTTTTTGAGGACATAAAACTAAACCATTTTGAAAAAAATTAGTAGTTTAGAAACTAGATTCAAGGGACTACTACTTTTGTTTTTGTCATATCTTAAAATTTTGAGCGTAACTATCTTCAAATTCTTGTTGAAGTTTAGAAATTGCTGATTTTAGAAAAGGGTGTCCATTTATACCTCCCTTTTGGTACCACAACTTGGTGCACTTACCTGAGATTATTTTATCAAAAGTGTGGACAATTCAGGCATGTTATAGTGGACTGCAAAGCCCAACTGCAGAAGGAGAAACAAAAGGAAGGATCCCTCAGAATTGGAAAAGAAACTATAGGGGAATCCTCGAAAGCTCCACGGCTAGAGGAGATTATTGTTGGCACTCAAATCTCGGAGGCTAACAAGGTGCAGAATACCCCTATCACAGGGTCTGAGGGGCTAAGTGAACCCGAAGTGGGGGAAGCTTTAGATGAAAAGAAGAAAATGGGAGAGTATTAATTTAGACAATAGATAGAGGAATTAATAAGGTAACCTTTGAGGGGGCCTTAGTAAGGTGAGATGATGGAGGAAGATGAAATACTGGTACACCACTCCCTTCCTGGTTCTCTTGCTAGTGTGAGAAGCAAGGGACTATAGGAACAAAATCCTCTAGACTATGATACCCATGAGAGGTTATGCACCCCTCTAAGAAATATAAAGGCCTCTCCAGCGGAGATAGTAGCAAAAGTGATGGCAAGTTTAGATAAAGCAAAAGCTGAAAAAGAACTAAGCCCCACTTCCCCACAAGTGGGTGATAATGAGGAATAAGAAGTTGAGAAAAGGAAGAAAAGGAGGGGAAAACTAGATGTAGGGACATGTGGTACAGCTGGAGGATCAAGTAGTAGAGCAACGAGGACAAAACAAGCAACAAGGGATGTGGCCAGTGGTCAAAAACTTACACTGGAGATTGTAACAAGGGGTAAGAAATGGAATTTCTTTCTTGGAACTTAAGGGGGCTAAATAACCCCTAGAAACAATATGCTTTAAAGTAGTGTACATTCCAAGAAAAGGTTGATTGTGTGTTAATCCAAGAAACCAAAAAGTCTAGTTCAAATTTTAGTAGACTCGTGGGTCATATTTGGCCAGGGGCTACCTTCATGCATGTTGATACTGATGGAGCCTCAGGGGGTATTGCTACCATGTGGAACCCATGTTCTATGACTAGATTTGAGTTGTGGGAAGACAAAAATTTCCTAATAACTGAGTTCCAAACTAGTAATGAAAGATGGGGGCTTATCAATATCTATGCTTCTAATAATAAGATAAGGAGAAAAGAAACCTATGAAAAGTTGGAAAGGATAATGGATACTATGAAGGAAAAATAGATAATGTGTATGGGAGACTTTAATACCCCCCTCTACCACTTATAAAAGTTAGGTGGAAATAGAGACTACCCTGAAAGTTTATAAGACTTTCATGATTTTATGGGAAAAATGGATTTAATATATGTAAACTTGAGAGGAAACTCATTCACCTAGACTAATAATAGAAAAGGAAGTGATCTTATTCAAGTAAATTGGATAGATTAATGGTGACGAGGAATTGGAATTGGCTAAGTGATTCCTTTTTGGAGAATCTCCCAAGAACTACTTCTGACCATTCCCCCATAATCTTCCATTGGGAGGATGGTATAAAAGGAGGTCTGAAACCTTTCAAGTATGAAATAATATAGGAATTCAACCTGGAATTCAAAGATCGAATCCAAGAATGGTGAAACATAAGGATTGATAGTACTACAATGTATAGACTAGATAAAAAATTAGATAATATAAGGAGAAATGTTAAGGGTTGGGCTAAGAGTTCCTTTGGAGATTTGTTCAAAGTTAAAAGAGAAGTGGAAGAGAAACTTAAAAAATTGCAGTGGCATATTGCTGAGGGTAATAATTTGGAAGAAGCTATACAAGAAGAAGAAAAGTATAGAAAAAATGGAAGAATATCATTATGAGAGAGGAAATATTTTGGAAGCAAAGATCGAGAGTTCAATGGTTAACTGAAGGTGACAGGAACACTACCTTTTTCTATAGGTCGGCCTCGAACCATAAAAGAAGAAACATGATCAAAATGTTGGAAGGAGAATGAGGAAGGTAATATAAAGACTAGGAGGAGATGGGAAGACATGTTGTGGAGTACTTTTGCAAGGCTTATAAAAAGGAAAATAGAATAGGAAATCGGGTCATAAGAAGAAGCTTGATAAACACGATCCCACAAGTGCTAGGAGAAGCTAAAAATAATAGCATTCTAGGAAATATCATGAAGGAGGAAGTGAAATAGGTAGTGTTTTTTATGAAAGCTTACAAGACCCTAGGACCTGATGGTTTCCCCCCAGCATTTTTCTAGCAATTCTGGGAGATTATTAAAAATGAATTGATTTGTGCAACCAAAGATTTCTTTAAAATGGGGAAGATGCTAAAAAGGATAAATAAGAATTTTATTGCTCTGGTCCCCAAGACTTTGAACCCATGAGTCTCCTTGACTTTATACCCATATATCTTTGTAACACAGTCTATAAGGTTCTTGCCAAGGTAATGGTCAATAGGATTAAGCCCTTCCTAGATAATATTATAGGAACACCACAAAAGGGGTTTGTGTCAAGACGAAAAATCCTAGATGCTACAATAACTGCTCATGAGATGATACATTCTATGGAGAAAAATAAAATACCTAGTATGGCCTTCAAATTGGATATCTCTAAGGCATATGATAAACTAAGATGGGATTTTCGTTATGATGTTCTTGAAAGAGTGGGGTTTAACGAAAAGGTCATAAACCTTATTAGGATGATGGTGAGTACTGTCCAGTATGTGGTTCTACTAAACAGCTCTCCTTGGGGTAATTTTGAAGTTGAGAGAGGATTAAGGCAAGGGGACCTCCTATCTCCCTACCTCTTCATTACGGTGGCAAATGTGCTGGGGAGATCATTTACCAAATTGGTAAATATGAGCTATGTTAAAGGCATTAAGCCTGCTACTGCTACTGAAACTGAAGTGTTACAACAATTTGTTGATGACACTTTTCTTTTTGGATAATCCTCTATAATGGAAGCCAGAGCGTGGAAGAATATCCTTAGAAACTACAAAGACATCTCAGGTTAGCAAATAAATTGCTCTAAAAGTAAACTTTTTTTTTTCACACTAATGCTTTTATGCAGAGGAAGATTAGGAACATTTTAGGTTGTCAGTCGACTAACCTCTCAAATACTTATCTTGGTTTACCCTTAACCACCAAGGAAGTAAAAAATAACTTCTGGAATACCATTGTTGAGAGAATCCAGAAGAAGCTGGTAGGATGGAAAGGGAAAATTCTTAGTAATGTGGGAAAACTACAGCTACTCTTCACAGCTTTCCAAGGCATACCAATTTACTTTCTATCCCTTTTTAATATCAACCAAAACATGGTGGACATAATTGAGAGAATACAAAGGAATTTTCTTTGGTCAAGAATAGAGGAAAAGAACAAATTAAATCTTGTCAATTGGGAGTATGTTTGCAAACCAAAAGAGAAGGGTGGTTTGGGAGTGAGAAGACTTAGGGACTTGAATAAAGCCCTTTTTTCCAAAATTGGATGGAGGCTGGGAGAAAACAACACAGATTGGAGCAAGATCATGAAATCTAAATACCTATCTAACTCCCTAATTACTCACAATATTTTATATAATGACCTCTCAGGAGGATCCAAAATATGGATGAATATTGTCAAAAGTAGAGGTATACTTAGGGAAGGGGTGCGATAGATTACAGGTAGTGGGCAAAACATTAGGTTTTGGTAGGATAATTGGACTAGGGGAAAACTGTTGGCTTACAACAAATCTAGAAGACTAATGGAAACATTGAAGGTAGAGGTGGGGCTAAGAGTGATAGATTATATTGACCCTAGAAGGAAGTGGAATAAATTACGAAAAGATGTTTGTCCTATGGAAGATGTTCAACTACTTAAAGAACTTGAAGAGTTGATGGAAGCTCAAAGACTCCCACTTCTAATACAGGAAGATAAAGTTGTGTGGGATATAACTTCTACTACTCATTTTACTATCAAATTTGCTTACAAACTTCTCTTTTGTAAGGACCTTTGTCCCACAACATGGTGTAAAGTCTAGATTAGCAATCTTCTGCCCAAAATCAACTTCTTCTAGTGGATTGTTCAACATGGTAAAATACTATCATTGGACAATATGAAAAAAAGGGGTTTCCTTATCACAAATAGATGTTATCTTTGTAAAGAAAAAGAGGAGAGTATCTCTCACCTATTCCTTGAATGCTCGTATACTCTAAAGATCTAGTTGCTGGTGTGGGAAAAATTTGGAGTGTGTTGGGTGCTGAAGGAAAATTTGAGTCAATTTGTTGAAAACTGGGATTGTCCCTTTTGTCACCCCAAGCTGATATTCCTATGGAGAATTGTCTCATGATACATTTGCTGGCACATATGGAAGGAAAGAAACAATAGAATCTTTTGGGAATAGGAAAGGCCCATGGAGGTAGTTATGGGAATTATGGAGAAAATGTTGAAGGAAAATGTAATGATTACGAAATGTAAGACACTAAAGGAAGAACCAAGAATGAAAGAATACCAAATAGAGGAAAGATGGGGTATCCATTGGAACATTAATCATTTTGATAAATCTAAGGCAATAAAGAGACAATAGACAAAATGGAAACCACCAAAAATAACTTAGCTTAAATTAAACTTTGATGGTGTTGCAAGAGAGGGTGTTGGGGCATCGGGTGGAGTGTTGAGGAATGGAAATGGTGAAGCCTTGCTAGTCTATTCTAGGAGAATTGGTGGAGGAAGTAATAATATGGCTGGAACGATGGCTCTACTTTGGGGTCTACAATTGATTAATGATATGAAAATAAAGGAAATAACTATAGAAGGTGGTTTTAAATTAATAATTGATATGGTGAAGGGAGTCTCTCAGCCAGGTTGGAATATCCAAAATATTGTTATGGATATTAGATATATCCTAAGTGGGATGGAAAAAGTTCAGTTACAACACATATACAGGGAAGGTAATATGGTGGCAGATGTTGCTACTGCCATGGATTTTAAGTTAAAAGAAATGACATGTTGGAGAAGCATGGATATCCTAAAGTATGAAATTAAGGCCCTAATTCGCAAGGAAAGGGGGGTGACCAAAAATTGAGCATTTCTAAACAAATAAGGATCAGTGCCAAATTTGGCAGTATCATCTCTAGGAAGGCGAAGCTTGCTAAATTTAAGAAAAAGTATAAGGGAAAGATGATGAGACACCTTCGTATGGGTTTGATAATAAATAGATGCAATTTGAGGCAAGAATTATTTCCTAATTATGGTAACATAATGCGAAATTTTAAATATCATTTTGAGAGTAGGAAAAAAATCATTACGGATATTATCAGGGATTTTAGGGACATTAGAGTTATGATGCAAAGTACACACTAATCCCATAATGAAAAGGTATGGGATTTCAAAGCACCTCGAAACCATGCTTGTAGGATGATTAAAGGTCCTAGAGATGTTATATTCAACTCTGCAAGCTATTATTGATTAAAAATATCTGTATTGTCAACAAGCTTGAGGGTAAGAAGGCTTAGATGAAAATTACTGAGGTTTGGGGGTTAGGGATCAGTGGAGAAGAAATGGGTGGTGATCTGAATCGATTAGAGTCAACAAAGGTAGAAAATTTTAATGAGAGGATGGTGACCTAGTTCCTACTAAAAGAAGGGGGCTTTATTCCTTATATGTAGGCAATGGAGGGTTATGATGAAAATTGTGCTCTTCAATTTGTGAATGGGTGGAATGACTGCAAAGTTACCATAAATGGTATCACATTCCAATTAAATGAGGAGGTTATTGCTATGGCCATTGGTTTGTCCCTGAAGGGGAAAAAATGGAAGAAGGTTATGAAAACAACAGAAAAGGCCAGCATGAATAGCTTTTTCATTGATGATGAAGAACCTATTTGCTATAGGGGAGGCTTTCAGAGGGATAAGCTATCAACTCCATGGGATGATGTCTGTCTGGTGATCATGGAGTACCTCACACTCGAAGGCAGGTTTGGAGTCTATTAATATTATCACTTCACTCTCCTAAACCATTTTAGAAATAGAGACTTTATTTCTATTCCATTCTTTCTGTTACATTCCCTTGAGGACATGATTAGCGATGTTAGGGAGAAGAGAAGTAAGGGTAATAATTCCACTATCATTCACCAGGGTCTGATTTATAGACTTTACCAGTTTCATCTTGCCCTCTATCCCCCTAGGGTCATTGTTGTTGATAATCAACACCACCAATAGAATTCTCGTATGAGTACTAGCACTAGAACTAGAATCCACATGCCGCACCCTTCCCCTAGTAAGGATAATAAGAAAAAGAAAAACCCAAACCTGGTAATTGAATAGAAGGGTGGTAAAAAAATCAAAATAAAAAAGATAGTGGAGGTGGACATTAGGGATTCAAAGGAGGAGGGTGGAAATGGTAGGAGAAGATCAAGGAGGTTAGCCAAGTCACAAGCAAGGTATAAACAAAAGACCAATACATTCAGGGTCGAGGAGGAGAATGTTGAGAGCAATGGGAGAGAGATGGAGGAGAAACATTCTGATTCCAAGAGAGTAAAGGTGAATGAGGAGAAAGAAAAAAGTGAAAACTTTGTTGATAACACCCGGGTGTCTTCTGGCAATGTCAAAACCACTGAGACTACTCATGTGTTAGCCAGTTTTACCTTGCAGCCTATCACCTTCTGTGGGGACAACAATAAAGTGGATACCTCCCCTATCACCATCTCCTCTCTGACAAAGGAAAAAACCAATATTTTTGCTAACCCCCAAGTTTTGCAGGATGAGAACCAACCATTGACAAAGATTAAGGAGGCACCTAAGAGTGTAGAAAAAGGAAACAAGGAGAAGGAGAAGGAATATAATGACAAGAATACCAAGATGGAGAAAAGGGTCAAATTTCTAGAGGATGGGTTTTACTCCTTCTCTAAATTTTCCTTGAAGGTTACCCATTCTGTTGTAACTACCCTCCAATTACTGGCGCAGGAGAAGAACGACGTGGGGCTGGACATGGAGGACACCAAACTCTGGTATAATTTTCTTGTTGAGGATTGGGCTAGGGTGCTTCTTGCTGGGAAAGGAAAAGATAAGGAAGACATATAATGTGGAGGTCTCTAGGGGTTTTTAGCCCTAGTTTGTTTATTTGTTTTTGCAGTTATCTTGTTTGATGGTTTACAGCTTATTCTCAGACTTGAGTTGGTTTGTTTATGCCAACAGTTATTATATTCTAAAAAATCTTAGTATGTTTAGTACTATAGTCTTTAGAATTAGTATAGATGATACACTAGTAGTTGTAAATGATCGTGTGTTTTTTTTGGTTGGGTTGGCTTGTTTATGCCAATGGTTATTATGTTCTGAACAATCATAGTATGTTTATTACTACAGTTTTTAGAATAATTAGTATAGATGATACTTTGATAGTTGTGAATGATTGTGTGTGGTTTTTTGGTTACTAGTTGTTGTTCTATGTAGCAGTGGTTGCTTTCTGCTTGTCTGCTGGCAGTATGCTAGTTGTCAGCTTTTTGGTTGTAAGGGCTGACCACCTTGTTTTGGTCACTTTTATTTCAAAAACATCTTGTGTTTTTAAACTTATTTAAAATCTTGCTTGAAAACTAATTATCATATCATTTTAAAATAAATTTATTTAATTTTTTCTTCACAATAATTTAAAATTATTTTATTCTAATTTTATTTTTATTTTTTAAAATTCTAAATTATAATTAAATTAATAAATAACAAAAGTATATTTTTAAGAATATAATTATTCGATAAATTTTTACTAAAAATATTTATAAATTTTGTTACAAAAAAATTTTAAATTTAATTTTTAATGTTTTATATTTTCTATTTTAAATATATTTATTAGTTTTACATTGTCCCTTACTTTGTCAATCATAAAATGCTAACTTTTTTCACACTATGTTTAAGTAACTATTTTTTCCATTATTGTTTTAATTCTTTTTTGCATTTTAAAATCTGTAAAACTAATATTGTTCTTCAAACTTACTAACTCTTTTGTTGGTTTGGATCAAGTAGTCAAAAACTTATTTTTTAAAATTTAATATTTAAATTTATATTGGAAAAAGGTAGAAACAAATACTTCATTGATTTAACTCAATTTTATAATTGATATTTAAATATTTCTTAAAATAACTTAATCCTTAATCTTTTTTTTAAAAAATTCTCTTCCAACTCTCTCTATTTAGCGTCCCTATAATAACATGTCATTCTCTCTCTTTTTAATCTTTTCATATCCTTTCTATCCTTCATTTCTATCTATAAATCTCTATTATCATTATCTCTCTTTTCAATCTGTCTTCATATATATAAATATCCATTTTCCTTCTTTTCTAACTATTACGATGAATATATCTCTTTTAATTCTCTCTTCATATGTTTTACTCTCTAATTTCCTTCTTTCCTAACTATTGGTAGGAACTTTGACGCAATGCATCTCTTGCTAAAAAAATGCTTCCTTTTTTTAAAAAAAAGTTTAATTTACTGTTTGTTAGGAGGCATGGAAAAGGGTAAGGAAAAGAAGGAAATGTTTGATTTGAGAAAGGTAATTATCATTATCATTATTGTTCTCATAATTGTTAAGGTTTAAGATTCATTTTTTTCAAAAATGCTTCCTTTTAAAAAAAAATACATATAGGAGAAAAGGATAAGGAAAAGAAGGAAATGTCTTATTTGAGAAAGGTAATTATCATTATCATTATTGTTCTCATAATTTTTTAGGTCTAGGTAATTTAGTTAATTTTAGTGGGATACAACTCTATGTATGTATGTATGTATGTATTACATATATATATGTGTGTGTGTGTGTGTGTACATATATGTGTATATACACACACACACACACACACACATATATACATATAGATACATATATATATTATATATACATATACATATGTATACATATGTATATATATGTATATATAGATATATATACATATGTATACATATGTATACATATGTATACATATACATATGTATACATATACATATGTATACATATGTATACATATACATATGTATATATATGTATGCATATGTATATACATATTATATATATAAACACACACACACATATATATATATATATATAGACATATATGTGTATATATATAGATATGTATATATATGTATGTATATATGTATACATATATATATATATATACATATATGTATATATATATGTATACATATATATATATACATATATGTATATGTATATATATACGTATATGTATATCTATATATATATACGTATATGTATATCTATATATATATATACGTATATGTATATCTATATATATATATACGTATATGTATATCTATATATATATACGTATATGTATATCTATATATATATACGTATATGTATATCTATATATATATACGTATATGTATATCTATATATATATACGTATATGTATATCTATATATATATACGTATATGTATATCTATATATATATACGTATATGTATATATATATATATATATATATATATACATATATGTGTGTGTACACACAGACACACACAGACACACACATATATATAATAAGAAAATGTTATTGATAACTGATAAGAATTAAAGAAACATGTCTCTTAGGATAGGGTCTTACGGAGGGAGGCTTCCTTCAAAATAGAGCAGGTGACCATTGAGGTTTTTTAAGAATATTTAATGGTGACTGGTTTGTTTCATCTTTAAAAATTTAGCTCCTAAATTTAAGTAAGGTCCATGAGTTTTAGAGTCAAAATAGCATGAGATTTTAAATTTATTAATTAGCTTTGATGGAAAAATAAAAGAATTGTTGACATGTGGCAACAAATTCCCTAAGCTTATGGGGCTATTTCCTACCCCACCCCATTTCCACCTGCTCAAATTGAGCAAGCTAAAAAATCAGAGCTCCTATTTTGTAGGAAAAGATTCTGAATAAACCTATAGCCTCCCCTAAAAAATCATCACAGGGCCACCTAACCCCTTCCTTAATATCATATACATATGCATTGAGAAGGTAACTTGAAACACACTGAAAATGCATAGGTGCTATTACAAGTTACAATGATGACAAAATGGTCCTACTTTAACATGGTGTCAGAGTAGGTTCCCTACCTATCTATGAGGTTTTACAAATAATAAAAAGTATAAATCATATAAAATTCTTAAAGTTAAAAAGTGGAGTTGGGCATTCAAGTAGTAGTGAAGAATGGAAATGCTAAACCTGACATGAATTATCTCTTAGATAAAATCCTGACCATCTCTCTAGATTGTCGTAAGTTTCAAATTAATTCTTATGTTTCTATAAATATAGGAAAATTTTAAGAGAGAACCGTTCAAGTCTTTATATTTGAGAGCACATTTATCAAGTCATATGGGCACTCTGAAATCAAGCATACATACTACCTTCAATAGTTGTTGTATCTCTAACATTAAATTATACTAGCTTTTCCATTATTAAATCATTGAAAACATATCCCTAATTGCATTCGATAGAAGCGTACCTTGAAGGTTAAACAAAATTCATAGTTTTCAAACTCTTAAGTCTCTCATGATAATTTATCTACTATGATTTTGGACTAGTATCAATCCCCATAGGAGAGTATACGATGACAACAATATGGGAAATGTTTTTGTCTTATGTCTCTAAAATTGTCAGGTGGTAAAGTCACAAGTGACAATACTAGATGTCTAGAGATATTTGCTACTAAAATGATTTCATTAACATATTGAGAAGATGAAGTATCATTGACCAGGTTGCACAAGTAAGAATGTATAATATCATAAGAGGATAAAACATCAGTGACATTGAAGTCTATGGATATTAAGCAATAAATACCATATCTACCAAACCATACACAAATGACATGTTAGTCATTCAACTAGGAAACACCTTGAATATGATCATAACAACTTACCAACAACCAAGGCACTGCTACATCAAGGCCAATGTATACGACGACATTAAAAACAACATTAAAACAACTATATTGGAAAACAAAGACAACACTAATGCATTTTCCCATCTCTTGCCTAGATTTCTAGCAATGAATGATACCGCCCCTGCATTTCAACTTCATGTTGTGATGTGGAGCCTAATCAGACTCAGAGGTTAATTTTTCCACAATTAATTTGGAGTAGTTTCCCCACATATATGACTATGGGGGTTTTGGTGCAGAGCACCTGATCAAATTCTTTTTTTTATTTGATGTAATAAGGTCTAGGGATTGATCAAGTGACCTCCCTAAGACCATCCACCCATGTAATGGATACAAAACCCCATGGTGCAATTAGAAAACTGGGTATCATTTGGTCCAAATAAGGTAGATTTTGGTTTGTTTCATGTTTGTTAGGGTAGTTTAAGTGTTTAGAGCTTTAGGATAACATTTAGGAATGGTTGGAATTCAATTAGGAAGAAGATTTGGTAATATAGCAAAAATTGCAAAAAGTTGCATTAGCAACTTTTGCAAATTCTTGACAACTTTTTCAAACAACCATCCCCAATGGCTAAAACTACCATAGGGTGTTTCTACCCACCTAAAATGGCCTATAAAGGCTCTAAGCATCCGATGGATGAATATACTGATTGTACTTGCTCTTTTGATGAATGAAATCTGTTGTTCCAGTACATTTTGGCCTAATTTTTGTGTACAATACGGCATTAAATGATTGAAGGGTGAAAACTCTGCATTGATTTGATAGCCCTATTCATTTGTGAAGTTTTGGTTTTGATTTCAAGTTTCTATCAATTAGGATACTCAAGTTATTGAATTTTTTAGGCCGCTACCCTGTGAAACCCTCAAAATCAAGGTCTAGCTAAAGAAATGGCCCTAACTTGAATCTCCACTGTTGGAATTTGTTCCAAATTGGCACAAAGCAAGTTAGGGTAATGCATTTTCATATTTTCAAAGTCTTGGAATAGGAGGTTGCAGCAATGAATTATGGGAGCAAGCCCTAGGTCTAATATCCTTATGTATTAGACCTTGTTTTTATGCAATTTGGTTGGATAATGAGAAGGAAGGAAGTTGGGGACTTGGTGTAAGAACAAAAAATCTTTGTTTGAGTTAGGAGAACACTTTAAAAGTGAAAATTTTATTTCATGACCCCATCCTTTTTCATTTACCTTGTAGACAACGCCTAAAGTTGCTAATTAGGCCTACGTGCATGGTTATGGTTGAGACATGTTGGAGTGGAGTGAAACCTTATAACTTTGGAGTTCATCAGTGCTTGAAAAAGGGTATTCAAAATTGCATCTTGTTTGCTAGGCCCTAGAAGAGTTTAGAGTTATTGGTGAAAAACTGAATTAGGAGGCCTAATTGGGCTACTAGGTCAAATGTAACATCTTGCATTTTGGGTTGTTGGGAGTGGATCTAACGATTGATTTTCTTTGTTTTGATCAAGTTGGAGTTGTCTCAAGCCTTGGTTGGTGTTAGGAAGGTTGGGAACATCAAAAACCCATTTTTTGCCAATTTGAGTGTAGTAAGCCTTGTTTGCTCCAAGTAGGAAGTAGTTGGTTTTATGTCTTTCTTGAAGAGTTGGGATTAGAAACCTATTGAGGAGTTTGTGAAATCAAAGAATTGTCCATTGGGAAGTGAGCCAAACCTTTGAATAACCCTTGGTGAAGTTTGGAATTTTGGGAAGAAGGTTTGAAGTAACTTGTGCTTCCTTTGTGCTTACTCTACATCACCTCATTGCTAGGTTGAGTGTGAAATTGACTAGCAAGGAAATCCATGTCATGTCAAGGATGACATCATAGTCTCCCATGTATACTACATAGAACTCATCCTCTAACTCATAGCCATCTCCAAACCTGATGTGAAGATTAGATATCTTCCAAGTGCATAATAATTTGTCACCATTAGCTACCATGACTCTAAACCTGGCGTGCTCCTTAGTCTATAAACCTCTCTTGGCTACCAATTGTGCATCTATGAAATTATGTGTAGCCCCAATGTCAATAAGATCACTATTTTCCCTTGGATAGTAACCCTAACCTTAAATGTGGTTTCCTTTTGAGCCCTCGTTAATCATGCTAATGACTTCTCATCCTCAAGAATGTTGCTCTCCTCTGTAGTGTTATCCTAGTCTGAATTAGAGTGTTGATCCTCCCTCTCTGACTATGACTCATCTACTGAGAAATAATCCATTTGATTTTCCTTAGCCCTGAGAGGACACTTATGAGATAAATCCCAAGGCTCTCTGCAATGAAAACATAGCTTCTTCTTTCTTAACTCATTTAGGGTGTCATTATCCAGCTTATCCCTTTTTGATTGAGCATCCTTGTGAAAATATTTTTTTTCCTTCTCCTTGTCCTTTTTCATATATGAATCCCTATGCTAAAATCTTCTCCTAAAAGAAGAAGGTGCTAAGTCACGAGCCTTTTTAGTGGCCTCTTGTAACATAGCTAGGTCATGCCCCTTGATCCAACCTCGTAATGGATTTAAGAATCTATCCATAAAAAACACTACTAACCTCCTCTTTGAAATATCTATAACTAACATAGCTAACCTCTGAAATTCACTGATATACATTTCAATTGATCCCCACTACTTGAGTTGTGCCAACTCCTTAAACTGTAACTCGAGATCCCTGGTATCAAATCTCTCTATGAGCTTCCTTGTGAACTCCTTGCAAGATGTGATCTGATTATGCCCCAAGGTTACTATGCCATGGTGCCACCATTCATGCATCGGTCCATCCAAGTGAATAGCCACATACTTTATAACCTCCTCCCCAGGTATAGGATTCATCTACAATTATGTATCTACCTTCTATACCGAAGCTTGTGCAACCATCCTCCCTAAAGCATCATAATAAGGTAAAGAAAGTTTCCCAAATTTCTTTCTCAGCTCAAAGTTTTGATTTCTCCCTCCTGATCTCAGCATGTGTCTCATCCTCAAGTCCATATAATCTTTGAGTGAAATATCTACCTGAAACTCTAGTCAACTAGCCACCTAGTCCCTCCTGAACTGATCTTGTAACTTAGTAATCTGTGGTTCATTAACTAGTTGAACTGGATCTCTGGGTGGGAAGGTGGGTAGAAGAAGTCTTGAGCTCACTATTCAAGTTAGGCATGCAATATGTCTAAAGTTATCAGCCTCCTTTGCATTGCTTCCATGTCCATTATTACCATTAATGTTATTCTTAGGACTATTGTTGTTGCCTTAGCCTCCATTATTATTGCCCCTATTGTTGTCATTTCCTCCATCGTTATTATTTCTTTTGTTGACATCACCAAGATTAATATTGATGCCCATCTATCTAGCCATAAGCTACAACATCATATCTATTCACCTATTTTTCTCTTGTTGCATACACTACCCCTCCTCTAATGTACCCAGTAAGTGTTTGAACATTACCTCCTCCCGATCTGGACTAGTATTCCTACCTCTGCCTAGTCCTATATCCCTGTCATCTCGGTCACCTATACTATTGTCTTGTTCAAAGAATATATCCTTTCTATTTGTATGACTAGATTGTATGTCCCTCTATATGGATAAACTAGACTGTTCACTCTACAATTCTGAACTCCAACTTTGTCTTGCTCTGGTATTGCGAAAATTATAAAGCCCCTTTTGCATGCTCAAACATAAATGCTCAGCCCTTTTAATTTCTAATTTTAGTCCTTTGAAATTTTGTTAAACACTTTTCCCTCTATTTGGCTGTCCCAAATTCCCTATAAGACCTCCATAGGATGGCAAGATTTATAGCTCTAATACCACTATAATGGGAAACCTAGAAATGCCCAAGAATTGAACTAACTACTGATAAATATTTTAATGTTTTTTGCATAGATTTTGAAACCACATAACATGAACAAGAATGAATTTATGCAAACTAAAGATTGAACTACTACTGAAATAATATTAGTTTTCAAACTAATAAAATTAAATACAAAGAAAACTCACTAATTACTCCTGCATCATAAAATCAAATACATAACAAACTCTTCAACTCACTAATTACACCCAATCTTCCTATATCTGGAAATGTACCCAAGCTTCCTATTAATGAAGTTGATAGCAATGAATTCCAAAGGCCAAACCCCAAGGGAATGACATCTAGAATGTCACAAGAGAGGATATATGTCTTGTAATGCTAAGAACATATATGTAACTCGCACATCCATGTTCTTCTCATATTCCACCATGCCTAACAATAGCTACAAGCTCTCCTTTATTCCTACTTCATAGGGCTAACAAAAGAAAAGGCTAACAATCACACAACTGGACAACTGCTAAAGTGGTAACATTACATCCACATAGTTGCTATGATATCATGGATGAACGCGAACGTTCCTATGATTCCATTCTCAACCAATGGCATTGTGGGTGACACTTAACATTATAACTAATGTACTCTTGTGTTGACATGTATTATTTGTGATGTTCTCTGGAGATTATTATTTCATTCCTTGTTCCACATCATTAATATCTAACAAAATATATTTATGGATCATACTTGTCTTTAGTAGACCCCACCTTGTTACTGACGTAAGGAAGTCTTCGTATTTAATGTAAATGGTGATTGTTATGATCATACACTTTCCTTCAATTTTATTGGATGTTTGTCACACTATGAAAAGGTCATTTCATTTGCTGCCGCATCCATGTGGTGATGTTTATGAAGTCAAGGTATATATCTATCCACCGTTTTGCCTCTACCCTTTCATATGCACGGTTATGACCATTTATATCTATCCCCCCCAGTCAATGAAGAGTTATGTACATCCAAGTGAATAGGTCGTGACCTTAGCGTTAGGTGGCATTAATGTCGACGTTAGTCCTACGTGTCCACTTTATGCATGTACGACTATCAATGTTAATTTGGGTTTAGAACTTTTATTAATGATACTAGCTTATAATATAAATATTCTTTGTTTATTTAGTAATCAAATACTAATTTATTTAATTCTAATATTTAATCAATATATTATTTAGTCATTTTACTTATATAATCTATAATGGAAGACTTATATCTATTTATCAAATACATTATTATTGATAATCAAAATATCTAATAATCCTTTTATTCTTTTATTTATGCCTTAATTATTTTGAATGGATGATCTAATGCCAAGTCTCGATACTAGAGGGGGATATTACATCCCTCTAATATAAACATTTCCTCATCAATAATCTTTGGAAAAAAGGGTTGTAGTACTGAAGTGTTAGAATTAATGAGATAGAAATAACAATTACATGCAAATATAACCAATATTATAAAATAATAAATCACACTTGGAAGAGAGCACAAGATACAAAGATTTAACGTGGTTCACCCAATCCCTAGGCTACGTCCACCAACAACAAATCCAATATTCTTATTTCTAGTGATTACAACTTGATTACAATTTGTAATCCCTTATAGTTCAATACTACTGCAAGAAGCTACAATCTCATCATACATCCTAAAATCTCTAACCCTAAGCCATTTTATACAATTTTTTTGTTGCTTACAGAATTAGGGCAAAAATAAGTCGTCCAATAGAAAAATAGTAGCTAATGCACCCGAGGCTCTACCCCAAGCCCTCGCAAGGGGCATTGCCCCCAAACCTGGTGCAGAGCACCTGATCAAATGCTTGTTTTTATTTGATGTAATAAGGTCTAGGGATTGATCAAGTGACCTCCCTAAGACCATCCACCCATGTAATGGATATAAGACCCCATGGTACAATTATAAACTTGGGTATCATTTGGTCCAAAAAAGGTGGATTTTGGTTTTTTTCATTTTTTCTAGGGTAGTTTAAATGTTTAGAGCTTTAGGATAACATTTATGAATGGTTGGAATTCAATTAGGAAGAAGATTTGGTAATATAGCAAAAATTGCAAAAAATTGCAAAAAGTTGCATTAGCAACTTTTGTAATTTCTTGACAACTTTTTCAAACAGCCATCCCCAATGGCTAAAACTACCATAGGGTGGTTCTACCCACCCAAAATGGCCTATAAAGACTCTAAGAATATGATGGATGAATATATTAATTTTACTTTTTCTTTTGATGAATTAAATTTGTTGTTCAAGTACAGTTTGGCCTGATTTTTCTATATAGTACAACATTGAATGATTGAAGGGTGAAAACTCTGCATTAATTTTAATAGGTCTATTCATTTGAAAAGTTTTGGTTTTGATTTCAAGTTTCTATCAATCAGGATACTCAAGTTATTGAATTTTTTAGGCCGATGCCCTGTGAAACCCTCAAAATCAGGGTCTGGCCAAAGAAATGGCCCTAACTTGAATCTCCACCATTGGAATTTGTTCCAAATTGGCATGGAGAAATTTAGGGTAATGTATTTTTATATTTTCAAAGTCTTGGAATAGGAGGTTGTAGTAGTGAATTATGGGAGCAAGCCCTAGGTCTAATATCCTTATGTATTAGACCTTGTTTTTATGCAATTTGGTTGGATAATGAGAAGGAAGGAAGTTGGGGACGTGGTGTAAGAACAAAACATATTTGTTTGAGTTAGGATAACACTTTGAAAGTGAAGGTTTGATTTCATGACCCCATCCTTTATCATTTACCTTGTAGACCATGCCTAAAGTTGCTAATTAGGCATGAGTGCATGGTTATGGTTGAGGCATGCTGGAGTGGAGTGAAACCTTGTAACTTTGGAGTTCATCAGTGCTTGAAAAAGGGTATGCACACCTACATCTTATTTTCTAGGTCCTTTGGAAGAGTTTAGAGTTATTGGTGAAAAGCTAAATTAGGAGGCCTAATTGAGCTACTAGGTCAAATGCAACATCTTGCAGTTTGGGTTGTGTGGAGTGGACAACCTATTGATTTTCTTTGTTTTGATCAAGTTGGAGTTGTCTCAAGCCTTGGTTGGTGTTAGGAAGGTTGGGAAGATCAAAAACCCATTTTTTGCCAATTTGGGGGTAGTAAGCCTTGTTTGCTCCAAGTAGGAAGTAGTTGGTTTTATGTCTTGCTTGAAGAGTTGGGATTGGAAACCTGTTGAGGATTTTGTAAAATCAGAGAACTATCCATTAGGAAGTGAGCCAAGCCTTTGAATAACCCTTGGTGAAGTTTGGAAGTTTGGGAAGAAGGTTTGAAGTAACTTGTGCTTCCTTTGTGCTTACTTTGCATCAAGAGGTTTCAACATGAGGGGAGAACTGTTGTACTTAGAGCTCTTTTAGATGGGAGTTATAGAATAGTCTCCTAAGGAGAATGCAAAGAATTTTTTGACATAATGACATAGAGTGGGTAGTAGAATGTTTCACTATGCCAACTTCATAGGAGCCATAGGTGAAGAGTCGTCCACTAGATATCCAAGAGATACTTGAGAGGCACATTAAGGTATTTGGAAAGATTCTGCATGCGGTTCCTCCTGACAGAGGGATAGAGCATGTTATTGAGCTCAAGGAGGGAGCCAAACTAGTTATGATTACTCCCTATTGTCATCCTAAGAAACAAAAGGATGAGGTAGAGAAGGCAATTAAGAAGTTGTTGGAGAAAGGGCATATAAGGCCTAGTAAGAGCCCCTTTGCTTCAACAGTAGTGTTGGTAAAGAAGAAGGATGGGATGATGCATATGTGCATCAATTATAGGACATTAAATAAGAAGATCATTAAGAACAAATATCCCATCCCATGGATGTTAGGAATAAGGTGTCTCAACCTTGTATAATTCCTATTCTTATTATTATTTGTTTTTTAAAATGTATTTTTGCAAATAATATGTAAATGTGAGTGTACATGTCTAGTTGGCATATTGATCACTTACATGTGTCGACATCTTGAAGTGTGTGAAGAAGATCATGGCTGAAATGGTTATGACAAATTCCTATGACGCGTAAGAGCTATTTAAGGAATGAGCTATGACAGGGGTAAGAGCATCTTATGACATGAGGCCTATTTGGGCACCCAAGAATGAGTGATTGGTGTGTGTAAGAGAATATGCCAAAAATAGGTTGGTATGACGGATTCCCTTACACTACTCTTGTGACTGCTATTTTTGGCGGATTCTATGACAAGCTGTCATTGTCTATTCAAGGGATGGATGCCCTTTTCTTGGTATTGGATGTACATGTGGCATTGTGCATGTTTCTTGGTGGTTGAGCCATGAAAAATGCCCAACTCCATTATGGGCAATTTGTTGGGTCTTAAGATGTTCATAAAATGGGTATTGCACGTTGTAATGCAATACTGTGATAGATGAAAGTTTGCAGGTACTGAGGTGCTGCTGGAGTCTTCTATTGTTGATGTTGAACTTGCATTGCAAGTGTATTGTAATCTTGTGCTGAAGATAATACATTGTGCAGGTTCTGGAGGGGTGGGGTTGTTTTACTGAAAGGTTTTTCCCCACCGAAAAATCTTTGTGTTGTGTGTTTCTTTCTCTGTCTATTTTTTGTATGCATGGTTGGATGCTATATTGGTGTTTACATGATATTGAATCTGTAAGTGTAGAAGATTTTAAAAGGATTTGCACCATACTTTCCTTATGAGATTAGTGTAGGAAGCTGTTTCTGCACTTGAGTTTCCTTACAAGTGGTATCAAAGCTTGATCAACTTTTGATCCTAGTTCTTGGGTAGGGTTTTTTGAGCTAATCTCAAGTTGAGTGGGAGTCTTGTGCAGAGTATCTTAAATCTTATTTGCAGATTGAGATGGCGAGTTCATCATATGGAAGAATGGAGGTGGAGAAATTTAATGGCACTAATTTCGAGTTGTGGAAACTCAAGCTGGAAGACATGTTTGAAGATCGTGACCTATGGGAAGCGACTACAAGCGCTACAAGACCAGAAACTATAACTCAAGCAGATTGGGATATCAAAGATCGTACAGCTAAGGGTCTCATAAGACTCTGTTTAACCGATGCAGTCCTTTTGAATGTTCTAGATGAGAAAATCACATATAGTTTGTGGGAGAGACTTGGGGCCGTGCATCAGGCCAAATCTCTGGTGAACAAGTTGTTCCTGAGGAAGAAGTTGTATTCTCTGCAAATGGAGGAAGGTGGATCCTTAATGGATCATTTAAATGCATTTAATCTGCTGGCTACACAGTTGACATCTGCTGGTGTCAATTTAGAGGAGGAGGATCGTTGCTACACACTTTTGTGTTCTTTACCAGATTCATGGGACCATCTTGTGATGGCTCTCAAAAGCACATTAGTCACCTTCAAAATGGATGATGTGGTGTCTTCACTGCTATCAGAGGAGATGCGGAGAAAGGCTTCCATTTTAGAAAAAGAAGCCCTTGCTGTTCGTGGGAGATCCATGGAAAGAGGAAAGAAAAATGACAATAAGTTTGACAATAAGGGTAGATCCAAATCCCGTGGGAAGTCAAAGACTTCCAATAAGTCCAAGGCAAAATGTTGGAACTGTGAAAAGACTGGGCACTTCTGTAAAGACTATAAAGAGCCTAAGAAGAAGAAGAAAGCCTCAGATTCTGGTTCTGAAAAATCTCAAGAAGATGGTGATGCATTCATCGTAGCTTTGGCAACCCATGCATCTGATGATGTGTGGTTGGTTGACTCGAGTGCATCTTTTCACATGACCTCTCATCGAAACTAGTTCTCAAGATATGAAGAGTTTGATGGTGGAAAGGTGTACTTGGGTGATGATTCTCACCTGAAGATAGTTGGACACGGAAGGGTCACTATCAAATTTCCCGATGGATGAGTAAAGGGAATTAGTGGAGTTATGCACATTCCAGGATTTGCACGAAACCTATTATCTTTAAGTATGCTGAACGATGTAGGTGTGCAAGTTGTTTTTTTGAAAGAAGGATGTAAGATGATTAGAGGATTGATGGTGCTTGCTAAGGGTACTAGGAGAGGTACTTTGTTTCAGCTAGATGCATGTATTCTTCTATGTAACAGTTCTTCATCCTCACCATCTGAACGAGCAGTGAAGAATTTTATGGTTATTAGTTCCGATGGAAACACAAACACTTTGGAAGGAAAGCTTCCTGCAGAAAAGACAATGTTGTGGCATATGAGACTTGGGCACATTGGTGAGAAGGGTCTCAGAACCCTGAAAAAGAAAAATCTCATTGAGGGTATAAATGATTGCAATCTCGAGTTCGAATTCTATGAACACTGTGTATATGGCAAACAAAATCGTGTTCAGTTTTACTCTAGTTCTCACAAATCTTCTGATGTTTTGGATCTTATTCATTCTGATGTATTTGGTCCTGTAAAAGTTCCTTCGATCTCCAAGTCTGTATTTTTTGTATCCTTCATAGATGATTACAGTAGAAGGACATGGATTTATTTCCTTAAAATTAAGATACAAGTCTTTAGTCGATTAAAGGAATTTAAAGCCCTTGTAGAGAATCAGACTAGTACGAAGATTAAATGTGTGAGAACTGACAATGGTGGTGAGTTTTGCTCAACAGAATTTGAACAGTTCTATAAAGAACAAGGTATCAAGAGGCATAAGACAACTCCTTATACCCTGGAGCAAAATGGAGTTGTAGAAAGAATGAACAGGACACTGATGGAGAAGGCTAGGAGTATGCTTAGTGGAGCTAGTTTAGAACAAAGGTTTTGGGCTGAAGCTGTGGCCACTGCTTGCTATCTGGTTAACAGATCTCCTACATCAGCCCTTGTTGGTAAGACACCCATGGAGGGGTGGTCTGGTAAGAAGCCTTCAATTAGACATCTTCGTGTTTTTGGTTGTGAAGCTTATGCATATGTTTCAAAGGAGAAAAGATCTAAGTTGGAAAACAAAGCTGTTAAATGTATTTTCATCGGGTACAGTGTTGGTGTGAAAGGATACAAGCTTTGGGATCCTGTGACTAGTAAGGTGTTGTATAGTAGAAATTTTATTTTGAGAGAGCTAACATCTTCTCCTATTGTGCTACAACCAGATGAAAAAGAAAAGGAAAAAGATGTTGTTCAGTTACCTCCTACCCCTGAGAAGACTGAATAGAGAGACCATGTTGGGTCTAATGATGAGGAGAGCTCTAGCAGCTCTGAAAGTTCAGAAGAAGAGGAAGAACAACCTCAACCTCAGCCCTTGAGGAGATCCACGAGAGAAAGAAAGCAACCAGAAAGGTTTAGTTATTCCATGTTAGATTCCAATTGTGCTTTTGCTTTGATTACTAACATTGATAAGCCTAGATTTGTGAAAGAGGCTTTGGGCATGGAAGATGCAGGTTCCTGGATAGAGGCTATGGATGATGAGATGGCTTCATTAGAAAAAAACAAAACATGGGACCTTGTACCTTTGCCTAAAGGGAGAAAATCTGTTGGCTGTAAATGGGTGTTCAAGAAGAAATTCTGTGCAGATGGCAGTGTTGAAAGGTACAAAGCTAGATTGGTTGCAAAGGGGTATTCACAGGTAGAGGGAATAGATTATGGTGAAATATTCTCTCCTATTGCAAAGTTGAAATCCATTAGATTTCTATTATCTCTTGCTGCATCATATGATTTAGAGATAGAATAGATGGATGCGAAGACAACTTTCCTTCATGGTGATTTGGAGGAAGAGATTTATATGTCACAGCCTGAGCACTGCATTGTTAAAGGTAAAGAATCCTTTGTTTGTAGATTGAAAAAATCTCTATATGGTTTGAAGCAATCTCCTAGGATGTGGTACCTTATGTTTGATGCCTTTGTGTTGTCAATTGGATTTGTAAGATTGAAATCAGATCATTGTGTTTATTTTAGAGTTCAAAATGATCGCCTTCTTATTGTTGCATTATATGTTGATGATATGTTGTTGTTTGGGAAGGGTAAGGGTATGATTTCTGATTTTAAATCTCAGTTGTCAGCATAGTTTGAGATGAAAGATCTTGGGGCAGCTAGGTACATCTTGGGTATGGAAATTAGTAGAGACAGGTCTAACATAAAACTTTGGTTGAGTCAGAGTAAGTATGTGAAGTCTGTGTTGGACAGGTTCAGCATGGCAGATTGTAGACCACTATGTGTTCCTATTTCTGTGGGAACAAAGTTATCTATAGATGATTGTCCAAAATCTCCTAGTGAGGTGGAGGACATGAGTAGAGTACCTTATGCTAGTGTAGTTGGCAGTCTTATGTATGCTATGGTTTGTACTAGACCAAACATTGCCCAAGCAGTGGGAGTCCTAAGTTGGTTTATGGCTAATCCTGGACGAATACATTGGGATGCAGTTAAGCAAGTATTCAGATATTTGAGGGGTACATCAGATTACTCCATATGTTATCATGGTAACTCTTATGGATCTTTGCATTTAGTTTGTATTCATGGGTTTGTGGATTCAGATTGGGGAGGTGATATTGATCGCAGGAGATCCACCAATGGTTATGTGTTCACTATGTTTGGTGCTGCCATCAGTTGGATGAGTAAGCGACAACCTGTGGTTGCTTTGTCCACTACAGAAGCTGAGTACATGGCTGCTACTCATGCTTGTAAGGGAGCCATTTGGCTTAAGAGATTATGTTCTGATGTTGGTGTTGATGCAGAACAGATTACTATTTGGCGTGATAGTCAGAGTGCTATTTGCCTTGCGAAGAATCCAACTTTCCATGCCAGAATGAAGCACATTGATGTGCAGTTTCACTTTGTGAGAGATATGGTGGAAGATGGAAAGGTAAGTTTGGAGAAGGTAGATACTGTGAAGAATGTTGCAGATGCATTAACGAAACCAGTGGGCACTGAGAACTTCAGATGGTGTTTGGAGTCTATGGGCCTTTTAGCCTATAGTGGTTAGTTCCTGTTATGTTCCTGATTTCTCTTACAAGGTGTTCGACAAGTGGGAGAATGTTAGGAATAAGGTGTCTCAACCTTGTATAATTCCTATTCTTATTATTATTTGTTTTTTAAAATGTATTTTTGCAAATAATATGTAAATGTGAGTGTACATGTCTAGTTGGCATGTTGATCACTTACATGTGTCGGCATCTTGAAGTGTGTGAAGGAGATCATGGCTGAAATGGTTATGAAGGATTCCTATGACGCATAAGAGCTATTTAAGGAATGAGCTATGACAAGTGTAAGAGCATATTATGACATGAGGCCTATTTGGGCACCCAAGAATGACTGGTTGGTGTGTGTAAGAGAATATGCCAAAAATAGGTTGGTATGATGGATTCCCTTACACTACTCTTGTGACCGCTATTTTTGGTGGATTCTATGACAAGCTGTCATTGTCTATTCAAGGGATGGACGCCCTTTTCTTGGTATTGGATGTACATGTGGCATTGTGCATGTTTCTTGGTGGTTGAGCCATGAAAAATGCCCAACTCCATTATGGGCAATTTGTTGGGTCTTAAGATGTTCATAAAATGGGTATTGCATGTTGTAATGCAATAGTGTGATAGATGAAATTTTGCAGGTACTGAGGTGCTACTGGAGTCTTCTATTGTTGATGTTGAACTTGCATTGCAAGTGTATTGTAATCTTGTGTTGAAGATAATACATTGTGCAGGTTCTGGAGGGGTGGGGTTGTTTTACCGAAAGGTTTTTCCCCACCAGCAAATCTTTGTGTTGTGTGTTTCTTTCTCTGTCTATTTTATGTATGCATGGTTGGTTGCTATATTGGTGTTTACATGATATTGAATATGTAAGTATAGAAGATTTTAAAAGGATTTGCACCATACTTTCCTTATGAGATTAGTGTAGGAAGCTGTTTCCACACCTAAGTTTCCTTACAACAGATAGATGAGTTGATTGATGAATTGCATGGTGCATGCTTTTTTATGAAGATTGATTTATGATCAAGGTATCATCAGATAAGGATGAGGGAGGAGGACATTGAGAAGATAGCTTTTCGATGTCACTATGGCCACTTCAAGTTTTTGATTATGTCATTTGGGCTAACCAATGCCCTTGCTACATTCTAGAGTTGCATGAATCAGGTATTTAGGGGGCAACTTAGGAGATTTGTCCTAATTTTCTTTGATGAAATTTTAGTATTTAGTAAGACTTGGGAGGAGCATTTACAATATCTTGAGATGGTCTTTTTCCATTTTGGAGAAAGAGTCACTATATGCCAAGGAATCTAAGTGTGAGTTTGGGTTGACTAAGCTACTATATCTTGGGCATATCATTAGTGCAGATGGAGTTCAAGTAGATCCCAAAAAGATTAGAGATTTTGTTGATTGGCCTACTCCTATGAACCTTACACAGCTTAAGGGGTCCTTTGGTCTCTATGGATTTTATAGGACATTTGTTAAGGGATTTTCATAGATCACTACACCCTTGATAGACCTTACCAAGAAAGGGGTCTTCACATTGACAGGGGTAGCTCAGAGAAGCTTTGATCATTTCAAGAAGGTGATGTCATCATGTTTAGTACTAGCTCTATCGAACTTCATGAAGCCATTTGAGCTTCATTATGATGTGTCAAGAGATGGGATTGGGGCAATCTTGATGCAATAGAAGCATCACAATATTTTTGAGAGAAAGAAGCTCCGTGGAGTGGAGAGGAGCTATTACATCTATAATTGGGAGATGTTGGCTATTATGCATTGGCCAAGTTTCAACCTTACCTAGTTGGGGAGAAGTTTGTTATCAAGATTGATCACAACAACATCAAATACTTCATGAGCCAACGTGATTTGAATGATAGACAACAAAAGTGGATTACAAAGTTGCAAGCTTATGACTTTGACATTGAGTTTGTCAAAGGAAAGAAGAGTGTAGTGGTAGATGCTTTATCTAGGAGACCTCATATTTGTGCTCTAGTTGAGATTATAGAAGATTGGAAAAATAAGATTATAGTAGAGTATGCGAGGGACACTTGGGCTTCTGGAGTGATTGTAGGAACCATATAGGATGATCGTTATGTGGTGATGGATAGATTGATCAAGTTCTAGGCTAGGATATATTTGATTCCTTTCACAACTTAAGGAGGTAATATTGAAGGCATTTCATGATGCACCTATAGCTAGAAATCTATGGGTCTTTAAGACCTATAGGTAGATCTATGAATGGTTCACATGGAAAGGGCTCAAGGATGATGTTTAGAAGCATGTCAGGGAGTGTACAATTTGTCAGCAGAATGAGGGAGAGCACACATATCCTACAGGGTTGTTACAACCTTTGCCCATTCTAGATAGGGAATGGGAAAGTATTTCTATGGACTTCATCACCGGGATACCATGGGTACAAGGGAGAGATTGCATCTATGTAATAGTTGATTGACTGACGAAGTTTGCTCACTTCTTTGCTATTCCATCCACCTACACAACAACATAGGTGGTTGATCGTTTCTTTAGAGAGATATTCAGGTTACATTGGCTACCTAGTTTCATTGTCAGTGATCAGGATAGTAAATTTGTGACTACTTTTTGGCAAGAGTTATTTGTGTATCACCTAGTTTAGTAGTGCAATATTTAATACTAGCTATTAAGGACAACATTAACAAAACCAAACATGGAAAACACTTATGATAGGACCAAAGAAGACATAATTGAGGAAAGTAGACCAAGAATGGTAAAATCCTCAAATGCTTCTCATGATGACAAAGCTATGTCCCTAATGGGAGGGGATGTATGATCACTTTGTGCTCAAGATTCCAATGGATGGGGTTTTTACCAAGTGTGTGTATGGGTGAGGGTTTCATACAAGGGAGTCATGGAGGTATTTCAGCATTATAATGGTATTTTGGTAGTTTCTAAGCTCTCAAAATAGCATTATAACTTTGCATAGAGGATGGATGATTTTAGTGAAGGGAGAGGGTTCAATTTATAGGCCAAGGGTTGGACGGATGGATGGTCAAGATGCAAGGATGGCAAGATGGTGAGGGAGGGCTAGGATGCACTCAAAGGGGAGCACAAGGATTGTGCTAGTTTAGCACCAATGGGGAGGTGACACTTGTCACAAGGAGGATGAGTGTGAGAGGGTAGGATAAGGGTTGGTCAAAGGCTTGATGAGGGTGGTTGAATATGTAAGAGTCATGAGTGAGGATGTAAGAGCCATTAAGAGGAGTGTAAGAGATATTTGAGGGTCATTTATGTTGGAGGGTGAGGGGAAGATATTTGTTGACTTTAGCTTGGGTTAGCAAGTCTTAACCCATGTTTATGATTGTGCACATGTTTAGAAGAGGTTTAGGATTAGCTTAGAAGGGGGGTTAGGGGATGCATGATTTGGCTTTGATGGGATGGGTTAGTTAGGTGGCTAAGTAGTTTAGTATGTGTGAATGGGTTGGATTAGGGGTTAGGATAAGGTTTAGGAAGGCTTTTGAATTTAGATATTTTATTAAATGATTTATTTAATAAAATAAGAATATGGAATTAAAGAATATTTAGTTAAATGGAGACACCTACTAGAGGAAGATGTTACTTGGGAGATTGAGCAGGTGCTACAACAAATAGGACTAAGATTACTTAAGGACAAGCAATTTCAAGGAGGGCAGATTGTAATGTTCCCACTTTAGCAATTACCCAGTTGTCTAACCGTTAGCCTTTTATTTAATTTAATTTAATTTAATTTATTCCACATTGCTTGTGTAAAGTGATCGACCCTATGACATAGGAATAAAAGGAGAGCTTGTAGTTATTGTTAGGCACGATGGAATATGAGAAGAACATGGATGTGTGAGTTATAGATCTTTTCTTTCCATTAGAGGACATCTATCCTCTCTTGTGACATTCTAGAAATCATTTTGTTGGGGTTTGGCCTTTGGAATTCATTTCTATCAACTTCATTAATAGGTAGCTTGGGTGCATTTCCAACTGCAGGCAGATTGGGTGTAATTAGTGAGCTTGCTTTGTATTTAATTTTATTTGTTTGAAAACTAATATTATTTCAGCAGTAGTTCAATCTTCAGTTTGCATAAATTCCTTCTTGTTCATGTTATGTGGTTTCAAAATCTATGCAAAAAACATTAAAATCTTTATCAATAGTTGGTTCAGTTCTTGGGCATTTCTAGGGTGCCCATTACAATGGAAAGTACACATGTTCCATCGAACCCATATACAAGTGGGTGAGGTAAGTGAATTTTGATTTGATATAAATGAAAAGTAATAATAGTTAAGAAATCATAATTTATAATGTTATTCAAAGTATTTAGAAGTATTGTGAACTATATAAGAGATTATTTTATATATATATATAACAATAATATGAATATTATTGTTGTATATATAATAAAATCATTAATTATATTTTGAATAAAATATTATTAGTTTTTGTGAATATTTGGATATGATATTTTAATATAAGAAAATGTGGATGTTATAATGATATCAATTAAATGAACATGATTCCTTATGTAAGGAATATTTTATTCTTTGTGTTAGTCCATAGGACTTACATCTAGTGGAAATTAAATAATAATGTATTTATCTATTAGGAGAATTATAAGACTTGAAGCATGGGGGTAGCAAGGTATTAACACCTTGAACTGACCACCATGGCCAAGAATTCTCTGTGTTGCTAGAATATTCTGATGTTGTCAAACATATGCATATGTTGTTGGCCTTGAATAAAGGATGCCCATCTAAGAAGAATCTTAAGGGGTGCGCTCCCAAGATGACGAAGAAGTAACTATGAGTTATGAAGCCCGATTTGGAGATGTCCTTAAGATTGCGATTAACTTAGAGGGTAGAATAATATAGTTAGTTTTATTATTATTGTGATTCTAACATTTATTTTTGTAGGTATTACTTGTCCTTAACTAACCCTATTAGTGGGGGCATTACAACGGTATCAGAGCATGATCTTGCCATCCTGTTGGGTAAACATGATCATAAGCATTAAATATAGGTGATAATTTAGCATAGAGAATATGAATTCATGATTAAAGTATTTTATTCTCAAGAAGGGAGAGGTAAAGTAAATCCACACGAGTTAGGTAGATTCCAAGATAGGTAAGGACATGGGTTCTAATGCCTTGAGGAAAGAGTCCAAGATGGGTGATGACATAGTTTTGAATACCTTGAGGAAAGAGTCCAAGATAGATAAGAACATGATTCCAAAATCCTCGAGGAAAGAATCCAAGATGGGTGAGAACATGGTTTCAAATACCTTGAGGAAAGAGATCAAGACAGGTAAGAACATGATGCAAAAATTCCTGTGGAAAGAATCCAAGATGGGTATGAACATGTGGTCTCAATACTTTGAGGGAACATACTCGTAGATAGGTATCTAGCACCTTGTGACATTAAGATTTTCATCCTCTTAAGGAGGCAATGTATAAAACACAAAAAGGACTTGAGCTCAATATGCTAACCTATTCAATCTTCTTCATTAAATGAATCATCAAGGAAATGTAATGAAACTATAAAGATCAATCATACTATATCTTTTAATAATTAAGATATCAATCAAAATAGGTTTGGAATCATTTGAGAAACTCACCAACCTTGACATAGTGAAATCTATCATCATGAACGAATCATTCTTACAAGGTCAAATCACTCAAAAAATGTACATATTACTATCATGTAAATCTTGATTATTTTTTAAGATTTAATTTTTGAAACTGAACAAGTTGTATAGCAAGATATCAAATGAAAATTGTAATTGCTTGAGGACAAGCAATTTTCGAAGGGTAGGACTATAATATCCCTCTCTAGTATCGAGACTTGGCATTAAATTATCCATTCAAAATAATTAAGGGATAGATAAAAGAATAAAAGGATTATTAGATATTTTGATTATCAATAATAATTTATTTGATAAATAGATATAAGTCTTCCATTATAGATTATATAAATAAAATGACTAAATAATATATTGATTAAATATTACAAATAAATAATTTAGTATTTGATTACTAATAAATAAAAAATATTTATATTATAAGCTAGTATCATTAATAAAAGTTCTAAACCCAAATTAACATTGATATTCATACATGCATAAAGTGGACATGTAGGACTAACGTCGACATTAACACCACCTAAGGCTAAGGTCACAATCCATTCACTTGGATGTACATAACCCTTCATTGACGGGGGAGATAGATATAAATGGTCATACCCGTGCATATGAAAGGGCAGCGACAAAAAGGTAGATAGATAGCTTGACTTCATAAATATGATTCCTTATGTAAGGAATGTTTTATCCTTTGTTTTAGCCCATAGGACTTGCATAATAGAAATTAAATAATAATGTATTAATCTATTAGGAGAATTATAAGACTCAAAGCATGGGGGTAGCAAGGTATTAACACCTTGAACCGACCACCATGGCCAAGAATTCTCTGTGTTGCCAAAATATTCTAATGTTGTCAAACATATGCATATGTCATTGGCCTTGGATAGAGGATGCCTATCCAAGAAGAATCTTAAGGGGTGCGCTCTCAAGACGATGACAAAGTAGCTATGAGTTATGAAGCCCGATCCAGAGATGTTGATCTTTGTATTTAACTTCGCAATCAATTTTTCCACAAATACGAGAGCTTGTATATCTCCTAGACTTGTTGACATTGGAGTGTAAGATAAAAAAAATGGTAAGATAAAAAAATGTGATAGTTGGAGCATACCATCAATACGAAGACCTAAATATTAATTTGTTTCATGACATTAAAATAGAGAGTGCTAGGGTGCAGGCGATAGAAGCACTCTACTTGTCATTGTGGTGTTGGAGAATAAAAATTTATTTATTTATTTAATTTGAATATAATAGAAAAAACCAACCATACAAAAAGTACAGAGTTGGGCACTCGAGTTAATTGAGAACTATTGAAGGGCCTAATATGGTTCAAAGAGTCACATAAATACCTAACATTTTTCCAAATATACCATTGGACCTTATCAAAAATTAAGAAGCACTTGATAACTTTTGGAGCCTGGCCTAAAGTCAAGAAAGTAGAGTTTTCCTTGTACTATAGAACTAAAGACTTTCATGGTGGAATAGTTATAAAAAAAAAATTCAATGACAAAGATAATGAGCATGGCTCAAATCCCTAACAGATGAGAATGAAAGAAGATTATATGTGTGTCTTTTTTATGAGATGTATGGTGTAAAAAGGGTTCATGTTCATAATCTAATTTAGCACTATCTTAGATCGTAAAGTGAGAAGCTTGAATTAGATGAAAGGATTTCATATTCTTTATGAAAATTGAATGCCCTCTTGGTATCTAGAAGTTCTTGATTAATCTTTGAGAAGATATGAGCAACGTCACCAAGGAGGAACCTTGGATTCAAAATTAGAGGGGAAGTCAACACCAAATATTTATTCCATAATTAGAACCATGTGAGAAGGATGTGAATGAATATCTTGAGATAAAGATTGTTGGTTATTACCTCTTGAATATTAATTATATTTTCATATTGTAGTCAATCTCTTAATTAGCTTTATGTGTACTATAATAGCTATTTGCCTTAATTTTTATCCATTGTCTTCAAGAGTGTTCTTGCAAAAAAATAAGAATGATACATTAGGCATGCTAGAAAATATTGCGGAGGATTCAATTGTATGACAATAGCTCCAAAGTGTCTTTGGAACTAAGATTAATTAGTCATTTTATGATCATGCTGGATATAGTGAGGCTCTTGAAGTGAATATCATTGATGATTGAGATGGTGAGTATCCTTCTATACCAAGAGGGAAATTTTCATTAGAGGCAACCTTGGACAAAAAGAGGGAGTAGATAGAGGTCATTTTTCAGTTGAATTCAAAGAGTTTTGGTCATATTGGTTTAGAAGGAGTAGCCTATGTTGAGATGGTTCCTCTACTAACCAAAAAACTATCATAGTTAAAGGACTATGATTCATGGGATGAAGTTCCATGCATGCGGGTTGGAATGACTTATGTTAATATCTATACTATGGCATTCATAGATGGATGGATACTTGTTGAACAAGGAAGCATGACACAACTTGCTACTAAGAGGTTAAAAGGACAGTAATAGATTTCAGAGGGAGTCTGACACTTCATCGGAGATAACCTCAAACTAAGAGGTCATAAAAGTTGATATCAAACATAGAGGGAGTTTTAACATTTCATTAGTATCCTTGATAAGGAGGTCAAAAGGTTAGTATTTTTCTCTAGAGAATAATTTCCAAGTGCAATCCCTTGTAATACATTCTTTTTTATGAGAGATAAGTTTGATATGAAAAACCTTATTCTCCAATATTTTTATGGTGGATGTCATGACAACACCACATGACAATATCCATGGTGACTTCATTAGAAATTTTAATGCCATGTGTGTATGGGCCTACCCCCTATATACATCATGAGGAAGTGATGACTTCCAAATTATTATCACTTGTACTTGCATAAGTTATTGGAAGGTGACAATATTACAATGACTTAAACTATGACATACATTTTTAGTGTAATAAAGAGATTTCCTTATTAATTAAATCATTTTGATTTAATTAATAAGTCACTTATTATCTCTAGTTTACTTAAACTAAACTCTGGGCATATAATAATTAATTATAATCATGCAACCTAGGTTTTACCTTTTAGGGTTTTTGATCTCCTTTATAAGGATGATCTCTCTTTGTAATCATATTTTTTCACTTTTGATGATAAAAATTTCTCTTTTTTACTAATCAAGTATGTCTCATTTATGGATATTGGAATTCAAGCCTCCATAGTTTTTTCTTCTCTCTTTCTACAATAGGTGTTTGCATGATGTGATTCTTGGAAGCTATGGGGTTGAGCTATCATCAACTTCAACATGGTATCATACATCCAGATCTTCATTCCCCTATTCTCTTCATGAGAGGTTTAGCTTTAGTTTAGATCTATTGTTTTTTAGAGGTTTTTTGAATTGAATATGGGTGGTCACTTTTTTGGTACATTTTGAGCCCAAACAATCTTTACCTTTGGATTTGTATCACCCAAAAAATTCTATTTCCATATAAAATTTGTCCAATTCGGAAATAGTCACAGTTTGAGGAAAAATAAATTTTCACTAGATTTGGGCACACTTATCTAGGCAGTGATTTATTTATTTTGATTAAAAGAATAAATCAAAAACAAAAAAGACTTTTTGGGAAAAAAAGGAGCGTTGGTTTAAAATTTTTGGAAAAAAATGTGTTTTCATTTTTTTACAATCATGTGATGCCTGCATCATCAAAGGGCACCTATGTCAGCCATGTATTAATACATGTCAGTCCAAGTATGTTGCATTCGCAAGTCATGACATCAACAATCTTGGAACCAAAATTAGAGAGCCATTTAACCATCATTTTTTTGATTTGTTTTGTCCTAAAGACCTATTGATGGTTTTTTTGCCATATCTTGGGCATATGGAGGTATTTTTTGACAAATATTATATCGTCATAAAGCTCTTTCTAAGCCCATCATGATGGTGGAGGTTATTTGGACTTTTGATACTTTTTGTTTTCTTGTTTATGCAATCAAAGATAGAGGTTCTATTTTGCACTCTAGGATACATATCTTGACCATCTAATCTCCAATTTGGGAATTATATATATCATTGGAAAGGTATTTCTAAGTTGTCTTAGTTATGTTGGTTATTTTTCTAGATTATTTTTAGACACATTATATTCACTTTTTTGCATTTTTGCATTCTAGTGGATATCCTGATTGTTTCAGGTCTAGGAATTGATTTTGTTGCTTTAGATGATTTGTCATGGGTTGTACCATCTATTGTATCAGCCTTGTGTCTCTCCTAGTCCTTTTAGACATCATTTGTGTACATTTTTTTAAACACACCAAGATAAAGTGTCATATTCCTTCTGTATTTTCATTTCAGTTATTTTGGCTTGTTTTACCTTCTAATTTGAGTAGTGTCATCTGAAGACACTCATACAAATTATTATATTCTTGGAATACACCATATCTTGTGTCTTGTTGTACATGCACTACTCTAATTAAAGTGTTATGAGGGGTTGATATTTTTTCTTTATTTGTCATCTCCCTTTGTCTAATTTGTTTCTCTTTCCTAATATTAGCCTCATGATGTCTCTAAGATTGACCACTTGATTCAAACATATGCATTATTCTGTGCATCTTGATCATGGTTCCTTGACATGCAGTTCTTTTAACATACATTTCTAGTTTCCTGTCACCTCACTATTGTTTGCATTAGGGGGGTTCTTCTGTGGATTCTTATGTTTCCTTGGTTTGATGGAGTGAGCAATGCATTCAATATTTATTCCTATGTAGTAGTCAGATGCAGTGGTTGTGTACCTATGCATTTCAGAGAGACAGATCATTTAGCATATAAACACTCTTCTTTTTATTCCTACTTTGGTTGCAACCTTCCATGTTTGATTGATCAACTCTTCAAGATGTGGTGTTTCATGCCATCTATATCTTCGACTTTAGTTGTTTTTCTTTGTGTTCCTCTTCATTTGAGTAGTGTCTTCTAAGAGCTCTCACACAAATTATAGTCTTCTCTACCTGGTCAGATTCTATTTCAGTGAAGGTTCTTCAAATCAATAGTTACTTTTGATAGAGGGTTGCAACTTCTACATGCTTCAATGGTGATTTTCATGACCATCTATTTTTTTCCTATCTTTTTGGACATTCTCTAGTTTGGAGGTTTCTTCGATCCTTCACTAGTTATTTCAACATTCTTTCCATCTCTTTTTGGAATAGAGTTTTTCTCATGTGATATTCTATATTTTTCCTCTTTACAGAGATTTGTTTGTCGTTGGGTACCTCATTAGGCTTTGTTGTTGGGAACTTTTCAATAGTAATTTCTAGGTTTTTAGCTACTCCCTAAATTTATCTTAGGGAGGGGAGGGAGGTAGAGTAATAAAGTATTTCCTTATTAATTAAATCATTTTGATTTAATTATTAAGTCACTTATTATCTCTAGTTTAGTTAACCTAAAATTTGGGCATATAACAATTAATTATTATCATGTAACCTAGGTTTTATCTTTTTAGAGTTTTTGATCTCCTTTATAAGGATGATCTCTCTTTGTAATCATATTTATTCACTTTCGATAATAGAAATTTCTCAATTTTGTCATTAAGAATGTCTCATCTATGGATCTGAGAACTCTAGCCTCCATAGCTTTTGCTTCTCTCTTTCTGTAATAGGTGTTTGCAAGAAATGATTCTTGAGAGCTGTGGGGTTGAGCTTTCATCAACTTCAATATACATTTTTCTGCAAATGTTGAAATAGATCATGAAAGTCTTTATCTTGTAAATCAACAACTAAGTCTTAGATGTCATTAGTTGTTTGTATACATATATGGTAAGTACTTCATGAATATCTTGCTTTGATATTCAGATGATCCATTACTTCATTGAGTACTTGATGACTATCATTTAATTGATATTCCAATAGGCCATTACTTAGAGTATTTGGTGAGTATCATTTGATTGATGTTCTGATAGGCCAATACTCATCTTACCTAATATGATATCAAAAGAGTATTCAGTGAATGTCATGTGTTGATGTTCTGATAGACCAATACCCATATGATGTTATTTAATAGAAATCTTCTTATCAAAGATTACTTTGATGTATTATTTGTAAATATTACCAATGGTGTAATATGTACCCATATGTTTATCCTTCTTAACTAAGAGGGAGTGTTAATGTTAGTGTAGTTTTAGTTGGATAAACCACATTGAAGATATGTATGTATGTATGCTATATACATTGTGTATTTATGAGATATATACTTCACTCATATAATATCTATATGTGTTTATGTTATATACTTTGTGTATACATGAGATATATACTTAACTCATATATATATATATATATATATATATATAGTGTGTGTGTGTGTGTGTGTGTGTGTGTGTGTGTGTGTGTGTGTGTGTGTGTGTGTGTGTGCGCGTGCACTATTACAATTTATAAATAAGACAAAATGGTCATAGTTTAACAACAACAACAACAACAACAACAACAATAAAATGAGTTCTTTGTTAATGGGCCTTTGGTCTATGGTGAAGTTGAATGGTTTAGAATTTTATGAGGGATCAACTTTTTCTGAGTGTATGAATTCAACACCATAAGGGATGAGACGAGGATTGTGCCCTAATCCAATTTTGACACCTTCATATTAAAAATTGAGATCTTGTACAACTCATAATATATTATAAAATAGGGAAAGAAGGAACTTACAACTTAATTTTATTGAATAATAGATGCATATTTTGACAATAGATTGACTTGCCAATATTCCTAAATGACTACTAAATAGATTGACAACACACACATGAAAATAGACACTTAGATAACTCTTGAGAGCTAATTGGATATAAGAGACACATCTATAGAGAGTTGTTGTTTAAAATTAAAACTCTATGAAACATACAATTGAATTGAACTTATGTTGTCAACAACTCAAACATAGGTTGCCACATATGCAACTATTGAAATTAATATCCCAAAGGATAGAAAGAGGAAAATTTCTAGGATTCTAGGTTGTAATGTGGGAAAGTTTCCCTCTACCTACCTTGGGCTTCCTTTGGTTTTGATTCCTCTTGACTCCTTTTAGAATGGTATTATGGACAGGTTTAGCAAAAATCTTGTTGGTTGGAAATGAGCTATTCTCAGTCAAGCTCGCAAATGTCAGATGGTTAACTCCACCCTTCAAAATTTGCCACTATACACTTTAAGCCTCTTTGTGATTCCAGTTAAATTCATAGAGAGGATGGAGAAAATTCAGAGGGATTTCTTATGGATAGGAGTTGAAGGGAAAAAAAGATACCCACTAGTTGCCTACGACAAAGTTTGTCTCCCTAAGAATTATGGAGGTCTTGGCATAAGGAAGCTTACTCATCTTAATAAGGCTCTTTTGGAAAAGCAATTATGGCATATCTTCAACAACACTGGGGAATGGAGAGACATCTTGGTCAACAAGTACATTAAGAGGCCTTCTATTCAGTTCACCCTTTTTAGCGAGGACATTCCTAGAGGATCAACTATCTGGAATGGTTTTTTGAAAGCTAGGGACTTGGCAAAGGAAAAAGTATCTTGGAAATTGGGGAATTTGGAGGATATCCAATTCTAGTCTGATAGTTGGCTTATTCAGGCCCCCCTAAATAAAAATCTTGTCTATGATGTTTGGGTGAACCATTGTATTCAACTTTTTGGGCTGAAAGTCTGCAACTATAGGAACGACCAGGGTTGGATAGATCTATCTATAATCTTTGATGATCTAAATCCAATTATGTTAATGTTAAATTCAATGGCTCTCAGCAACAAGAGGGATGAAATGATCTGGGGGGGACAACTTGAGTGGAAACTACTGTGTTGCTTCTAGGTATTTGGCTCTTTGGAGCTTAAAAGAGAAGCCTCCTTGGTCAAAAGCTTGGATCCTAGGCCTCAATCCTAAAATAAATATATTTTATTGGCTGGCCTTACAGAACAAAATTCTCACTTAGGATAACCTTATAAAAAGAGGATAGATTATGCCAAGCAAATTTAGTTTATGTAAGAACTAGAAAGAAATAGGCAACCACTTGTTCATTCACTGTTCCTTCTCTAGGGAGGTTTGGGACTTCCTGACGTAAGACTTAGGGATTAGCTGATGCATGCCAGATAATCTCCTCGATTTTTTCTGCTAATGGAAATCTTTGTTCAAATCCCCTGTTTTGCAGGAATTAGGAACCTAGATCTTACCCCACTACTGCTGGAGCATATGGAAGGAGATAAACAATAGATTTTTTAGAGACAGAGAGGAGCCAGCCATTGTTCTTGGGAAGAAGATTCACAAAAATATAAAGGAAAACTTAGTAAGGAAGGGGGAAAATATCGAAGTGGGCAGTAGGAAAATGGAGAAGGAAAAAGAAAGAATGTTAAAAAGACAGGAAGCCAACTGGCTTCTCCCCCTAGAAGGTTGGCATAAAGCCAATTTTGATGGGGCTTCTAAGGGAAATCCTAGGTCTTTGGGATGTGGAGGCATAATTAGGAATGAATTCAGGGATGAAGTAGTGCCCTTCTCTCTCCCACTAGGATTCCAAACTAATCACTTTTTGGAAGCAAGTGCGGCCTGCCACGTGATGAAACTGGCTTTTGAAGTTGGAGTTACTAATCTATGGCTTGAAGGGGACTCGAATAACATTATTAAATATTTAAAAGGAAAATCTCATTATTTTTGGTTGATTGCAAATCTTATTGATGAGACACGTGAGACTCTTGCTAAATTTGATAGAGTCCATGTCACTCACATTTTTCGGGAAGCAAACCCGATGGTAGATTGGTTTGCAAATAAAGGTGTCCAATCTTACCAAAAAATGACCTGGCAACTGGGAAAGAGTTCTTTGGTGGATGTTAAGAGCCTGATCAAGCTGGATAAGATGCAAGGGAGTACGGAGGAGATCAATATGCAATTATGAATAGGAAAGGCTTATGGGGAAAGGGTATGACTCTTAAAGGCTATATTGGTAAATGCAAGAAGTGAGAATTATTACAATTTATTCGGCATGCTTTATGGGTTGTTTTTTACATTTGTAACCTGAGAAAAGATAAGGTTTATTTCTTTAGTCTCTCTCTAAAACACAGAGAACCCTATCAGGTGGTGAGGTGTCAGAGGGCTGTGCTTATGAGAATTGTGGGAGAGCAAAATGTCGATATGGTGGGTGAAAGTTGTAGAAAAGAATTGGTGGGAAAAATGGAGAAATGGAGAAGTAGGGAGAAAGTGTGGGAGAAGTTGGTTCAGGGCGAGATTTCAAGGTATATCATGAAGCTACATGGTTACGACCAAAATGTGACTGACAGCATGGTTAATTCGTGGAAGGATGGTAAAGTCAAGGTGAATGGGATAGATTTTTTGATAATGAAGGAGGTGATTTTGGATATTACGAAGATTTTGATGGTGGGCTTTAAGTTCTTTAGGGACAAAAAGCTTTCGGCCAGTGCAGTGAAGGACTTTGCCGACAACTCTAAGGAGCTGAATGCCCTAAAAAAGAGTGATACATTTTATGATCTAGATTCTATAATGAAGCTTTGGAGGTATGTTCTACATGCTATCATTGAGTACATTACTCTTGACCCTAGGTTTGATCATGTTTGCACTCACCATTTCGTTCTTTTGAATCATTTTTGGCATGATAGCAAAGTTTCTTTCCCTTTCTATTTGTTGAACTCTATGAGCAAGGTAGTGTCAAGCTTCAAAAAGAAACCCTCTGCTAACCATGCTTTGCATGAGGGGCTGTTACTACTCATCTATGAGCACTTCAAGGCTCAGATGATAATTAACATCCCTTTACAGGCTAGGAATGAGAAAATCGAAAGCTCTAGCTACTCCTCTGACTTAGATGTTATACAGAGCATTAGTTCTAAGGAAGGGCGGCTTACTTTCTTTGGTAAAAAAGCAATGCCTAATGTAAAGAAGTCACCCTCCCCCATTACCCCAAGAAGAAAAACTGCTAGAGATCATGGTCAAAAGAAGCTTGGGAATGAGGAGCAGGACAACTGTGATGAAGAGGAGGCTATGGACTCTAAAGATGAGGAAAAGGAGAGGCAGGAGGAAAGAAAGGTAACCCAGGGTGGAAAGAAATGCAAGAGGGTGGGCAGGGAGGATGAGACATTATAGCAAGACTCATACTCTTCTCCACTCCCTCCCTCCTCTGTCCATCCCCAAGCCCACCTGGAGGTAAAGGGTAGTTTTGGAGCTACGGGGGGGGGGGGGTGTGCTAGCCAAAGATAGGAGGAAAGCCTGGAGAAATTTTAATGTGAGGACTTCGAAAATGGGTATTTTTAGAGAAGTGATGAACCCCTAGATCCTGGTGGATAGCCAGGAGGAACCAGGTCTTGAAGAGCTCATTAACCCTACAATTGTGGCAATCTTTGATAATGCCAGGGAATCTGGGATGAACCTCTTGAATAATGCCCGCAACAACATGATAGACAATTATAGGTCAATCAAGTGGCTTTTTCATGAGCTGGAGGAGGTTAAGGAGAAGGTGGGTCAAATGGAAGGAGCTAGGAATCTTAAGGACTTGGAGAAAGGGACAGATTATGATGATAGGCATAGCCTAGCGAAAAGGAGGATCCACAACCTGGAAAATTACAATCACAATCTATCAAGCTAGACGATCTCATTGCTCAACTTAATTAATAACAACATTCTATCTTTAACTAATTGGCTTAAAGATAGAGGCATGCAAGGGGATGTGGATGGAAAAGATAGGGGTAAAGCTAGATTTGATGATGATAATACCACTGGTTTCACTTTTTCTACTCTAGACTAGGAAGAACATAGGACTATCTAGCAAGAGGTGAAGGAGAACCAGATGGCCCAGGATGCTACCCCAGTCATGCAGGAGTTGGATAGAAAGATTGAGGATCAGTTCTTGTCTTTTTCCTTTTTGGCTGGCTTTTTGTTCTGGCTTTTGACTGTTTCCTTTGTCTTGTCTTTTCTGTTTGGCCTTTTCTTTGACCTTTGTTTATTTGGCTGGGCCTAGTTCTTATTATCAACCTTTAGACTTGTTACTTTTGTGGTTGGGCTTCTAATGCTTATTTTCAGCCTATTATGTTTTAACTCTCAGGTTTCAGGATCCCTGTAAAACTTGTTTATCTAATAAAAAATAATTGAAATTATGGGTGTTGCACACATTGCATAATATTGTTTATATTGTATTATTTTGTTTTATTATGTAATGTTGTATCTAGGAGCACCTAGATGGCTGTACAACATGTAAAGATTCCCATTTGATATAGTCAATGAATTTTATTATAACATTGTGATAATATTTCATGTAATTATTTAATATTGGGTAAAAAAATATTAAATGTCCAATATTACATGTGGGGTTAATGAGTTAGGTAGCACATGGTTTATGTAATACCACTTAGTGGTTTTGTGAGACTTGCTACTATATGAGAAGCCACAAGAGTAGTTTTTATATAACAAGACAAAAAGCAAAAAGGCAAGAGTCAAGAAAGTCAACACTTGACAGGTTAGCCAAGGGAGCATTTGCGAAGGTTGGAAGCATGACATGGGATGCGTGCATTCATGCTTGTTTACATGGATTGCTTGATTGTGGCTACGACTTTGAAAGCTTCTGTGGTTGGAACACAATAGTGTTTTTGTTGAATAATACATGGTGATGGATACTTTTGGAGGCTGAGTTTTTTCCTCAATGAGGGTTTCCTAGGGTATATCTTGTGTCACAATTTTTGTGGGTATTTTTTTTATTCTCTTTCATGTGGATTTCAATTGCATATTTGTTTCAGATCTATTATGGATTATGTGGAAACAATTATATTAATTTTTGCAAGTTTCCTTACATGTGGTATCATAGCTATGGTTTTGTTGTTGTAAGCCTATATTAGATCCATGCAAATGCATGAGAGAATAAAAGAGAGGGCAAGATATATGAGATGTTTATTGTAGATCTAAGGGTTTTGGGTTTGCTGTTATGATGAGATGTTGGTATATTTTGGGCATGTGAAATTGTTGGAAATTTTGTTTTTGTTTTGGATGTTTCATTTAAATGAAGGTTTTAAGGGGAGCTTGCAGAAATGACCTCCTAGGAAAAAATAAACCTCACCATTGAATCTGGGTCAATATTTCCATATAATATACCCTAGTTTGGCCATGTTGGTAGAAAAATACAAAAGTTTTTAGTTTCAGCTCATGATGGCCGTCAAATTTAATGTCATCAAAATTTTCATCACAAAAAAAAGAGTAAAAAATAACAGTGAAAATAGTAAAGAGATTGTCTTAGTAAAATAACCATAACTTTCTCTCAGGATATCAAATTTTAGACTTCTTATAGTCATTAGAAAGCTCACTCAGAGCACTACAATATGATGTAGGTTTGATAATGTGATTTAACATTTGGTAAGCAATTAAGAGCCTGAAAGTTAGATGTTATTTATTTTGAGCACATATTCGGGCATAACTTAGCACACAAAATCAAATTTAGGACTTTGAGTAGTCAACAGAAAGCTCTTGGAGAGATCTATACATTAATTCAAATTTGGTATAGTTTTAGCATGATTTATTTGGTGGTATATTGATCTAAATAGTTTATGATATATATTGACTATGGTAACATTGTGAGTTTATGATATTGTATATTTTTGGAGATTTGGATTTGATGTCATTGTATACGTAGGTTATATTTTAGATTGGTCTCATGATTATTGTTTGGTTTGGATATGCATGATGACTTATTGGGTCTACAAGTTGTAAAGTGTTGTAAGCAATCTATACTTATAGGTTGCATTTATGGCTTGGATATGGGTTGTCTTTTCTCGACAATCTTTCATTATTGATACATATTTGAATTGGTGTCTTGGATTTGGGTTGTCTATGCCCTAAGTCACATGATTTTCTGATTTATCTTCATGTAGGAGAGATAAGATGTTGTTACTAGGTATATTCATGGTGGGGGATTGTGGTTGACTATTTTATTCTGACAGGTTGGAAAATTTGAGAATTAATTTCTCTATTCATGGATGTGATCATGTTGCCATTGAGTTTGGCATGAAATGATTGGATATATAGGTACAACCTTTATGTTCATTGGTTTGAATTTCTAATTTAGTTATGGTGGTGTATCTTCTTAGTTGAGGATCATGGTTATTTGGTTTCTTTGTAGGAGCTCATGATGTGCACTTTGAGTTCTTTGATGGTTTGATGCCTTGGTTGATTCTCATGGTTAGAAGATGATTTTTTTATTATGATGTCATGGATAGCTTGGATACATGGTTTAGTGGGAGCTTTTGGTAGTGATGGGCTAACAATGTAGGATTAATTCTTGGTTTGGTTTATATCTTCTTGGGTTAGTAGATCATAGTTTCACTTGGTGTTGACACTTTGGTTGTGTAAGTATAAACCTAGAAGATCTTCATGTAGGAGATGGATTTTATGGTGCCATGGGTTACTCAATACCACAATTGAGTGAGATATTTTGGCATTGATATATTCATTGAGTGTTTGTAGATGTTGGAGGTTTGTCTTAGATCATGTTGCTATAGAAGCATCTTTGACATTTGCATGGTGCACTTGTATCTTCATGGTGTGTAAAGATGGTTAGGTCTTGAGGACTCATGGGGTTCTTGGTTATATTCATGGTGTATGGAGATGGTTGCATTTTGAAGACACAGGGTTCTTGGTAAAGGTGTGGTTTATGCTTTCATTTGACATTTTATCCTTGGTGTTAGGATGGTTTCATTATTGTGTCATGGTATACTCTTGATACACATTTATATTTTTGACATGTTATGGTATGTTCATATGGAGCATGTTGTCTCTTTGGTTGAGATAGTTTAGATCATGTTGTCATATTTATGTTCTTGAGGCCATGGTTAGAACTTTGACATTGTTCTTGGTTTAGTTTCTTGGTATTGAGTACATTCATCATTTGTTGGATACTTCATGTTATTGCTATGTTGCATTTGGAGTTGGAATATATTGATTGGTTACAAGTGCTCATGGATACTTAGAGAGAGTGGTGATGTTGATTTCTCTTGGATTAGAGAAGTATTTATTGGGATACTTATTTGGTTTTAGCAGGAAGTTCGAGGGGCATTCACCTGATATGGACTTGAGAGGAGATTTTTCTTATATGAGCCTTTGTTTGAGATTTGGATATCTTAATGAGCATTCTCATTCTCCACTCTTGGTCTACTTGGTGGTTTACTATTTTAGAGTCTCTCAAGCATATTATATTTATGCTTTTCTTTCGTGGATATGGATCTTGAGCTATGGTACATGAGTTAGTTCTGGAGGGTTAATTTGAGAGATGGTTTAACATTGGTTATCTCCTTGCGCATATGTTGTTATGTTGATTCAATTTGGAATATGGGTTTATATTGGGCATATTCCTTGAATTAGGAATAATTATTCCTTGGTTTAGGAGTGGTTTATGAGTTTGATATTCTTATGAGAGGCTTACATCCATGATTATTTATATGTTATGGTTTGGGTATTGTTGTGGCTTCTTGGTTGGGGTTTTATGGAGGAGATCATACTTGCAAAGCTTACATCTAGAGGTGTGTGTAGAATGATAATGATACATGTTATTATTTGCATGGTTTCTCTCTAGTCTTGGTTATCTTCCTAGATGTTTGATTTCACTTACATTGGATTTGAGATTGGTTGGATATTGTGATCACTAGATTGTGTTCATGTATGTCATGTGAGAGATGACATAGTTATTCCTTTATCTCTTTCCTTTGTTGGTTGTGGAGAACTTGTGAGAGTGTTGGAGACTTTTTATTAGAATTATTTTTACAGGTTATTGATTTATGTATTATGGATGTCCTTGACATTACATGGATTCACTTCTTAATGTTTTTGTGAGTGGATTGGTTACCGATTTGATATTCTCTTTTGCAATGGGAGCTTCTTGATATATGTGTGACAGATATGGCTCTTGAGGCTTGCAATTGTAGGTTATAGATTGTATATGTCATTGATTTGAGATTCACTTGGTATACCTTTGGAGGTATGGATAGTTGGATGGGTTGACACTTGTTGCGAGTGCTATTTCAGCTATGGATATTTTGACAACTATAGATATATGTGATTACCTTTGGATCAAGTTTTTTGTGCTTGGCATTTTAGTTGGCACATGATTTTATGATCCTCTAATGTGATAGGTTGGGTGGTTTTCTCTTTGGATGACTTCTATATATGTCTAGTGACAGTGACATAATATGAGATGGCTTCTTTCATGTTTGAGATGTTGGATACTTTGATTTTGTTGCAGGTACAAAGATGGAGAACATGGTGTACTTTGGTCAATGATGGTAGATGTTCTAGGAGGGAGATTTTTCTTGTTCATTTATGTGGCTACAAATTGACCCTATGCAATGTATGCAACAAGTGGGAGATTGTTGAGATTATGGGTGTTGCACACACTGCATACTATTGTTTATATTGTATTATTTTATTTTATTATGTAATGTTGTATCTAGGAGCACCTAGATGGATGTGCAACATGTAAAGATTCCCATGGGATATATTCAATGAGTTGTATTGTAACATTGTGATAATATTTCATGTAATTCTTTAATATTGGGGAAAAAATTTTAAATGTCTAATATTAAATGTGGGGTCAATGGGTTAGGTAGCACATGGTTTTAGTACATGGTGGTTTTGAAGTCACAAGGGTAGTTGCTGTATGACAAGATAAAAAGAAAAAAGGCAAGAGTCAAGGAAGTCAACACTTGACAAGTTAGCTAAGGGAGCATTTGTGAAGGTTGGAAGCATGGCATGGGATGTGTGGATTCATGCTTGTTTACATGGATTGCTTGGTTGTGGCTATGGCTTTGAAGGATTCTATGGTTGTATTGCAGTAGTGTTGTCACTTAATAATATATGGTGATGGATGCTTTTGGAGGCTAGGTTTTTCCCTCAATGAGGGTTTCCCATGATATATCTTTTGTCACAATTTTTGTGGGTATATTGTCTATTCTCTTGTATGTGAATTTAAATTGCATATTTGTTTTAGATCTATTATGGGTTATGCATAAATAATTATATTATTTGTTGCAAGTTTCCTTAAAACAACAATCACTTATAATTTATTCATTGTTGTTGGAACATTAATTTGAACACCCCCACTTAATATGACAACTAAAAAAATTATGTTTAGTTTTTGTAGAAAATTTTGTCCAATAACTATCTTTATTGGTGAAAGATCAACAAGTTATCGTGTCTGATGCAATATGATGGTAGAATTCTTAAACGTTCAAGTGTTTGCTAGGATATGATTAGGTTCCTAAAATAACTTCAATCGAACACAATATTTTCTTGAGGAAGACCTAGGCAACCTGGAAAACCACAACATTAGTAGTTATCATTTCATTTTTCTTTGACCAAGAAAGCCTTTAGTTAGTAGTTTAATAATAACTTCTCTTTGACCAAGGAAAACCTTCAAATTAAGTAAAACCTCAAAATTTAAATCAAAACCCTATAAAAAGCATAGGTAGCATCATGAAAAGGTGTTATGGATCATTAGAAACCAGAATGCATTGTGAAAAATCGAGAAACTTTGTGATTTGATGTTGACTAACACTCTCTATATTTAGTCTAATAAAATAGAGAGGTGAAATGATTTGCTAATTTGTCACATGATACAACCCATAAAGTCATGCACTATAACCTGCAAAGGCAATACAAGTCCAGAAGTAGTGCGATAATAATTTGGGAATGATGGAAAAAAACTCCAAAAGCCACATCATAATCTATGAAACAAGTTTATCTCATAGAGTCTATATTTGTGTCATATGACACTCCATACTTGTGCATTAGAAACATAAGTTAAAAATTGAAAAGGTGGAGCTAGAAATTGGCTCTAGCCCCATGGTTGGCACCAAAAATATACTGGAAAATTGTGGTAAAGTAGATAAAAATATCAACACTTATATAGAATGTTATATCTAGGCTAAGATTAATCTAAAAATATTTTTAAATAAGCCCAAAAGATGGCTTATGGTTTCATATTCAGAGGATGCAATTTTGTATGCTATTTATTCATCCACAGTGTTAACACAATGATGGATTCTTGTCTTGAATATCAATAGGGACAAACCAACTCTATTCATAGAAGTGAAAAGAATCAATGAAAGAAAGAAGTAACCAATTAAGTTGTCATGAATTTATTTCTCTGATATCAAATTGATGGTCAATTGACAACTAACATTAACAATGTAGTCTTATTGAATTATAAGACACTAGATATTACATAGAAATGGAACCAAGTTGTGAAGGAAACATCTCAATAGTGTAGGAAAGAGAAATATTTATATTTAGACTTTCAAAATGATTATCTTATATATTACTTGGAAAGTATCTACAAAGGAAATCCTATTTGAGTATTTAAGAACCAAGTTTACAACTATTAAGCCTCATGAGAGATGTCAAATTAAATATAAAATAATTGAAAACCCCAAACCAATCATTAGATGCTTGTTGATCCCTGTTGTTCTGAAATCTTATTTCATTACTCTCTTTTAAATCTTTACTATTGGTAGTGACATCCTATATTTATCCAAATAAATTGATACCCTAATTTGACCATGTTTTTGATAAGGTAAACAGGTTTTAAGGGGTCCTGAAACCCATAAGTTTAACAACAAGAAAGGCTGAAAATAAGCGAAAAAATGCCCAGCCAAAACATAAGCCTTACGGCTGAAAATAAGCCCAAAGGCCCAGCCCGAAACAACTGCCCACTAAAAAGGCCAGAGAACCAACCAGAAAAACAGAGACCAGACAAAAAGCCAAAGCCAGGAGAAACAAAAACCAAAGGACAGAGACCCAACCTAGCAGACTACTTCTCCATCTCGATCATGGTCTGGGCAGCTTTGGCGCACTCTTGTTGCTCTTCTGCCTTATGATCCTGGGCGTTCGTCAAATCTTGCTCCATAGTGCTGTCCTTGGCTTTATCCACATCCAGCCTATCTTTGTCTCTGTTCTGTTTATCATCTTCCTCCATCTGGTTCCTATCTTTGAGATTTTCCAAGAGAGAGAGGATGTTGTCGTTGATCGAAGCGAGGAGGGAGATCATTTGACCATGTTATTCTCATCCTCGAAGAGAATAAATAGACTCGATAAATTGATCTTGGAACCTTAGCATATCAAAATAATGGAGGAAGGTAATTCTCTTAGACTATTGAAACCATAAGGAGGAGAATGCTTCAATATGTTCTTCAACTAAATTGTTTGATAAGTTGCAAATATTGTTGTAATATACTCACATTTTCTATTGTAAGATCAAGTGGTTACTCTTGAATCCAAACTAAATGCATTTTCTAAAGTAGTCACTAGATCATCAATAGAACTTTCCCTAATCACTTTCTTCATATTCAAATTATTTGAAATTTTTATGATCTACACATAATACCATTTTTTTGTTCGAGGAACATAACTACAAATTACTTTTTATCTAAAAAAGAAACCTTACTAGGATTTTTTATATGTGTCTACGAACGTGTGTGCATCAAATTTACATGCAAGATGTTTGGTATAATAATAGTAAAATTACTCACATTTTAATGTAATGTTGTATTTACTTTTTCTAAGACATCATCTTTGACTACACTTTTATTCATATTGAGAGATAAATTCAATCACTTTTAACCTCCTACTTTTTGTAAATCAATTGCATATTTTTCAAGGCTAAAAAATATATTTTTCAAACATCCTACTTTTAATATAAGAAAAGAATAATCAAACTGAAATGTATCATTTCAAATTTTATTCTTTATAATTTTTTTAGAATTAAATTATTAACATTTTGCCATTGCTTGGTTAAAAAATTCACTTGTAGTGTCTCTTGTGTGTGCATTATATTTCACGGTTATTTTGATATGAGATATACTCTTTTTATTATATATGATTATTAGCATGATGAGATCCATTGATAATGGTTTATTATTTTGATTGCCACTATCTTGGTTGTGATATATGGTTAGACTATATTGTTGTTTCAATTTGATCATATTTGCATGATGATGCTTGTGATGTAAGATGATGTGATGATATCTGGTGTATTTTGCATTCAAAACTATTGATTTATGTTATCAAGATAATATTATTAAACTCATTGATTTGTATTGTGCCTTCTATGTTGTTGGATATATAAGAATTTTTTAATTAGTGATTGATGCTATATTATCATTATTTAAATTTAATTCAATGATGTGATGTTTATTGCTTTACCACACAATTGATATGCATTATGCCCTTTGTGTTGGTATAAAGTGAGACGAAGTTGTAGTCACTCATTCATGAGAACCACACAATGTAGCACTGTCCTCTAATACTAATTATTATATATTTTATGTTCTTCAACTATTTGTATCATGAGAATATGGACTTGATGTTTTCCTTTTTCTATATACAAGTACCAAGTACATTAGGTTTGAGCTACAAGATTTTAGTGTGTCTATATCCCTAGTATTGGCAAAGGAGATAGTAACCTCTACATTCATGTTGATCCAATGCCATCCATATTTGGATGATGTATCCAATTATTATATTATTTCCTTTGTATATTTTGGTAAATCCATATTCATAGTGCATATTGTATTCTTTTGTGAGTGCATTTGTGCATTTAGAGATCCACAATTGTTGTGGAAGATTTTCATTTACAATGTTGATTTTATTTAACTAGGGAATTTTAATTTGTTATTTTAATTTTTGGCTAAAATATCATAATTAGATTTTTGTAATTGGAAATAATTATATTTTATTTGGGAAAAGGGTAAATAGTTCATTGAAATATTTTAATGATGTTTTTTATAAGTCACTTTTCAAAAGTATTATTTATGTGGGAAAGAGAGATTTTCACTCACTTATATTGTACTTTTTATGAGAATTTGAATTTTGCTCCAAATCTTCTTGGAAAAATCATTGTTTCTCTCCTTATGTTTTATTCAAGCATTTGTGAGGAGTGACTTGTTGGATTTGTGTCAATATTTTATCTATGTTGCTGAAGACCTCAACCATTTTCATCAAGTTTTGAATTTTTACTTTTCATTTCTTTGTTTCTGTCATGTCCCCTAATTTGAGTAATATAAGTAAATTATTATGAATAAATAAATAAATTATTTCTTAAATGTTATAATATATTAAAAGAAATATTGATATATTATTAATGGTATAATATATTATTAAAAGATAAATAATAATATATTATTGATATAATAATACGTTACTAAGGTAATAAGGTAATATTAAAGGTCAAATCATTATTAATAAATACAATAATAATAATAATGTTATTATCATACAATATGATATTACATTATAATTATAATATGATAATAGTATTAAGATATAATAAATAAAAGATTGATAATATTAGTAAGGTAATCAAGATTCATGGGTATCAATCGTACTCATAATAATAACAATAATGTTATTAATAAATTATGTACACTATTATTAAATGAATATTGAATATATAAATATTATTAGTAGGGCATCAAGCATTATTATATAATATTGATAAAATATTATTATAATGATAGTATAAAAATATATGAATAAATGATTAATGATATTATATTATGGAATGGACATGTTCAAGGATAATATTATAATTAAATATTGTTAATAAAGAAAGTAAAGACTATATATATATATATATATATATATATATATATATATATATATGGTCCATTATAGATCATTTAAGTCATTACAAAATCTGTATTAAATGACTCGGAGCCACAATAGGATGTGACTCCTCAGAAAATTCATTCCTATCGGGACATGACTCCAAAGTCCTATATTAATAGCAAAAATTGTAGCTTGCATTTCCATCATCGAACATATACAATTACACTAGTCTTCAGCCTTGGAAATTGCAGGTCACCCTGGGAACCAAAAATATAGAATGAAATTAAATCTATTAAGATCTGACTGGGGACAGGGATGTATGGAGGCCTTTACTTGAAATTTGACATGACACAAGCCATGAGTTGAATAGTGACTGTAGACTGCATTTGAAATTAATTTGTACTATAGCCAGTATTGGCTTTGTTGCTTTGGCCTTGTTTTACATTGTGAAAGGCAAGGAGTTGTTTCCCCATCACATAACCTTTGAGAACACGAAGGGATAAGAGAAGCATCAACACAAAGTATTGCTTTAAAGAATAGCGATCTAGCAAAGCTAAGATACATCCATGAATATTTGTCTATAGTCAATGCCTGCACATGTAAGAAAGAAAGAATTAGAGAAAATATGGCCAAAAAAAAAAAAGACTTAAAAAAGGGTCATTACAATTGGTATCAGAGCCTGGATCTGGCCATCCTGTGAAGTTAGTAAATTAATAATAAAGTGATGAAGAATAATCAGGTAAAAAGGAATGTATGAGGATCTATAAAAAATCAATTAGATATTTGACTATTGTCAAATGTTTTGAGTTTACAGAATAAGGGAATGAAACAATCAAGGCACTATTTAGCTACAGATTTAAATAATAGGAGGTTATAAGAACTGATAGTCATAGACCCTAGTAATAATATATAGTGTAGAAGACGCATCTAATGGAGACAGCTTCATCATTGGTCAAGAGTTACTCGCCGCACATGGCACTATGATCAACTTTTTATTAAATGATCGAAGTTTAAAAATAACGGAGATCTCTAAGTTGCAGATTGATATATCTATTGTAGGAGATTAAGAAAAGTGTTACGAAGATAGTATGGGCATATGATAGAGGGAACAATAGATTATGAAAATGATTGAAGGCCTCAGAAGAATTGAGAGCAATATAATTAGAATCGGTATGAAAGCTAGCTCTTCCAAAATATAGCTTATCTGCTAGAAGGAAGCTGAAATTGACAATGGCCTTCCAAGAAGGATATTCCTTCCACAGCGTTCCATTGTTTGATGGAAAACACTATACTTTGTGGAGCACAAGATGAGGCTCTTGGATTTGATGTAAGAGGAAAATCATTAAAGCTTTCTCTATTTGCAATATGCTCGTTACAAGAAAAAAAGTACAGGAAGAATATTTTGAGGCAAGATGGCAACTTGGAAAATCAAAATAATTGTAGCAAAGTATTCACTTGGAGCTAAAGTTAGTATATATTGAAAGCAATGCAATCCTTAGGGGATTGATGAAATGACTAAGTGGGCCTTCCTAGAGTAGAATCCGGGCAGGATGTAGTGATACATGCATTTTTATATGAGAGGTTGTCTGAGAAGGTGAGGCCATACCAATACACCGTTGTAGAGTTCACAAAAAGGTTTTCCACACTGAGAAAATAGTGGACCTAACCCTAAATGTGGATGAGGGCCTTGTGGTAAATAAGATAGATGTGAGCTTTCGTAGCCAAACTGTTATTCTCCAGAATCATTTCAACAATTTTGCATTTGCATGATGCAAGACTAGCAATCATTAATAGAGCTATCAATTTTCCAATGCCGCTGGATCCACAATTTTTCCTTACGTTACTCAAGTACATCCAGTTGCTAAAATTATCATGATGGACAACAATGAGTTTGGTCAGCGTTAATAGATGAAAATTTCTCCTTCCACATATGCAAGATGCCTTGGCATGTGAAATTGAACATTCCCAATACATTGGATGACCACTCTAAATAATAAATATTTATGTTTGTCTTAGCAATATTCCTATTGGCCATCACATGGTTCGAAACATAAATAGTGACATTATTGTTAATCAGAGATGATTATATGCCAGTTACTTCCATAGTCAATACACATGAACTTCACCAAGGTAGGACATGTGTACCACTGAGCATGATAAGTAAAGGTAAGTAAAGTAGGCCATGGGTACAACATGAACCCACCTACTAAGGTAAGCTATTTTTAATTTTAATTTTTTATATACAAATGTAAATAATGTTTAATGTGATTACGAATAGAATGAATATAAAGAATATAGAAGTATCATAAAACTTTATAAGTTTCTATTTAATTGTTTAAATATGAGAAATAGAAGTATTGCATATATAACATAAGAGTAATGTTTGTGTATTAAAAATATTTAGATATGACTATTTTTAAAATTATCATTATTCAATATGTGATCGAAAGAATGTCTTATTAGAGATAAAAGTATAAATGGCACTAGTAAATTATTGAAGAAAGGAGATATCTCAACATAATCTAAATACTTTGATCAATCACAATTGTTAGTAATATATATTGAAATCATATGGTGATCATGTGTAAAGATTCACTAAAGACTCTTAGGGGAGAATCATTGCAGATTTAGCACGTTTGCAAAACTCCTATCCCTAAGGGTCGGGGGGGAGGTGATATAAACTCAAAGGATAAATTTGAAGAGGCTACCACATATTGAATATTTCAATTAAAATAAGCTCATCTTTGGTTTATTTTAAATTTTGAATTTTAAGATGAAATTACTAACATTATTTTATTTTGGGATTTTCATCTGAGAATCAAATTGTTCTCAGGATTAAACTAGAGGAAGACCTTAAGTGGATATGAAGATTACTTCATACTCCTAAATCACCACTTCAACACATAAAGGTAATGAGGTAAGGTATATATTTTGTGCATATTTTGTTATGAAATAATTGATAGTGTCTTTCTTATTACTGACACATTCATTATTATGAAGAATACTGAATAGTCTATCAATGATTCTAGTTACAATGAAATGAAACCAAAATATATATGAAAAATGAAATATAAATAAATACTTCATATGAAAAATGAAATGGAAAATATATATGAAAAATGAAGAATGAAATATAATATTGAATTAAGGGATAGAGGGTGTAGTTGATTTTACATAAACAAGACCATCCTAGTATTCTAATAACAATATACAATGGAAAAAGAAATAATTTAACTAATTATGATAGAAGGGAAAGTAATGTGATTTGTATTACATAGGGGTCTATTTTCTCATCCACATTAAGATTTCTTAAGATAGGGAGTTGGTGGAGGGAGAGGCGGATTAAATTCAAGCACTTGACGGATATCCTCTAGGGAACCCCTTGTAGCTTGTTTCACATGCCCTCTGCACTGTTAATCTACCATCCTGAGATGATCATAACCAGGAGAGAGAAGGTTGTTTGGTACTATAAGAAGAAATCTTTCAAATGAACTAAGTAAATTAAATTTAACACTCATCTTCCCATCCACATTATGATATCCTAAGGCAACGAGTTGGTGGAGGGAGAGGCAGAATAAATTCGGGCACATGATAGATATCCTCCAGGGAATCACTTGTAGCCTGTTTCATGCACCCTTTGCATCGTAAATCTACCATCTTATGATGATTGTAATGAGTAGAGAGAAATATTCCTTCCAAATAATTATATAAATGAGGAAAGGAATCATCACAAGACTCATCTTTCTTTGGAGCTATTATATACTAATAATTATTTGTGTTTGCAAGATCCATGACCAAAAGGAGTATTGGGGAAGTATATTTTTCATTCCTTTTACTCTACTTCATTGTGAAAATCAACACGGAGTGTATGATGTGTTTGCATCGTGTATGCTTTGTGCCTTCATGCATCATGTGTCTACATTGTGTATACTTCGTGTCTTCATGCATTAATGTATCTTCTTCGTGTATGCTTTGTGTCTGCAAGCACTCAAATATTTACTTCATGCATTATGACATTAACTACATGCATACCTTATGTATTCTTTCATTCCAGTGTATAACTTGTATATTGAATTCACAATAAAGGTTTAGTGTAAACAATCATTGCTTGAGGACAAGCAATTTGAGGAAGGGCAGACTGTCATGTCCCCTAATTTGAGTAATATAAGTAAATTATTATGAATAAATAAATATATTATTTCTTAAATGTTATAATATATTAAAAGAAATATTGATATATTATTAATGGTATAATATATTATTAAAGGATAAATAATAATATATTATTGATATAATAATACGTTACTAAGGTAATAAGGTAATATTAAAGGTCAAATCATTATTAATAAAATAATAATAATAATAATGTTATTATCATACAATATGATATTTCATTATAATTATAATATGATAATAGTATTAAGATATAATAAATAAAAGATTGATAATATTAGTAAGGTAATCAAGATTCATGGGTATCAATCGTACTCATAATAATAACACTAATGTTATTAATAAATTATGTATACTATTATTAAATGAATATTGAATATATAAATATTATTAGTAGGGCATCAAGAATTATTATATAATATTGATAAAATATTATTATAATGATAGTATAAAAATATATGAATAAATGATTAATGATATTATATTATGGAATGGACGTGGTCATTACAAAATCTGTATTAAATGACTCGGAGCCACAATAGGATGTGACTCCTCCAAAAATTCATTCATATTAGGACATGACTCCAAAGTCCTATATTAATAGAAAAAATTGCAGCTTGCATTTCCATCATCGAACATATACAATTACACAAGTCTTTAGCCTTGGAAATTGTAGGTCACCCAGGGAACCAGAAATATAGAATGAAATTAAATCTATTAAGATCTGACTAGAGACAGGGATGTATGGAGGCCTTTACTTGAAATTTGACATGACACAAGCTATGAGTTGAACAATGACTACAGACTACATTTGAAATTAATTTGTAGTATAGTCAGTATTGGCTTTGTTGCTTTAGCCTTGTTTTATGTTGTGAAAGGCAAGGAGTTTTTTCCTTGTCACATAACCTTTGAGAACACAAAGGGATAAGAGAAGCATCAACACAAAGTATTTCTTTAAAGAATAGCGATCAACCAAAGCTAAGATACATCCATGAATATATGTCTATAATCAATACCCGCACATGTAAGAAAGAAAGAATCAGGGAAAAGATGGCAAAAAAAAAAAAGACTTAAAAAAGGGTCATTACAGTTTCCTTGTATGTGTGAGGTAGGGCACCCTCACCATTTCTTTTATGATCTATCGTTTTGCATAATATTGGTTTCTTTAAAATGGTGGGTCAAGAATTAGCATTCCCCCACATTTTTGTTTGATTTCATCACCCAATTGGGTGAGTGCATTTCTTTATTTTCCCATTTGGATTTTGGGGTTTTACCATAGATATAATACTGCATTTATTTGAAGTTTCCAAAAATAGATTTTTATTTGATTTATGTAATGTTGGGTGCCTAATGAAAAGTGGGTTTTGATATTTTGATTTTCACAAGGTTTGATTTTCAGGTGTCTTTGGGCTTTCCTCATTTTGCATGCCACTTAGAATTATTGTCTAGAATTCTTTACATATTCCAAAAATTGGAGTGGATTGTCCTCTATGTTTGCAACCATTTGGTTGTTTTACATTGTAAATTTTAGATTCATTGACAAATCAATACTCTCATCAAAGTGCACAATTGAGTGTGTTAAGAGCACTTTTCATTGCTTTCCCTTCTTTGATATTTTGACCTCTATGCTTGATTTTGATTTCATTTGGGATGCATGTGTTAAAATCTAGAGTTTCTATTGCACCACAAGATTGACCTCTCAATGCCCGATACAACCACTAGACTCATTAAATGCAAAATGCAATTAACGCATGTCACAAATCTCAAAGGGGAACACTGGAAACTATTCCAACAATCCCCCCAACATTACTCAAGGAGATTTGGACATGAAACCAAGATCTAATTCCACTTGTTACAAGCTAGGGTTGTCACTGCACCAAATGATTGACCTATCAATGTCTGACATAACTACTAGACTTATAGAACACTGGAGGAAATTAAGCCATGTCATGAATCTCAGAGGGGAACTTTGGGAGTTATTCCAATAGGATGGTGTTTATGGTTGATACCACATCATGAGATCATGCATGTCATGACAAGATCCCATGAGACCTGTACTCATGGTTTTAGATAAATTGATTCATTTGATGCATTTTGGGTTTTTGGAGTTGTGAGTCTTTTGGTGCATTTTACCTTTGATGGATTTTTTGAGTAGTGGGATGGAATGTTCCTTCAAGGAATATCAGAGCACAAAGGGGGCTCTAGGGTAACCTTTCTTGGGTTGTTAATCTTAAACAATAAATGGGAATAAAGCTTAATGTAAAATTAATGTGACTACCTTGATATCATTTGAGGATGATAACTTGGTGTGTCCTTGCCTTTAAATATACAAAAATTAATATAAAATGGTACCTTGTCATCATTTGAGGAAGTTGTAAGGTATACTATAGTCTTTACATCCATAGATGTTGATATGGCTAAGTAAATAATCCTTGATGAGAGAAGGATCGCCCAAATTTTTGTGGGTCCATGTGAGTTTTGTGATGACACTCCATTCTTGAGTCTCCATATTATACTTTGTTTAGTTGAGTAGTAACCTCTTCCTACTTGGCATTTTCCTACATTGTCTCTATTACTTAGGTTTTTGTATCTCCCTTTAGTCATGTATTATATTTGGTATGAGTGTGGCCTTCTTTGGTATGTGTTGTCACTTTGTGATGGAGGGAAAGAAAATATCTTTATGAATATGATGGGGTGGGTCTAAGTGTACCATGTGATAGGGATGCATTACAATTTACCACTACCAAGGATTGATAGACAAGGATAGTTCCCTTTAGCTACAAGTCTTGGAGAAAGAGACCTCGCTTTACCTTAATAGCATTAGTATATATACTCAATGTTCTTAGTTATAGAATAGATTCCATTATGCTCTCATTTAATTACTTTTGATGTATTCAAGTGATTATGGTCATGATATATTTTGTTTGTTACTCTCTAGTGTGGAGATAAATATTTTCCATTTGTATGTTGGTATTGTCTAAGGTTTTAACATATCATTTTATGCATTTTGGGCCAAATTCATTGCTTGACATCTATGCTTTCTTATTGATATCTACACAAATTAGAATTTCTTCCTATCAATCAATGTATTCATCCTCACTGAACTAAAAATTTTCATCTTATATGTCTTCCATTCACTAGATCAATGTTAGGGAATTTTTTTAGTGGTAAATATTTTCCAATTGACAAATGTCTCACATCAACGACTTGAGATTTGGAAAATAAAAAAAATTGTATATCAAGATGTTGATGTTGCTAGGATTTAATAAATATTGGGTAAAATGCTTGAGACAACTACCCATGGGTTTATGTAACCATCTCTATTTCTTTCATGATATTGCTAATGGAATCTAATTTTGGACATGGTAAATTCTATTTTTTTGCTTAAAATTTCCAAATCTTATCCAATCATTAACCTAAATATGCCATTAGTCTTATAAAGATATATTTAGAGGAAGCCCCAAAATTTACTAGCATTTTTTTTGTCTCATGTCCCAAATTAATGTCATTTTTTCCAACTCTATAAATCATAGAAAATTATTAGATGACCCATAATCACCTCAAGAATTACATAAGATGTTTTATTATTAAGTATGCTTCATAAAATATTTGTATGCCATATAAGATACTTGCTAAATTTTCCAAAAAAAGGATTGGTGTAAATACATTCATAGATTAGAATATTATTTTACACAATTTGGTTAGTTATGTTTTCTCAATTCCAATCAATAGCAAAGATTTAGACTATTGAGTGCATCGGTGACTGCAATGGACGTTAAGATATGTGATTATTTTTTAAAGTGTATTATATTATAATATTATTCTAAATTCACCTAAGGTTTCACCTTTATCTATCTACAATTTTGAGTTTATTCTTATTGAGTACAGATCAATTAGTAGTCATTGGTCAATTGGTAGACCTCATACATGATTATATCTAGATTTTATATTTTCAGCCATAAGGCTAATGAATGATATTATATATAGTCTATTGTCACTTCTTTCGGCTTTTTACTTACTTCCCAATATTTATAGTTGAGAATCCTAACACAAGATTCCACTTCAAAGTTGATGTGGATAAATTGTACCTTTAAAATAACAACTACCACATTCACTCTACCTAGCAGGAATCCATGATTACCAAGCCTTCATGACCTCCAATTAGGTGGATTAGATACCATTCATCCATTATTACAATGGGTCCTACTCAAACTTTCATGACCTAATAAGTTGCACTAGGTGACCTAGTTAGGCCTAATTAAATTAGCCCTCCAAAAAAGGCATTTTTGCCTTACCTTCACAACTGAGATGTGTGTTTGACTGGTATGCCCTAGAACCCAAACTGAGAAACTTTTAGGCTTGTACAACTATTCTAAGAAGGTTTACAAACTTTAGCTTTAACCCTTTACCAAAGAAAACACCTTGTAACACCAAAGCTTGGATGATGTCTTCAAATTCTCAAAGAATTATTTTCCATCTTTAGTATTAATCATTCAATCCCTTACACATCGTAATCACAACATTTCTATCACTCCTTGGCTCAACACTCCCTAGTGATCATCCTAAGGCATCAATGAAAATATAGAAAATAAAATAAGGCACAAAATTGAAATGATTGAAAACCATACAAGAATATGTAACATTCCACCAAGCCATTTGCATTTCTAACTATCAGAGATTAGGAAAAAACCATTTCTTTTGCAAAACCCTAGTATATGAGGATTTATAGAATTATATACTTCAAAACCATGAATCTCTTTAACAAGAGTGCTTCAAGATCTCAAACCAATTTCTATAGAAGGATAAAGAAAAACTCTACACATTACCAATTGTAACTTCTCATTATAGTAAACAATGTTGTAAGTCACGATACAAAATAATGATGAAAAACAAAGTAAAACTAGTAAAAAATTTCCTTGATTGATCCAACTAACTCAAAATATATTTTTCAAAGGATTTTATCTGCTCTTGGACCAGTTAGGCTCATGCCCAACTATGATTATTGGTTGTAATCTTGAAACATTTTGCAAAAGGTTGAAAATGATTTTTTTTTGTTTAGGGGGGAAATAGAGATGCTTTAATAGGATAAAAATATCCATAGTTCAAGCCACTAAACCTTTCAAAAGAAAAGGAAGGGATAAAGTGAAAGAGATAATCCCCAAATATGAATAATATTTACAACCCAAATTAGATTAGAAAGGACCTAAAAGAGAAACGATGCCAATTCTAAATTTGAATTATAAAGGAGAAAGAAATATAAGGAAATACACTCTTTTTCCCTGATAGGATTTAATGTGTATACAAAATTGAAGTAATTGCTTAACTAATATATATCTAGATGCTAAGTGTACATAATTAGCCCAATTAGGATATAGATCTAGTAAAAAATATGCAAGGAATAAAATATAAAAGAAACATTGAAATATAGAGTAGAAGATGTATTTTAGCTTCGAAAATAAAATCATAGATCAGAGCCTATTTCAACATATATGACTGTGAATTCCTAAATGAAATGACAAAACAAAGAAAAACTAGAAATTATTTCTCCAGGAAAGCAACTAGGTCCAATTCAACTTGGAGGGTTAGATTCACTCAAGGTTGATGTATATTAGGGGCTCTGTAATAGTGTGGAGTCAACTTCTCTGAAAAGGTCCCAGTAAGTGATTTCCATGTCTGTGTGAAATCTTGCTATCATATTCCTACACATAGAAAGTGAAGATTTTTGTTCTTTGGTGGGTGAGGTCTTGCCTTGTTCAAGCACTAGAAAATTATAAATATAAATGTAAATGACTGAAACATGATAAATATTAGGGTTAACCTTACTTAAAACCCTTTTCAATAAGGATTTTGTTTTGTAGTGCATTATAGATCTTGAATTAAATGTATGAATATAAGGTATCCCCACAATTTGTAATGGATCTATCATAATCCCATCATGGTGCCATGGATATAAGTCTGCATCAATATAGAAGATGATGAATGATTCAATGTAGATCTCCTCCCTTGATGGTCAGTAATGCACTAGATCTTGAAGAGGAAATGCCTACAAAGGATCCTTCAGTGCTTGATTGAAATATCCCTTGCTTGAATGCTTGAAATTATTGAATGAAAAGTATAGATGATTTGTCTTCACAAAAATTTTGCATGCTTGATGTGTGTAGATTATGAAAATGAAGCCTCCAAGCCTCCTTAAAAATGATTTTTTGGGTGGACAAACAATACAATCTGATTAGAGAAAGAGATTAAATTAAATAAAGCCTCGAGACGCTTTGGGCTTCAAGCCTTGCAAACCTTGGGGTCAAGGTCAACTTGGGTTGATCCTGAACAACCTAGGTCAACCAAGGTCAACCTAGTCTGAGAGGGGAGGAAAAGGGAGCCATTGAAATATCAGGTGGAAGCCAAAAGGAATAAGGAAGAAAGTGAAAGGAAACAAGGAAAAGTGAGCACCAAGTAGAGGTCAATCAATGCTCCAAGAAGACATTATAGAAAGGGTGCTAAATGGTCTTAAAAGAACAGTGCATCCATTTTAAGATGATAGATTTAGCCCCCACTTTAGCAAGAGTATGAGTTTCCTCAAACTCATTGTAAAGTAGATCAAGAGAAAATAGATTATCTTATCATGATGTAGGAGACAAATAAATCATCAAGCCCTAAGAGAGTTGAGTCCTTGTTACATATGATATTTTAATAAGAGAGATAAACACTACTAAGGGGTGCAACTACTCACCCAATAAGGTTTGTGTGCCTTATTGTGAACTACACAAGAAGGGGAAAGAAAATAAAAAGGAGGGTGGGAGGTCTCTGCAAAAGGGGATGATGTTGAATAGTCTAGCAAGTGTGTGTGGCATGCTAGTCAACCCATAGAAGATGAACTAAATGATCTAACAAGTGTGTGTAGCATGCTATTCGATCCATCAAAGGATGCAACTTTAAGGGAACTCCATGTTCCAATAAGAAGAATAAAAAAAGTGACCCATGCATAAGGATGCGTGTATCCTTAAGGGATCAAAACAAGACCAGGCTTCCTAGACTACCAATAGTCAAAATAATGGTAGAAAATAAGGATCAAGTCTCCCAAACCGTCAATAGTTTAAAGAGAGATTGAAAGATACCAAGCCCCTTGGAACTATCAATAGTTCTAGGAAACTAATAATGTAGGGAAGGAAACAGAGTGAGAAATAATGAAGCTAACATGAAGTGAAAATACATAGATTTTGGAATTGTTAGGATTAAACCACAAATAGAAATAACAATTACATGCAAATATTAATAATATCAAATAAGAATAGATCACATAGAAAAGAACACAAGACACCAAGATTTAATATGGTTCACCTAATCCTTGGGCTATGTTCACCAAACAAAAAGTCCACTATTATTACGATCCAATGATTACAACCTAATTACAATTCATAATCCCTTATAGCTCAATACTATTGCAAGAACCAATTTTTGCATCACCAAAATGAAACAATCTCTCACCCTAAGCCCTTTTATACAAGTATTTTTACCGCTTTAGGATTATAATTAATAATTACATGTCGGCCCAAAATCTCAATAAAATAGGGCCCAAAAAATTCAAAGAAGTGTGTATAGTACTTTCTCGATTAGTCACCACAAACTAACAATCTCCCACTTGGGGATTGATTAGTCTCCACACTAGACAACAATCTCCCACTTGGAGACTGATCCTATAGCAATACCACTACCACATGGGGCTCCCACTGGATCAAACCACCCTGTACTTTTTTGTTCTTTTATTCTTGTTTAGTCTAGAAGACCAACCAAATTTGAAGAGGAATTTAGCTTCTCTTTCATTACTACCTTTGTAAACATATTTATTGGGTTGTCATCTGTATGTCTTTTTTCCAGCTTTAACTGTCCATCATTCAAAACTGATCGAATGAAATGGTACTACAGCTATATGTGTTTGGTCTTTGAATGCAGAGCTGAATTCTTTGCAAGATGAATGGCACTCTAACTATCTATAAACAAATAATTATCCTTTTGAGGGTGTCTCAATTCTTCCAAGAATAATGAAAGCCATATCATCTCCTTGGCTTCCTCCGTAGAAGAAATATGCTTTGCCTTTGTAGTGGATAAAGCATTAACCTTCTGTAACCTAGAAACCTAGCTCATGGCTGCCCCACCAATAGTAAATACATAACCTATAGTACTCCACCTGATATCAATACCCCTTACCAAATCTGAGTCAAAATAGCCCTGTAAGTTAGTAGTAGAGCCCCCAAAGTGTAAACACTTACTAGATGTTTCTCTCAAATATCTAAGAATCCATTTGACTGTATTCCAATGCTCAATTCTTGGATGACTCATATACCTACTAAGAACTCCCACTGCATGTGTAATATCTGGCCTAGTGCATTCCATATCATACATCAAGCTTCCTACAGCTAAAACATAGGGTACCTTTGACATCTTATCCTCCCCTTCTTATGTCTTGGGACACATCTCCTTAGACAACTTCAAATGACCAGGTAAAGGTGTGATGTCAACTTTAGCATTCTCCATAGAGAAACATTGCAACACCTTCTCAACATAATCAGTCTAAGATAGCATCAATTTCCTATTCTTCCTATCTCTACAAATCTTCATACCAAGGATTTTTTTTTCTACCCCCAAATCCTTCATTGCAAATGCATGTGCTAACTAGCATTTCAACACATTAATGTGATCCATGTTAGACTCAGCTACAAGCATATCATCAACATATAAACATAAAATAATATAGCTATCATCATCCAACCTCTTAAAATAAAAACCATGATCTAAATGACACCTACTATATCTATGCTCATGCATAAAACTGTCAAATTTTAGATATCATTGCTAAGGTGCTTGCTTCAAGCCATATAAACTTTTCTTCAATTTGCACACTAAGTTCTCCTTATCTTTGACTGCAAATCCCTATGGCTGAGCCATATATATCTCTTCATCCAAATCAACATGAAGGAAGGCTATTTTAACATCAAGCTACTCTAAATGCAAATCTTCAATAGCCATAATACTTAAAGCAACATAGATAGAAGCCATTTTAACAATAGGAGATAATATCTCATCAAAATCAATGCCTTTTTTTGTGCAAATCCTTTTACAACTAAATTGACTTTAAATCTTTTCTTATCTCCATCCTCTTCTTTTAATTTGTAAATCCACTTATTCTATAAAGCCCTTTTACCTATAGGCAACTTGCATAAATCTCAACTCTTATTTTTTAGCAAAGAGTCCATTTCATCTTTCATTGTAGTCTCCCACTGAATCTTAGTATCCACTTGCAAAGCTTCATCATAACATTTAGGTTCAGAAACATCTGTTAGTAAAATAGAATACATAGAGGGAGAAAATCTTTTTGGAGGTCTAATTAGCCTTGTTGACTGTCTAACATTCACTAGTGTGTGTGGTATTTGTTGTTGTGGTTGTTGCACATCATGAGGAATGGCTAGAACATTATCTTTTGGAGTATCATCTAGCACTACATAATCATCCTCTTTCTTCTAATGTTGCTGCAAAAGATATTTGTACAACACTTTCTCATTGAATATGACATCCCTACTTCCTACAATTTTATGATTTTCAAAATCATCCACCGAATACACATTTCTTTGACTTAACTTCCAGCTTGGTTCTATTTTCAGAATCTATATGAGAAAATGCTTCACAACTAAAGGTTTTAAGAAAAGAATAATTCACCTTCTTACCAATCCATGCTTTCTTTAGAATACCATAATCCAAAGGAGTAGAGGGACCTCTATTAATCAAATATATAGTAGTATTGACAACTTCCACCCACATGTGTAAGGGCAACCCAACATGCAACCTCATGCTCCTTGCATGTTCCATTATAGTCCTATTCATGCGTTCAGCTACTCCATTTTCCTATGGAGTCCTTGGAATAGTTTTCTGTCAAGGAATACCATTAGTGGAGCAATAATCTTCAAATTCATGATTGCAATACTCACCACCATTATCAGATATAAGACATTTTAATTTCTTACCAGTCTCATTAATAACCAAGCATTTCCAATTCTTAAAAGTTTGAAATACATCAGATTTCTATCTAAGGAAATAAACCCATACTTTTCTAGTTGCATCATTAATAAATATAACATAATAATGAGAGCCATCAAGGGAAGATACCTAAGCTGGTCCCCATACATTTGTATGCACAATCTCTAATTTTTCCCTTTTATTTTCCTTCCCAATCTTCACAAAACTCACTCTCTTCACACAAATCCATATTAACACATTTCAAACCTAGCAAAACTTTTTTTGAATGAAGTACTTTCATACCTTTCTAACTCATGTGCCCAAGTCTATTGTGCCACAACACTATATCAAAATCTACAACAACTATTTGTTCTCCTTGCTCAGCTACAATGTCTCTTCCTAAAAATTCATTTTTCTCTAAAACAATAAAAGTAGAAGGAACAATATGAATTTTTATTGTTCCTACTCAGCCTTGGAACATGTCTTACCTTATGTAGTAACCAATGATTCCCATTCTGCAACTTAATCTTAACTTTTACCTTTCCAACAATCTAACAGGGTTCATTATCCCCCAAATAAGTAAGTCTAAAATCCCCTTGAACATTATCAATGAAATAACCTCTATGAGGTTTAGAATGAAATAAAGCACTAGAGTCTAAAACCCATGAATCATCAACATTTTCTAAAGACAAAAGCAAATCATCCTCTTTAGATTTTTTACTTACCATATTTGCCTCCTTGTCTCCATCTGGTTTATCTCCTTCATTTTTCTTTCAAGTCCAACAATCCTTCTTTTTATGCCCTAGTTTCCCATAGTACCAATAGTCATCCAATCCTCTCAATTGAGACCTACTCTCCTTTGACTTTTCTCTTGATCTCCCATGATTTCTAGAATTACTTCTTGTCTCAGTCATTCTGCCTCTACTTTGTGCATTCAAAACATTTCCTAATGTAGATCCACTTGAGGATTTCCCACGAGTTTTCTCACTCAAAATATCACCGATTACATCATCATATTTTAGGGTACTAGATTCAATAACAGAATTACTTATAGCCATCACCAAGCCATTCTAGCTTTCAGACAAAGAACACAAAATCAAGAGAGCCCTAATTTCTTCATCAAAATAGATACCCATAGAAGATAGCTTACTAGCAATAGTATTAAACTCATTTAAATGATCTACAAAATATCCACCTTTTTTCATTTTCATATTAAATAAATGCTTCATGAGAAATACCTTGTTTGAAGTAAAGGGCTTTTCATTCAGTTTCACTAGGGTTTGCATCAACTCTATTATAGTTTTTTCTTTTGTAATATTAAATGCCACTGATGGTGCCAAGCATAATCGGCTTCCAAGTGCCTTTCTTTCCAAAAGATCCCAGTTGTCATTTGAGATAGATCCCTATTTCTTTGTTTTGCCTTCCAACGACTTTCCATAAATCCTTTTGATAAAGATAGTCTTCCATTTGCATCTTCCATAACTAAAAGATCTTCCCATTAAAGCTATCAATCCTCAGCTTACCCTCGTCTTCCATCACTCCCACTTAACTATGAGACTTTCCTACAGAGGATAACCAAGAAAAATAACCTCGCTCTAATACCACTTGTTAGGATTAAACCATAGATAGAAATAACAATTACATGCAAATATAAACAATAAAAAAAAAAAATAGATCACACAAAAAAGAACACAAGACACCAAGATTTAGTATTATTCACCCAATCCTGGGCTACGTCCACCACATAGCAAGTCCAATATCATTACGATTTAGTGATTACAACCTGATTACAATTTGTAATCCCTTATATCTCAATACTGCCACAAGAACCAATTTTTGCATCACCATAATGAAACACTCCCTAACCCTAAGCCCTTTTATACAAGTATTTTTACCACTTTAGGGTTATAATTAATAATTATATGTCGGCCCAAAATCTCGATAAAATAGGGTCCAAATTTTTTTAAAAAGAATTTATGAAGTATGTACAGTACTTTCCTAATCTGTCACCACAAACTAACAATCTCCTACTTGGGGACTAATTAGACTCCACACTAGACAACATGAATAACTTAGAAATCATATGAAACATTAAAGGCTAAATTACTCCAAGCTATACACAGAATCTATGTTTGCAACTTTATGGTCAAAAGGATGAGTGAAGTGTATGCACCCACATTAAAGCAATTTCAAATACCTTAATGAGAAAATGACTATAATGGAAGCATACATGCATCCACTAAAGAAAATTTCCATTATTAGATGCCCCCAAGAAGATATACATATAAAGTGAAATGAGCACATGACAAAAAGAGAGAACACAAAGGGATCTACTAAATTTAGGGTCTATATAATCTTATGATAATATGTAATATTATATCAAGTATGAAATAAAATCATTCCCAAAAGGAAGTAGAACAACAATGCAATGGAGGAAAAGACACATAACGGTTACAAAGAAGAGTCTTTTTGGGTCAATAACATGGAGACCAAAAAGAACCGATGCTACCATATCATAAGCAACCAATAAGACTATACAAGATCAGCAATGCAATAAATAGAATAGGTATAACATAACATATAATGACACATAGAAGAAAAGAGATACAAATAGAAGAATATGCATGATAGGTTCAATAATGTTGTCATCGAGTGCTCAACCAACCAACATGGATCATCTAAAGAAAGCTAATCAAAACATATAACAAAAGAACAACACATGAGAAAACACAACACAAGAACCCAAAGACTACAAAGAAAAATGAAATCCACATCAAGCATTCCACCTGCCCCCTCTCCCCCTTTATTGGTCTAAAAGTTTAGGAGAAAGATGATAACTCATGAGAGGAATGACATACAACACAATAGGAATCACTACCCATTCTAAATTACCGTGCTCATCACTAAAAGCGATTGTAAGCTATTTAGAAAAGATGTTATGAAAATCCTTATCCATATCAATTATTTCATCATCACTACTAACATGTTCATCATCTAAATTATCTTCCATATCAAGATTAAAAGAATCTAAAATAAGAATAAAAATTATCATGTTTATCCATTTGCATAATGTTACCTTGTTTAACTTCCTCCAAATACTCACACGTGGTTTGATCAAATGAAGGTAAAGGTTGAGATGAAGATCTATGTGGTTTGAGAAGCAAGAGAATGAACTTTAACCTTATCTTTATCTTAATGATTCTTGTGACTCTGACATGCATGTTGGTTATGAAAGGTTTTATGAGATAAATTAGATGGATTAGGATCAACTACCTTAGGTTACAAAGAAGGAACAAAAACATGATCAGTTATAGTAGTTGAAGGAATGGATGAAGAAGGTATACCATGTTCAGAAGTAGAGGGGATAGAAGGAGTAGGAAAGATAGACGCAGGGGAATAACCTTTCTAAAAACTAAGTTTTATGATCTTGGCTACCTTATATTTTTGATAGTTTCTATAAAGATAATCAGGATGATTCAATGGTTTTTCAGGAAGAGATGACCAATAGAAATCAATCTCAATACAATCTCAAGGTCATGATGACTTATAAAGGGAATAATTATTGGTGATAGCTCCTCCATTGTGAGGAAATTTAAGGCATTTATTAATACGAGAAGCTACAAATTGCATGGAAGAAAGCCATGGAATAGCAAGCTTAACTTGAAATTGGTCAGAAGTAGGAATAATAATAAAGTTAGTATAAATAACCTTCCTTAAAATAGTGGTAGGTAAAGTAATAGAGTCTCGAGGATGATATAAAAAACCATTACAAGTTTGAATCTATACATGAGTTGTATCATATGTATCTCTATGTAGTCCTTTATTAAAAAGATGCTCTTTAGTGATAACATTCACAATAGAAGAAGGATCAAACAAAACACCATGAGAAGGAATACAAGAAACTCTAAAAGCATTGTAAGGAGGACCATTAGGTGCATTAAACATATCCAGTTGACTAAAGCTAATAGGAGGTGTATGTTTTGGTTCAGGTGGACAAAAAATTGGAGGTTGAGTTTCTAACTCAATATGATTAACCGCATGATTTTTTTCTTCTATCTTATCATCATAGTCAAGACATTGGTCAAAAGAAGAAGGTTGATTAATGACAATTTATGGCTATAAAGGTAAAGGATTATTGTATACAAATTTTGATTAGGAGGTGCATCATATTTATTCACATTATTAAATTGAACATTAACATATATAACAATAGAATCAATAAGGTCATGAATAGAATTATTAAAAGCATAATATTTTTGAGTATCCTGACTAGGTTGATGATGGTATTGATAAAAAATCTTTAAATCAAAACATCTAGGCATATGTTTAGTATTATCAATACGATGAATAGGAGGAAGTTTAAGAATTTTGACATGAATTAATTTAGTCATCACCTCAAATAAAGGTTCAAATAATTGACAATACATACAATTAGGATGATATATAGATGAAAAAATAGGCACACATTTAGATGTAGTAGTTACTTGATCAACAACTATATTTTTTGACTTGATTTTAATGAACTTGTTAGGTTTAGAGAACTTATTTAAATTTTTCACAACATCACTCTTATCACTAGAAACAAGAGCCATTGAAGTAGAGCTCTTGAGTTTACTCACTTGTAGCTTGTAATGGTGAAGCACTTCACAAAGATGATTCAATGAGGTATACTCAATAAGGATAATCATATTCCTAATGTATTTTTATAAATTAAAAATAAATATGCATTGAATATCATGATTAGTCACAAATAATACATTTGAGAATTCAAATGTTTAAATCTACTAATAAAATCAGCAACTTCCTCTTTAACAATTTGCTTACAATGCATAAAATTTGTTAAACAAATATGGGGAACAATGCTATTCTAACGTTTTTGAATGACAACATTAGCAAGAGTTTGAAAGGAATCAATAAAATACAAAGTAAGAGAGCAATACCATTGCAAGGCTCTATCCTTAAAAGTACGTGGAAAAAACTTAGCCATAAGGTTCTACTGTTGAGAAAACTCACTACATATAGTCTAGAAAGTTTTAACATGAATAAATAGATCTCCCTTAACATTATAAGTCTCTAGAAAAGGTACCTCAATATGTTGTGGTATAAAAACATGAAGGATATTTGAGGAAATGAGATTAGCAATGTCATGTGTAGGAATATTGTACTTAGATTAAGTTAATTGAGCCACTTCTTGTTACGATATGGTGATAGTTTGAACCAAACTACTCATGGTACGATTGAAATATGTGATAGTAGGGATATATATGTTAGATGTATTAGAAAAGTTGTAAGAAGAAGGAAAATGCAAGGATGTCGAAAGAGGATTATAAGGAACAGGTAAAGGGTTTGAATAAGTAAAAGAAACCACATTATATGAATGTAACAAAGAGGTATGGAAGTAGGAGGAACATTCACAATAAGTGAAAGGATAGGAAGAACAAAATTCAAAGGAGTGGATACTTCTGTAGAACATCCAAGCTCCAATTCCAATCATTTTGTAAAATCTAGATTCTTGCTAGATCTACAGGAAAAATTGCTAAGGGAAGAGGCCAGAATAAGGGAAAAATTGATTGATATTCAAGGTATGATACTTTCCCATATGGAAATTATGTATAAAAGGATGGATCGTGCAAGGACACTAGTCAAAGACACAAATTTTTTAGTTGCAGATCACATTTATGAGTTATCAACAGAGATTGATCTACATGTTTTGAAGTTCTGCAAGATAACATGGATAAGATTTTGTCAATAATTTTGAAGGTATACCATGATTTTATTTTTCATTTTAACATAACCTTGTAAATTTTTTGGCATTTGTAACAAAAACAAGGGGGAAAGCATATAGGGAAATTATATGCACATATATGTAAAAGGAAATATGTACAACATCAAGATATGTATAAAGTAGAATAACAAAAAAAACTTTGAAAAACCAAAAACAAAGTTTTTAGTTCTAATTGAGTTGCAGAGTCTTCAGTTCAAACCAAGATACCAGAACAAGCATATTCTAAGGGGGAGTTTTACTGAAGAAGTTTTCCAAATCATGTGTATGATAATTATTTTTTCTCACTAATGCCAAAGGGGGAGATTGTTAATCTCATACAAGATATATTGTCAGTTAGTGTAAAAAAACTTAGTCATAATACAATTGCAACTAAGTCACTAGTACAGGTTAATTGAGCTCGTATCAAATCTAAGAAAACAAGTTAACCTTGTAAAAAGTTGTAGTTTCAACCAAGTTGAGAATTCATATTGAGCTCTACTGTCAACTGAGTTGACTATTTCTACCAAGCTCCAATGTGAACTGAGTTAGTAGAGCAATCTTCTTCCAAGGTAATAATCAAGATGGAAGAATAGTGTAATCTAAGTCAGAAGCATCTACCAAGTGATCACTGTGAGCCATACACCCAACATCTAGCAAGTGATAGAGAGAGCTAAGGAGACAGTGGTGATCGAGTGTTTCCAATATCACTCGAGTATGACATTGACCTGAGTTATTGCATCGAGCCAACTTGGTGATTATTTTTGGAACTATTCTTATTTTAGCCAACCTATGTAAAAAATATTTGGATGGATATATGTATGAGATCTTTTTTTAATCCAAAGTAGTAGTAATATTCATTGTATCATCATTTAAGCATTAGTGAATATGGAAGAACAAACTGTTTCAAAAGGCTACAAGCATCTCAAGGAAAGGAAGAGACTCATCTATCATAGTTAGGTGATCTATTTACTTCAAAGGATCTTCATCAACAATCTTAGTTTCATTTTAGAGATCATCCAATAATTCATCCTAAAAAGTGCATCAGTCCCAAATCCTTTAACCGAGTGGACCTATAGTCCTTTGCAGAAACTCCTAATAGAGTACATACTTAACTGTATTATATAAATCCTTTGACAAGGTGGACCTAACAATCCTTATTACTCCTAATAGGGTAAGATCATCATAAGTAATCATTTTTAAGCCTTAATTAACCAACTTTATTACTGCAATAGCGAAGCATTATGGGTGTTATCCCCACCCCAATTTTACCTTCTACTTGGAGGGTTTTTGTATTACCAAATATTGTGTTATGGTGTTGTTACTTTAATGCTTTAATGTTTCATGCATTTAAGTAGATTAGAAAAATATAACAAAGTGGTTCAAGTGAAGAAGTTTAAGTGGTTCCTGATTCACCCCCCCTCTCAGTCACCTAGTTTGTATTACATTTCCAACATTCTCATCCTGATGATGGATCATGTAGTGTGATCTGAAATGTTGATGATAAATAAACACACACAATAGAATCCTAAAAACTTAGTACTTTACAAATGGATTGTGCAAATCTGTTACTGTTAATTTCCAACATTATTCATAAGAGGTGGGGCACATGTAGGTATGCTAGAAAGAGTGGTGGAAATTAGAATAGAAGGTTCAATGGTTGTGAAAGGAGGATGAATATCCTAACTCTTGAGCACATTCTATCAAAGACTTAGCATGAGCATCAATAAGGTGAGATATATCACACAAGATGGAAATGGTACTATCATCATTATTAGCAAGTTTCTTAAGAGCCTCAATAGAAGAAAAATTATCAAGATTTTGATATTCTTGCACCAAGTTTCCAATTTATCAAATGCACATGAAAGATTATCAACTTTTGAAGGAGGAACTCTTAAAGCTTTATCTTTATCATGTGATAATTGAGAAGAGATATGCTCCATTATAGGATTAATATTGTGAGAAAAGATATTAGTGTCATCATGATGAGTCCTATGAAGAAAAGAGGAATCATGATCAGAGAAGTCCACGAGTCTACAACTTTGCCTAACGAGAATGCAATAGGTTGTACATAGTGTAATTAAGCTCATAAAAGGGGACATCACAAAAGGAAAATAAACTGAGATCTAACCCTAAAAATGTGAAAAAACATAGATGAATCTAACTCTTTAAAAAAAAATCACAAAGAAGAGAGAATCTAACTCCAAAAAGAAAAGAAGGCACAAGTGGGTTCACCCAAAATTTTAGGGGGAAAATGGAGATGCTTTAATAGGATGTATAGCTCTATTTTTTGAGCCACTAAAATAATCAAAAGCAAAGGAGGGGATAAAGGGAAATATATAATCCCCAAATATGATTCTTTTTTACAACCAAAATTAGATTAAAAAGAACTCAAAAGAGAAAGGGCACCAATTTTAAATTTGAATTATAAAGGAGAATGCAATATAAGGAAATACACTCATTGGACCTTATAGGATAATGTATATGAAAAACTAAATTAATTTCTTAAATCATGTAGTGTTGTGATATGGAGCCTATTTAGACTCAAAGGTTAAATTTCCCCACTTCGTTCAGTGCAATTTCCCCCCATATTTTACTATGGGGGCTCAAGAGGTCAAGGGGCAACACCCCTTGTGGGTTCCTAGGGAAATGCCCCTTGCCAAAAATGAATTTAATATTGTAAAAGGTGTTGGGAGTTATATTTTTCAATTGTTTGGCTTATTTTGGCCCTGATTTTGCAAGTGACAAAATCTTGTATAAAAAGGCTTTGGGTTAGGACTTATATCATGTATGATGAGATTGTAGCTTCTTGTAGTGGTATTGAGTTGTAAGGGATTACGAATTGTAATCAAGTTGTAAACACTAGATAATAAGATATTGGACTCATTGTTTGGTGGATGTAGCCTAGGGATTGGATGAACCATGTTAAATGTTTGTGTCTTGTGTTCTCTTCTATGAGATTTATTATTTTTTGATATTGGTTATATTTGCACATAAATTATATTTCTATCTCGTTAATCCTAACATGTAGATCTCAATGCTATGTGTACAAAATTAACCTAATTAAGATATAGATCTAGGATAAAAAATGTAAGGAAATAAAATATAAAAAGACTTTCCTTGAAATATGTAGTCGAAGATGTATTTTAGCTCCAAAAATTGTAGATCCAAGCCTGTTTTAGAATGCATGACTGTAAAGTCCTAAATGAAACAAAAAATAGACAAAACTTAAAAGGCATTTTTTTCCAAAAAAATAGCAAGGTCTAGGTAAAATTGAAGGGGCACATCCCTATAGGGTTGATGTATACTGGGAGCAGTGTAAAAAATTTGAACAAACTTCTCTGAAAATCTTATAGGGAGTGATTTCTAGATCCACGTATGATAAAATCCCACTATCATATTCGTACATAGAAAGTGAAGGGTTTTTTTAATTTTGTGTGTGAGGGATTGCCTTGATCAAGCCATAAATTGAGGAATCAACCTTGAAAATGATAAGTGTAAATGTAAATGAATGAAATGATAAATGTTAGGATTCACCTTGCTTCAAACCCTTGTCAAAAGGGTTTTGTTTTCTAGTGTCTTGTAGATCTTGAATTTAATGTATGAATGCAGGGTATCTCCACAATTTGAAATGGATCTAATATAATCCCATCATGGTGCCATATATGTAAGTGTGCATAAATGTAGAAGATGATGAATTCTTTAATGTAGATCTCCTCCCTTGATGGCAAACAATATGCTAGATCTTCAAGAGGAAATTCCCATAGAGGATCCCTCAATGCTTGATAGAAATCTCCTTTTCTTGAGTATTTGAACTCCTTGAATGAAAATTATAGTTGAATTGTCTTCTTAAATTTTTTGGATTCTTGATGTGTTTAGGATATGAAAATGAAACCTCCAAACCTCCTTATATATGAATTCTTGGGTGAGAAAACAATACATGTCAACTGGAGAGTGGGATTAAATTAAATAAACCCCTAAGAATCTTCAAGATTTGGGCCCCACAATCCTTGGGGTGAAGGTTAACCTCATCAACCCTCAAATCTATAGGTTGACCTGGGTCAACCTACTCTGAGAGGAGAGGACATGAGTCAAAGAAAGCTCATGTGGAAGCTAGAAAGGATAAGAAGAAAGGTGCAAGGAAATAAGGAAAAGGGAGCACCAAGAACATGTCCATCCATGGTGTAAGATGACATTATAGAAAGGGTGTTGAAAGGTCTTAAAAGGAAAGTGCATCCATTTTAAGATGGTACTATTGTAACATTGTAACTTTTAATGCAACTTTTCATTTTTACATCTTTGTTACTCCAAACTTGTCCCAATTGTTCCAAACCAGCAAGAAACCCTTCTAAACACCTAAGTGACCTTGAAAAACCTTAGCTCCATCGAACTCCAACTCGAACACCCTTGGTGGTTCTAACCCCTAATATTTCTCAAAGGAAACTCTCAAGGTTTACAAACTAAAATGGATTTAACTTGGCTCAATCTAGTCAATTTTGTTTTTTTTGAGCCTTATTATATTAATGACATCTAAATCACACAAACTCACACCAAAATATATTAGGTTATCCTAAACCACACTCTAGGGGTATGAAAATTTGAAATCACTTGAGTGATTAGTTCTTGGATTTTCTTTCCATGTTGATTTATGTATGTTTCAGTCATCTAGGTTGCCTCTACTCTGGGTAAAGTTTCCCAATTTATTAGATATTCTTTGTACACTTCCTTCCTCATCGTCATAATAAATTTGGAATCAGTGATGTATTCAAACTATACTGGTTTACTTGAAGGTAGATATGAAATCCAATCAAGTTCATTAGTATTGGGAGTATCTTATTTCCCTATACATGTGAGTTTCCCCTTATATGGATACAAATCACTAACATTAAAGATTGGTGAAATGCCTAAGTCAGGAGGCAATTTGACTTCATAAGTATTATTACCAAATTTACCAACAACATTCAATGGTCCTATTTTTTTCATTAGTTAGTGTTTTGGTCACCATTTAGTTATCCTTTCTTTCCTCAAATATGTCATCAAAAGATCTCCCACTTTGAAGTGTTGTCCTCTCCTTCTCTTATCTCTCTGGGATTTGTATCTATCTACACTTTATTGTAAGCTTTTTCTAACCTATTCATGGAATTCTTTAATGTTCTTTATAAATTTCTCATCGAAAGCACTATTTTTTTTTCATTTCTTCTATATCCCTAAGTTACATGTTGTTGTTGTGATGTGGAGATAAATAAGACTCAGAGGTTTATTTGGTGCAATTTCCCCCCAGATTGTTTCTATGGTGGTTTGGTGGTAGCACCCCAGGATAGGGTCAAGGGGTTGCACCCCTTGTGGGGTCCTAGAGTAGTGCTCTAGGTGTGCTCCCTATCATAATATAGGGTGGGGTTAAGGGGCAATGACCCCTCAACAGTTTTGGGTGGCAATACCCCCAAAGCCAAAAATGATCCTACTATTGTAAAGGGCATTGAATGCTATTTTTATATTGGACAACTTATTCTAGCCCTACTTTTGTAAGTAGAATTTTTTTGTATAAAATGGCTTAGGGTTAGGGATTTAATAATGTATGGTGATATTGTAGCTTCTTGTGGTAGTATTAAGCTGTAAGGGATTGTAGATTGTAATCACTAGATAATAATAATATTGAACTTGTTGTTGGTGGATGTAGCCTAGGGATTGGGTGAAGCATGTTAAATCCTTGTGTCTTGTGTTCTCTTTTGTGTGATTTATTATTTTTTGATATTGGTTATATTTACATGTAACTATTATTTCTATATGTGGTTAACCCTTACAAGTGGTATTAGAGTTAGACTGTCGTTGGTGTTTTTTAGCCCAGGTTGTCATCATTTTTTTTTAGCTATCCTTTGTAGGAAGGTCACATAGTTGAGTGGGAGTCTCACAGTTGAGTGGGAGTGGTGGTAGATGAGGGTAAGCTGAAGGTTGAGAAGTTTAATGGGCATAAATTTTAATTATGGAAAATGCAAATGGAGGACTATTTTTATCAGAAGGATTAATGGAAGCCATTAGAAGGAAAAGCCAAGAAACATGGAACTATGACAGATGAGGATTGGGAGATTTTAGATAGAAAGGAACTTGGAAGTATTTGATTATGGTTGGCACAATCAATGACATTTAACATTATAAAAGTGAAGACGATGGAAGAGTTGATGCAAACCCTAGCAAAACTATATGAAAAGCCCTCCACTTTATACAAGGTATTTCTCATGAAGCATTTATTTAATATAAAGATGGTAGAAGGTGGATCTATTGCAGATCATTTAAATGAGTTTAATACTATTACTAGTTAGTTATCTTCTATGAATGTCAATTTTGATGAAGAAATTAGGGCTTTCTTGATTTTGTGTTCTTTTCTTGAAAGTTGGAATGACTTGGTAATGACTGTGAGTAATTATGTTTTTGATAAGGTAAATAGGTTTTAAGGGGTCCTGAAACCCATAAGTTTAACAACAAGAAAGGCTGAAAATAAGCGAAAAAATGCCCAGCCAAAACATAAGCCTTACGGCTGAAAATAAGCCCAAAGGCCCAATCCGAAACAACTGCCCACTAAAAAGGCCAGAGAACCAACTAGAAAAACAGAGACCAGACAAAAAGCCAAAGCCAGGAGAAACAAAAACCAAAGGACAGAGACCCAACCTAGCAGACTACTTCTCCATCTCGAGCATGGTCTGGGCAATTATGTGAGTAATTATGTTTCTATATATATTACCCTGAATTTTTTTTAATGTGATTGGTATTATTTTGAATGAGGAATCTCATAGGAAAACCTCAGGTGGATCTACATCACAAAGTGCTTTGAACACACAAAGTAGAGGTAGAATGACTGAGAGAGGAAATAATTCTAGAAATTGTGGGAAATCAAGAGGAAAATCAAAGGGGAAGAGTTCTCAATATAGAGGACTAAGAGATTGCTGGTACTATGGAAAGCCATGGCATAAGAAAAAATATTGTTGGACTTGAAAGAACATTGAAGGAGACAAACAAAAGGGGAACAAGGAGGAAAATGTGGCAAGTAACAAATCCAAAGAGGATATTTTACTTCTTTCCTTAGAAAGTGTTGATGATTTTAGATTTTGAGGCTTCATTTCATTCTACACCTCATAGAGGTTATTTTATTGATTATGTCCAAGGGGATTTTTAGCTTTTTTATTTGGGGGATAATGAACCTTGTTAGATTTTTGGAAAGGGAAAAGTTAAGATTAAATTGTAGAATGAGAATCATTGACTACTACATGAGGTAAGACATGTTCCAAGGTTGAGTAGGAATTTAATTTCGATAGGGCAAATTGGTGATGAGGGTTGTGTAGTTTCTTTTAATGATAAAAATTGGATAGTTATAAAAGGTTCCCTTGTAGTAGAAAAAGGGTGTGAAAATAGGTACCTTATATCTTTGTACATGTCATATTGTTCCTTCTACTTTTATTATTTAAGAGAATAATGAATATTTAGGAATAATTGTTGTAGTTGAGCAAGGAGAACAAATAGTTCCTCTAGATTATGATACAAAACTATGGAACAATAGACTTGGGCCAATGAGTGATAAAGGTATGAAATTACTTCATTTAAAGAAAGGTTTATTGGGTTTAAAATGTGTCAATATGGATTTATGTGAAAGTTGTGTGTATGTAAAACATAAGAGAATGAGTTTTGTGAAGAGTGGGAAGGACAAGAAAAATGAGAAATTAGAGCTTTTACATACAAATGTATGGGGACCAACTCATGTATCTTCCCTTGGTGGCTCTCATTATTATATTAAATTTATTGTTGATGTAACTAGGAAAATATGGGTTTATTTTCTTAGAAATTTGATGTATTTCAAACCTTTAAGAAATGTAAATTCTTGGTTGAAAATGAGAATGGTAAGATATTTAAATGTCTTAGATATGACAATGGTGGTGAGTATTGTACTTATGAATTTGAATATTATTTCTCCACTAATGGTATTCACAAACAAAAAATTATTCCAAGGATGCCATAAGAAAATGGAGTGGTTGAATGCATGAACAAGACAATAATGGAGCATGCATAGAGTGTGAGGTTGTATGATGGGTTTCCCTTGAATATGTGGCTGGAGGGTGTTAATAATGTTATATATTTGATCAATAGAGGTCCCTCTACTCTTTTTGGTTGTGGTATTCCATAGGAAGCATTGATTGGTAAGAAGGTGAGTTATTCTTTTCTTAAAACATTTGGTTTTGAAGCATTTGCACATATAGATTCTAAAAATAGAACCAAGCTAGAAGCTAAGTCAAAGAAATGTGTATTTTTTGGATATGGCATTGATGAATTAGATTATAGGATTTGGTATTTTGAAATCATAAAATTGTAAGAAGCAAGGATGTTATATTCAATGAGAAAGTGTTGTACAAAGATCTATTGCAGCAACATGAGAAGGAAAAAAATGATTATGTAGTGTTGGATGATACTCCAAAAGATAATGTTCAAACAGTTCCTTATGCTCTATAACAATTGCAGCAAAAAATACCACACTCCCTAGTGAATTTTAGATGGTCAGCAAGGCTAAGTAGACCCCCAAAAATATTTTCTCCCTCTTTGTACTTCAATTTATTAACTGATGTTGGGGAACCTAAATGTTATGATGAAGCTATATAGGGGGATACTAAGATTCAATAGAAGTGTGCAATGAAAGAAGAAATGGACTCTTTACTAAAAGATCAAACTTGGGATTTATGCAAGTTGCCTATTGGTAAAAGGGCTTTACAAAATAAATGAGATTGTAGGTTAAAAGAAGAGGATGGAGGTAAGAAAAGATTTAAAGCTAGGTTAGTTGTAAAAGGATTTGCATAAAAGAAAATTATGCAGTGTTAGATGATACTCCAAAAGATAATGTTCCAATAGTTTCTTATGCTTCGTAACAACCACAATAAAAAATACCACACTCCCTAGTGAATTTTAGATGGTCAGCAAGGCTAAGTAGACCCCAAGAAATATTTTCTCCTTCTTTGTACTTCATTTTACTAACTAATGTTGGGGAACTTGAATGTTATGATGAAGCTAAATAGGTGGGTACTAGGATTCAATGGGAGTGTGCAATGAAAGAAGAAATGGACTCTTTACTAAAAAATTAGACTTGAGATTTATGCAAGTTGCCTGTAGGTAAAAGGGCTTTACAGAATAAATGAGATTGCAAGTTAAAAGAAGAGGATGGAGGTAAGAAAAGATTTAATGATAGGTTAGTTGTAAAAGGATTTTCACAAAAGAAGGGAATTTATTTTGATGCTATATCTTCTCCTATTGTTAAAATGACTTCTATTCATATTGTTTTAAGTATTGTGGCTACTGAAGATTTGCATTTGGAGTAGCTTGATGTTAAAATATGCTTTCTTCATGGTGATTTGGATGAAAAGATATATGGCACAACCATAGGGATTTGAGGTCAAAGGTAAGGAGAACTTAGTGTGCAGATTGAAGAAAATTTTATATGGCTTTAACCAAGCACCACAGAATTGGTCTATGAAATTTGAAAGTTTTATGCATGAGCATGGATATAGTAGGTTTCATTCAGATCATTGTGTTTATTTTAGGAGGTTGTATGATAACATCTACATTATTTTATGTTTATACATTAATGATATGCTAATTGTAGCTGGGTCTAACGTGAATCAGATTGAGGGGTTAAAATAACAGTTAGCACATTCATTTCTATGAAGGATTTGGGGGCAAAAACAAATCCTTGGTATGAAGATTTGTAGAGAAAGGAAAAATAGAAAATTGACTTTATCTTAGGCTGATTATATTGTGAAGGTGTTACAATATTTCTCTATGGAGAATGCCAAAGTTGTCAGCACACCTTACTTGGTCATTAATTAAAATTGACTAAGGATATGTGTCCCAAGAAACAAGAAGATGATGATAAGATGTCCAAGGTACCTTATGCTTCACTTGTAGGAAGTATGATATATGTTGTGGCATGTATGAGGCTAGATATTACACATGAAGTGGGAGTTGTTAGCAAGTATACAGATCATCTAGGGATCAAGCATTGGAATGTTGTTAAATGAATTCTCAGATATTTGAGAGGAATATCTAATAAGTGTTTACATTTTGGGGGGTCTACTTTTGACTCATATTTAGTAGGGGATATTGACACCAGGCAGAGTACTATATGTTATGTATTTAGTCTTGGTGGGGTAGTAGTGAGTTGGGTTTCTCAGCTACAGAAGGTGAATGCTTTATCCACTATAGAGGTAGATTATGTTTCTACTACGGAGGCAACCAAGGAGATGACATGGCTTCAAATATTTAGGGAAGAATTGGGTAACCCATAGAGGTGTAATTATTTGTTTATAGATAGCCAGAGTGTCATCCATCTTTCCATGAATTCTACTCTATATTCAAAGAAAAAATACATATAGTTGTGGTACCACTTCATTCGGTCAATTTTGGATGATGGATAGTTAAAGCTAGAGAAGATACATATAGATGATAATCCAACAGATATGTTTACAAAGGTAGTCACAAGGGAGAAGCTAAAATCCTCTTGAGCTTTAGTTGGTCTTCTAGATTGAATAGAATAAAAGAACAACATAATCTAGGGTGGTTTGATATTCTAGTGGGAGCTACAAGTTTAGTAGTACTATGATCAGTCTCTAAGTGGGAGGTTATTGTTGTGGAGTCTAATTAGTCTCCAAGTGGGAGATTATTGTGATGTGGAGCCTAATCAAGCTCAAAGGTTTATTCAATTCATCTTCTCCCTAGATTATTTCTATGGGGGTTTGGGGGTAGTGCCCCCAAGATGGGGTCAAGAGGTTGCACCCCCTGAGGGGTCATGAGGCAATGCCCTAGGTGTGCTTCCTGTCATAGTATAGGATGAGGTCAAGGGGCAATGCCCTTGTGAGGATTTTTAGGGGCAACACACCCAAAGCAAAAAATGACCCTACTAATATAAAGGGCATCAACTATTTTTTTCTATTCGATGACTTATTCTAACCCTAATTTTGTAAGTAACAAAAGCTTGTATAAAATGGCTTATGGTTAGGGATTTAATAATGTATGGTGATATTGTAGCTTCTTGTGGTGGTATTGAGTTGTAAGGGATTGTGGATTTTAATCACTGGATAATAATAATATTGGACTTGGAGTTGGTGGACATAGCCTAGGGATTGGGTGAACCATGCTAAATCCTTGTGTCTTGTGTTCTGTTCTATGCAAGATATTATTTTCTAATATTGGTTATATTTACATGTAATTGTTATTTTTGTCTATGTTTAATCCTAATAGATGCATCTAGGATGATGTCCATAGACTATCTCAAAGGGACTCTTTCTTGTACTATTATTGGATAAATCATTATAGACATATTCAACTTTCCCAATGACTAAATACCATACTTGTCCATATTGTGTGATTAAACTACTCAATAAATTACCCAAATACATGTTTACAACTTAAGTCTAACCAGTAGACTATGAAAGATGAAAAGATAAAAAGGACAAATTGGTTCCTAATTTCTTCCACAGAATTCTCCAAAAGTGACCTACAAATAGAATCTTTGTCACTCATAATGCTTATCAGAAGTCCACGTATCTACTAGAAATATGAAATATTGAGAGGGGGAGGTGGTGAATTAGTATTTAATCATTTTTTTTCCAATTACGGATATTTGAAACTAACCTTAAAAATACATAAACAATTAAATTGAGTAGTAACAATAAGCATCTCACAAAGAAACTCATAACATCATATTTTGTTAACTAGTGTAATTTGTCAGCTTTTTGTTTATGCCCTATGACCTCCCAAAGTATCTGCATGCTCGCCTGATCAAAAAATGCTCTACCAATATTGAGTGTCTCTTTAGTAGTGGCCTTCTATAAAACATATAAGAGAGAACTTCTTGAGCTCCATCCCATTTCTCACACTAGAGATAGGGTCTCCAAATCACTAATGTGATATCATCTAGTCTTTATCACTAGAAGGGGATCTTTCCTAGCTAGGTGTAATGGATATACCCTATATATATATATATATATATATATATATATATATATATATATAGGATTTTTCCCTCTACATAGGTGTTATTATAGGTTACATCATAGGGATGTTCTCCCACACCCATACCTAGGAAATTAGAACTCTAGTGGACCAACCCTTGCCCTTCTTATATACCACATCATGTAGCTCTCTACAAAGATCACACAATATGTTAGGGTCCCATTCCATGGGTTGGGCATGCGTAAAAATATTCATCACTAATCTTCTCCAACCACACTAAAAACCACACTAACTCCTATTATCTCTGAGAGCACAACTAATCAATGAACTTAGTATACATGCCAATTGGATAGTCCACCCTATTGGCACTCATCATGTGCTCCAATAGGATATATTGATCTAACATAGCATCATATGCAAATATGAGGTGTCACTATAGGTTGCCTCATAGGGATGTCCTCCCACACCCATACTTGAGAAAGCATAAGTCCGATGGACCAACTCTTCCCCTCCTTATATACCAAATCATGTATTTCTCTATAAAGATCACATAGTATGTTAGGGACCCATGTCATGGGCCATGGATGTTTCAGAATATCCATCACTAATCTTTGCCAACCACACTAACTCCTATTAGCTTTGAGTACACAACCAATAAATGAATTGAATATACATGCCATTGGATAGTTCTCCCCATTAGCAGTCATCATGTTCTTGTAGAGGAGATGTCAATCTAATATAGTATCATTGTTAAAGACTTAGTGCATTATTTCTATACCATTTCCTAGGGATTGATCAAAGTTTTCTTATAACAAGTCATAGATCCTCATCAATATCAATCGACATAAACTTATCCTAACTAAAATACTAATATGAAATATTGAGTACTTATTGGATCTCCTTAGTATGTAACTTAAAGGATGTGTTACATATCCTCTAATGTGACCATGACCTCTGTAGTGGGTAGGTAGAATATGTTATGCTCTAAGTGGGATCTCTCTACTAAAGATGTCAAGAGCCTATGATTTTCCTAGATATGCAGAAAATGTAACAAAGATATAATTACCATAGCATCAAACATAGCTAAATCCTTTACATTTAAATGTCTCATCAATCAGAGGCCTCTCAATAGGGGCACTTGTATGAAGATATACACATTTTCTCTACATCATATAGATGTAAAAAAACATGTTAGTACACATCAATGCTATATAAAAATACAACTAAGAGAAGCAAGTAAGCACACACACCAGCTAAAAATTGAAAATGGTTAGTCAAAAAAGTAATTAAGTGTCCAAAACAAGTTGGGCGATAAACATAAGCTATACAAATATCATAAGATATTGTGCCCTTGTAGATATGATAAAACTAGTTCTTGCAAGTAATTGCACAAGGTCATATAATATGTGGGTATGTGTCATATGATAAAATAGAAAATGAGGGGGTGATTAACTATGACAATATAACATATCATATGATGAAAGTCAATAAAGCATACGATAAACTCACCCATCATACAATGAAGGGAGTTTCTAGCTCTAAATTTGCAAATTCTAATGAATGGAAGTGAAAATTGGATTGCTTTTTGATCACTTATTGATGCATCATAGTCCCAATGTTAGTTATGTCTCCTTCTTAGCCCAAAATAGTGAAACTGCACTAGTACTTGCATTTCCACTCTCAAAGGAATCCAAGCTTATTAAAAGACAAATAGAAATATAATTTGAAAATGACCTATTTGGGCCTCTTATATAGATTTTGACCTAATTTTAAACTCTCTTAAATTTGTATAAAAATTCTACCCTAGTCTGATTTCAATGTTAAGTAGATTCATTTTCTAGATCGAAATCAAAGTTTGAATTCATTTTGCTAATCAAATATGCAATTTAAAACCTATTCATTCTAATGAAATTGGCCGCTTCTTGAGGCTTGATCTTTTCATCCTATGAGGAAAAACCTCATCAAATATCATGATATTCATGTGTATCTAACTATATGATCTAATTCTATTGATATATATTTCTGGTCAAACTTAGTCACACTAGGGCACATTCTCATTTCTTGGTGGTCAAACTAAGTTCTATGCTTTTTGAATCAATCATCAATCATCTTAGAACTTATCTTGATTTGATCAAATCTATTTCATTTCCACATCTCCTCTATATCATTTCAATTTTGATCCCAAGGGGTTAGGAATAATCTATTATTGATCTTTCAAAGTTACAAATTGATTATGCTATCATTGCTAGGGGCATCTCAACTTCATTGTTTCACATCAAGTTGGGATTATTCAAACCTTTCTTTACTTGAGGCATGCACTCTTTGGCATATTAATTCTCATTGAATTGCATTATTTCTAGTATTATCGAATCAACCTTTTCCTAATGTTTAGTTTAATCACTTTACATCAAACTATGCATTAAAGATTATCTCTCTGATTCTCATTCAACTGGGTTCAAAATTAACCTTTCTAATCTTCATTCAATCATGTTTAGATTTAGTTATCTCACTACACTTCATTTAACTAGGTTTAGAGTTAAATCTCTTATCAACTATTTGACATCATCATCATTCTTTGACTCAATGTGCTCACTTGCACATTGACTCAAATAGGAGAAAATGTTATCACATAATTTTGTTATAGTAAATTATAAGCCTCCTTTTCTGAGTATTTAAATCTACATCCTAGAAAACATTATGCTTAATCAATTTTTCATAATTAATTAATCAAAAAAATTGATCAAATCATCACATAATCATTCGTTCAATTTTATCCTATGTTTTGACCAAAATATCGTAAGTTTATTTGATTAAAATAACTTACTCCCTTTTAATTAAATTAAAAATACCTTTTATCCTTAGTGCACATGAAAAGGAATTTTCTAATTTAAAAATTAAAAATTAAAATAAATAGTCTACAACTTGAAAGTGCAATTTCCAAGGTGACTGGAATCTTTTGACTTTTCAAGAAGGATTTTCCCTCTTTATCTCCACCACTCATTTTTTCCCCTCTTAATCATATCTACTCCTTTTATCTCTTGTGATAGGAGCAAATGGATCAACCAAGATTTTATCTACACCCTTGGTCATTCCTTTTCCTAATAATTTTGACCGTTCACTCATTTCCAAATCTCTTTAAAATGAGGCTTCCTCCTCACTCTTTTGATCTCTATATTTCATGCTATTTTTATGTTATCATTTTAATTCTTGATTTCTTGAGAACTTTCATAATTTCATTCTATATTAGTATTTCCTCTTCTTACATCATATGCTATCTCACATAGCTTAACTAAGATGAGGTAATCTTTCATCCTTGTTAGATTAGCTGTACTTTCTTTTTCTTTCATGCCATGGTAGCTCAATATTTCATCTCTCATTTAGTTTGCTTTTCATTTGAATTTTATTTTTGGGATCATGGACAATTGCATCCTCATTGCTTGTTATCTTTCAATCTCTCATTCTATGCACCTTGCAAGGGTCTCCCACCTATGGTTCATTTGAGACCCACCATCCATATCGCTTAAACTCTTGCACATAATATATAAAGAGCTATAAGCCTCCATTTCATTGGATAACTTGGATATAAGAGTTTATAGAAGAAGTCACATTTTTGACACACAAGGTGAAGTGAGATTTCTTACAAAAAAAATTGGCCATTGGAATTCAATTGGAGTGGGTTACTAGGTCCTTATTTATATTAATACTACCTCCTTTTCATCTCTTATTAATGGGGAACCACAATATTTATTTAGTGTGTCTCACAAATTTCAATAATAAGATGCTTTGTGCCCTTATTTATGTTAATAAGTAAAGTCAACACACAACTAAGATGGAGGGAATGAATTGGTTATAACCAAATACAATTAAATCAAAATTATATATATGGTATCTAATAATTAAAGCAATGATACACAAAAAATTAAGTAACCATACACTATAATAATAAAAATTATTGTCTAAGAAAACCCTTGATTAGAGGAAACACCCTAATGGGGATGGTACCCACAAGATAGTGTACTAATATATAAGTTTCTTTTGAAAGGATGTGACCTTGTTAGGAGTCAAATGTAATGTATTTAGTATAATAGTCTTTGTTAGAGGAAATAACCATATTCATAGATCTTGAACCCTTTTTAGGATATTTCAAACCTATTAAAGGATGATAGGAAACAAATAAATCCATTGCATAAATGTTTCAGCAAGTGTGAAGAATAAATCTTTAGGATAACATATCCAAATCATCAACTAACTAATCTATAACTTTCTAGATAATTACTTTGAAGCTCACCTCAATCATCCAACATAACCATTGTTCTACTCTTATCATCTAGAATAAAAGATCACATCCACATCAACCGATCACATACATAGCATAAATGAAGACTCTTGACCAAGGAGAGATATCTTTCCATTATACCCTTACAAATAATTAATTAGGCTAGTTTGTTAAGGATTTCCCAAAGTACATTTAATTACATAGGTTTGTACTACCATATACAAACCTTTATAAGTATCATTAAAAATATTACAATAAAGTTCCCACATGTTACAACAAAGATGTTGTATTTTACAATGATTAAACTTCATCAATACTATCAGTTGCTAGTAAAATATATTGCATGTTACTATTGAAATTATTTAGAATAACTGAGAGGGGAGTGAATAATTTATCCAAGGTCTAGATGTACAAATAAAACTTTTCAATGCTTAGTAGACTCATATCCATAAAACCTTATTATGCATGCATCCATTAGATCATACAATACTTAAACTTTGTAGGTTACTATCTTAGATCAAAACAACTTTATAGAAATATAAACATGAAATGTGAAAGATTCAATAACAAATTTTACACAAGGATTTTATGTGGAAACCCAATTTGGAAAAAACCACCAGTAACATGCTGCTAATTCTCACTCTTTTGAAGTGCTTCCTTGTGAAAGGCCAACCCTATTAAAAGGTTACAATACACACTATTAAATGTGACTTGGTTAGAGGATTTTAATAACCCTATTAGGAGTGAGCCTTGTTAGAGGACTTTAGATCATTCACTTGGAATGTCACCCAGTTAAAGGATTTACAAATGACTATTAGGTCAACCTTAATCCAAAGGATTTACCCTAGATTGATACATTGACTGGAAAGTAACATTAAAGCTTGATCTAATAACAAATTACAACTCACTTGCAGATTGTAGATCTCTATTTTAGTCCTCCATTCTACTTGTCTTTCACACACTTCAAGTCTGATAGCTTGTTCACCCTTCAAGCATTCATACTCTTAAGCCTTCTTTCTTTGCATTCCATTTGCAGTCTCTTCTATTTGACCACTGAATGAAGCAATACCCTAGACTCCTTGTCTTCCTTAGGTTCTTGCACATGAAATCCTTTTCTTCTGACCAACTCTCTCTATAAATAGAGATTTAAGATCTTTTTCCACTTAACCACAATAATCTATGTTAGGGTTGGGTAGAATACAATGAATCTACCCACTTTTCCATTTGGTTCCTCTAGAAACTTCTTCTTCAATCCTGCTTGTGTTTGTCACAAAATAGTTTACCTTGAATTTTGTACCACCAACTCATCATAGTTATCTTCCACATGCTTCACACAATTCAATAAAATTAAATAGTCAGCTCAAATTCATCAAATCTACAATTTAAAATGAATACTAGCACTTGGCATCTATATGCTATTACTCGGCTTCCATACTGGTCTTCCACTACTTTATTCTATGAATACTAAAGTTTACTTGGCTTATATTATATTCACTTAGCATACACTAATTCTTCACTTTTCTTGGCTCTAACTAATTTTTTACTTGACTTGTACTAACTTTACTCGGCACCTACTATGCACTGGTCAAGCTTGGCAAACATAATTCTTCTTACTTGTTCTTCTAGACTTAATCAATGTATCCAACCTTTGTAGCCTTAAGTAGATAAACAATAAACTATATCATTACTATATTAACTGATCCTTGTACTCCTTTTCCATACTGTAACTCAACCTTTCTTCCAGGTGCTCTTGTTATCTCATTTGAACAAATCCTCTTCATTAATCAAATAAATGATAGTACTCAAATCAACTAGACAGTTGTCTTATCTGCAAGTAGCAAGTTTGACATGAATGAAAAAACAATGATTATTCCTTTACGAGTTCTTTACTTCAAAACAATCTCAAATCAACTAGTACATAACAATGACCTTTCAAAAGATCCCAAATACTTTTCACTTTTAAACATAGGTGAACAAACAGGTCTCATATCATGTCCTAATCTCACTTGCATTAATTTCTATTCTCTAATAAGATACAACAACAATATGATCAACTATTTTTGTCATTATTCCCTTTACACTAGTCTTCTATTACTCTTAACTAACACATTGTAACTTATCCAAAATTAAATATAAGACTCACTAAACATAGACATGATGTCTAGACTAATTCTTCTACACAAATATAAACTTGCATAATATATCCTATCATATACCAACTTTATTGTACTAATAATTAACCTACAATTTATAGAACCTATATTTTTCATGATCACACAAACATATGTTATCATCAACACAAACCTAATCATCAATACAACATCAAAGAAATAAATCAAAGTGTCAAAAAAATTCTTAATTGTTAACAATCTGTCTCTTTGGCATTGATGACAACATATGGTGAAGAGTTGTCAATCCAAAAAGTCACTTGTATCATCTTGAAAAAATAGTATGATTTTCTAAATATCCTCAACATATATTCTCTTCTACTATGATACAATTGTGCAAGAATCTTCTTTGATAAATTACTCTCACTACTACATTTGGGCCAGAAATGCAACATACAATTGTCACAATTATGATGGTCACATGTTGCCCAAGCAACGATACCACAAATTGGCTCCCATTAGATGGGTGTCAAAATTTTGGTGTCACAAATTATGATGGCAAGGGAACCCATCGCAACTACAATAGATAAAGTTTTCATAACTTGGAACATGCAAGGACAAGAGTTCATCTTCTTTCCCTTTCACTTTCGACACTAGACCATTGCAATTGTAATGGTATAAGCTTCTAGTCGGTTGTTGGAAGGACATATATCCATTGGAGTTGTCTGCCATAATTGTGATGGTTGTGTGACATGCGTGCTATGAAAGCAAAAATTATCTGTCAGAACAATCCATCACAATTGCGATGGAGATTTAACAACAATGTTGTTAGTGTAACTGCTATTTGATAGACCAAGCCATTGCAATTGCAATAGCTTACTAAATTATTAAAAAAGTAATTGGCAACAAATGAATCTCATTGCTATTTTTCCACTTTGATTCACTTTTGTTAGCATGAATGTTGAAGATTTTACTTTTGGGAGTATCCTAAGCATTGGAGATTATTTACATGTTGCATGCATGATGATGTTTGTTATTGATGTCAACATAGCACAGTTTCTAAAAAGATTGGATGAGCAACATACAAAGATCTTGATGGTATGGACAATGGTTTGATTGTCTGGTGATGTGTAGTTATGGACATGTTCAACATAGTGTCTTGATGACATGGTCAAGTGCAGAAAGTCTACGTCAAAGATGTACAAAACATGTACATGATTTATAGAGAGTAATTTGAAGATGAAGTATTGGGAAAGTAGTTCTTGATAGTTGTTGGCTATCTTACGTCTAAGATGTAATGAAGAGATGTGCAATTAGGTAGTAACAAAGGACAATCAATTGATGATGTCATTGAGTGTGCAAGTCTTAGTATTGCAAGTGTGAATATTTGTATAGACTATGAGCCAAAAGTGCTATTGTAATTATAATTAATTAATTATCTTATTATAATTAATTGGTAAAGCCTCAAGGCCAACTCAAGGAATTATTATGAAGATATCATATAAAAGAAAAATGTTTTCCTTGATTGTAAAGTGTATCCAATATTGCAAGAAGTGCAAAGTGTGAAAAGAAGTAGAGTGCTTACTAAATCTCGATCCAAGCAATTATTGGATGCAATATTTATGATTTGGTGACAAGATCAGAAGGAGTAGAGGTTTGGTGACAAGACAAAGAAAGAGGAAGGAACAATACAATACCATTCTATTATTCTACAAGGAATAATATAGAGATCATTTGGATAGTGGGTTCATTGGTCTTTCCCTTGAAGCTATTTGGGTAGTGGGTCTAGCTATCTTCTACAACTCCTAACAGGGTTGGAATCTCCTAAAAGGGATTCAAAGTCTCCTAAAAGGGTCTCATATGTACTTAATGTTGTAACAGATTGCTAATAGGGTCTATCCTCTAACAAAGAATATTTATATTACATCATGTTTTTGGTACCATCTCCACTGAGGTTTTCCCTCTAATCAAGGGTTTCCCTAGTTAACATATCTAGTTTTATTGTGTATGAGTATCTTGTTATGGTTTTAGTTTATATTACTCATATGGTTAATATTGTTTAAAGTTGATAATAGTTTTATTATTAGGATAATTGAATCATCCCCCCTCTTAGTTATATCAGTGGATTATATATTCTAACAATTGGTATCTACACATAAGGTCCTTGAAGGATAAGCTTAATAGATTTGGGAGATCAATGGAAAATAATTTTAGAAAGGATAGTCCTAGATTTGATGGGGCCAACTATGATAGTTGGAAGGAGAAAATGAAGACACATCTATTGTGCATGGGTTTAGGATATTGGATCTTGACAAAGAGTAAGAAGACAATTGTTGAAGAAGCAATGTTAGAAGGTTGTAGTGAAGAAGAGAGAGAGATCTACTTGTTGGAAATATTCAGGTCTAACAAGGTTACTGAGAGGGGAGGGGTGAATCAGTAAACTTTAAAATTTAAACCAATTCAGCATAATAACAAATTCACCATTCATTCATCTACTTTACTGTATGCATGAAAAGATTAACACACTGATTTGGTGACCTAGAAACCTTTCAAATTGAAAGTAAAACTGGGGTGGGGATGATGCCCATGAAACTTCAATACTACAGTATAAAGTTGGCCGGTTAAGGCTTACAGTGATCACTTCTAGTGATCTGCCCTATTAGGAGCAAGTAGGACTGCTAGATCCACCTTGTTAGAGGATTTACAAACATACAATGAAGTATGCACTCTATTAGGAGATTTACAAAAGACTGTTAAGTCTACCCTGTTAAAGGATTTACAAAACTGATTCACCTATTAGGATGAAGTAGTGGATCTACTTGCAACTAGTTTTCTGATTAGATCTTATGTACTGATCACTTGATGTGATGGATATGTCTTTGCTGCTCCTTGATAACCTTGTTGAATACTCCGCTGCTGATTCTCTTTCAATGCGCTCTTACTTCACTGTTACTTCTCTTCATCATTTCTATGTTGCAAATGGCACAATTCATTACATATATACCATTCCAATATTTATAGCAACAAGGTTGGCCAAACACAAGTGGACAAAACATTACTGAGTCAGCCAGATAGTAGAAAACTCAGGTTCCTCAAACTCACTCGGTGACCTTCTAACACTCGGCATCCACTACATTACACGACATCGTCATGCACTTGGTAGAGGTAGGGGCTCAGTCCATACTAATCACTCTGAGTAGCTTGGAACTTGGTAACCACTGGTGACTCGGTAAACATTATGTCACTCGGTAGAAACTAACTCCTTCGATTCACTTGGTAAGCACTGAATACTTCTTTTACCTTTCTGTCTTGGTAATCACTGAAACCTTCATTTACCTTCCTGACTCGGTAAATACTAAATCCTTTGTTTACCTTCCTGAATCGATAAAAACTAAATCCTTCATTTACCTTTCTGACTCAGTAAACATTAAAACCTTTGTTTACCTTTCTAACTCGGTAAACACTAAAACCTTTGTTTACCTTCCTGACTCGGTAAACACTGCTGAACATACTTGGTAACCAACGAATGCTCGGTATGAACTGTAAACTGAGTGATAAACTTGATAAGCATTCAAAATCAAATAAGTGTTGTAACTAATGACAAATGTATCATTATTCCAACAATCTCCCCCTTTGGCATTAGTGACAAAAACACTTATGAGCCAAAATTTATATACAAGATCTGACAAAACTGATTTGATTCTGCTGTGCTATGTGCTGAATATACATGGGCTACCTTACATATAACTCCCCCATACAATATACACAAGGTTTTTACATGAGTTATATGACTTTATTATTTATTACTTTATTACCTTCTCCCCTTTTGTGTCTGATTTTCTGGTTTTCTTCTATATATTGCTTTCTCCCCCTTTTTGACAATAATGCCAAAGAATAAAGAATGGAGACACCAAAATGTGTGATAAACTCAGAATGTACCTGAAGAATTAGTTGCAGAGTTTTATCCCAATTGTCTTGCAGGATTTTACATGTGGAGAGAGCTACTTGAACTTCTATAGAAAGTTCAATCACATGGTCTACAACAGAGAAGTTTTTGTCGTGGATCAATGTTTTTGAATATGCAATGTGCTTCTGCATTGTGTTCATGATAGGAAGGATCATATTCTGGATGTCAATCAGAGTAGACCTGATCCTTGCTTCCTCTCTCAGCAATTCTACCTATTTCTCTGACAAAAATCTTATTTTATGATGATGGGATGAACTTGCACTGTGGTCAGATTGCAGCATTTGGGCACTGACCTTCATGTCCTCATCAATTTTATTCAACTTTTCTTTGATTTCTTTGGTATACTCGGTAACATCACAAAGTTTTCCAAAAAGTGAAGTTACATTATTAAAAGAATTCTCAAAATTACTCAGAATTGTAGGCAATTCTACCTGTTTTAATGCAATATGCTGAGCAATGTGCTCAAGCACCTTATTGTCAAATTTCTTCTCTGCCTTTTCAATTAATTTTTCTTGGCCGGAGGTGCCCTCATTGAATTTATATACAGCTTCTTCCAACTGAATCAAAATGTGTTGAGTAGAATCTACTTCAACACCTATAGCCTCTGTTATTATATTTTTAGCACTTGCAATAATGCTATATTCCTGGTCTCTTTCATACCTGAGCTATTTTTGCTGTGCCTTTTTCTCTAATAGCTGACTGATCATTCTCATTTCATCAACTGATGCAGTATCTAGATCTATCTTAGGAATGAAAATGTCCTTATCAAGATCTATTTCTTCATCTACTGCCTTACTGGAAAACATGTATCTCTTTGGTTTTTCTGCAGTGACTGCACCTTTTCCCTTTGAAATTGAAACAATAGTTGATGATGTCAGACTGGCTGTCAAAACTAGAATGGGACCAACTAAAGGTAAACTAAGAGAAGTGCTGGCTGTATCAAAACTTGATATACTTCCCAAAAATGATGTACTAGTCAAAAATGATGTACATACTGGTATATTTACAGTTGGAGAACTGACTAGAGCAAAAATTGGGGCCAATGTGGCTGAGGAAGACAAAATTGGTAAGAAAATGGGAAGACTTACTGTACAAGTTGCAGGTGGGAGAGATATACTCGGTGAAGTAGCTGCTGCAGTGGATGACTCGGTGGCTGATGATTTGCTTGGAAGCTTGGTAACTGAAGGAGTGACTGCCAGCTCAGTAGATGAAGTGCTTGGCACTCGTATTGCAGAAACTTGGAGCTGAGAGGAGACTGGAGGAATTTGACCAATGGATGTCTCTGTTGTGCTCAAAATCTTGCTTGAAGATCCTATCTCCATAGTAGATTTTACAGTCTTTGGTGGAGAGTGAGGAAGGGAGGCAATGACATCAGCTACAATTTTTACTGGATCTTCTTCCTCTTTGTCTTGTTCATCTTCTTCTTCTTCCTCCATTTCTTTTTCAGCTTCTTCTTCCTCAATTTCTTTTCTAGCTTCTTCTTCAACTTCTAACATTATTGAATGGAGATCCCTTGGAATATCTTCAATATCATCATCATCATTATCATCACTGCTGTCATTGTCCGTGATTTCAACAGTATCCTCACTAGGTTTGTGTAGATGATAGATATTTTTCCACATGTTTGTTGCATCATTTACTACATGCTCAATGTCTTTGACAAGTATCATACAAGTGTGGAATTTGATCATCATATTACCTTCGTGATCTTTCAGTGATTTCTTCACTTCAGCATTAGAGAGACTTGGCAGGAGATTCCTCAGGGTCTGCTCATAAATGTCTTTGATAGTCTTGGTTGCAACTTCCCATCTTGGTTGCAATCTTTCCAATAGCTCTTTGGAGATCTGAGAGGCTATATGGTCTGGGGAGTATTTCCATTTACCCATTTTGTTCAGTACCAAATCCTCAATTTGCATTTTCTCCTGTTCTATTCTGGTTTCAAACTTTAATGCTTTGAAGTTTGTGAAGCTACCTCCTTCATCTAATTGCTTTAGTCTTGCTTCAAAGGTGAGTGGAGGCTTAACAAATACAGGTTCCTTCTTTCCTTGTCTTGTTCTCCTGGAGAATACTGCAGTGGTTTGCTTTGTAGGTTTGGTGATAGTCACCTTACCTTTCTTTCATTGAGGCTCTTCTTCTTCTTCTTCCTTTTCTTCATCTTCTCCTCTCCCTTCTGTTATCATGAGAGGTCCAGTATCAGCTTTTAGATTTTCTATCTTTCTCTTGCCTTTATAGATTGCTTGAGGAAGCTTGATTTCAAGCTCTATTCTAACCTTTGCCTCTTCATAGGTTCCAAATGCAGGCAACTTGGGATCCACTAGTTCATTTACCAGTGCCTCAATGATATCTCTGGCATCATCAATATTTAGCTCATAGGGAAATGGTTTTACCCATGCCACTCAGGGTTTGACTGCCTGGATGTAGACTCTATCACAGTCAACCATGAAACATACATCATCCTTATACTCTTCAACAAGTTTTGGAGGTATCCTGAACTTGTTGTTCATCCTTTCCTTGAAATCTTCAAAATAATTATCCATTACCTTATCAAAATTCATACCCATTTCTGCTATGAATTCGTTTATTTGATACAAAATTGGAGCATCTTTCCTCCGTACAACTGCACCCTTAGATGGAAAGAATTTTTGTACATAGAAAAATAAACAAACTAGCAAAGAGCCAAATTTACAAGGGTTTGTCTTTACAGTCCTTATGCTATCCATGTTTTTATTCAATTGTTTTAATAGCACATCAGCTAGGTCAAACTCCATATTTTTCTTTACAATCTTATATTCCAAATCTACAGCCTCACAGGGTACACTATTCAGCCTACTGGAACTATACAGTTTGTATGCAATAACACAAATACCAAATTTCAGTTCTATATCTGAAACATTGTTGAGCTTTAATCCTCTGCCATCCCATTCAGCTTGGGTTAATTTCTGAAGTTCATCTCGACCTAGGGTTTTGGTGGTTTTGGCTTTGGTCAGCATTGGTAAGCCCGTGATCTTGTGGATCATCTTCTTTGTTATGAGGATGGGTTGTTCTAACCACAATTGTCCATTATGCACACGGCTTAAGATATACCTCACCCATTTTACTTGGAAACTCCTTGGGAGATGCAGGATATGGGTTAAGCCTTTGGTTTCCAAATGTTTGAACTCAGGTTTTAGGGTTCCATCCACGCATAACTCGGCTAGGGTACTATCCATATCTAGTGTCCCTATTTCTTGCACAGTACACTTGAAATGAGTACGAATATCATTGATTAAAAGTACCTTTGGAGGGATCTGTGATTGAGATCCATGTGGGTCAAGTGATTCAGTGATGGCAAGAACAATTTTGAAATTGGGCGCCTCTCATTTGACTCCCTTCACAAGCATTTCAGAACCTCTCTTTGCCTTACTGCCATTGGTGCTTGCGGATGCCATTGCTACTCGGTGAGAGAACGATTTCGTAACACAATTTCTTTGTTGGAAAATTGCTTCAAATCACTTGAACTCGCTTGGATGCACTTGAAAATATATTTTCTCTGTGAACTCTGAATTTGCGATGAAAAATGAGATCAAATTTTGCCTTTTTGATCGAAATCTTGTCATTAATGCTCGGGTACGTAGGTAGCTAAGAATTAGGGTTTTATAAATAGTCACTGACTTACTCGATAAACCTTGCAGCTTGGTGAACACACAAAACCTTTCTTATCTTCCCTACCAAGCTCAGTAAAGTCTGAAAACCAACCTTACTCGGTAGATGCAACACTGTGAATTATGACTTGTATCTGCAATACTGATTTATCATTTCCACTCCTTCTTTCTGCAACTGCTTAGGATATGGCTTGAAGATGTAGTCCCTTATCCTTCTTGATAAGTCTTAATTAGATATGGTGGAGTCACCCATTTCTAGAGTGACATTTCCATCATTTGAATTTTCTTGCTCGGTAGACTTAGGAATCCACTGTTGTTTCATTTGCTTTCGAATATTATCAGCTCTAGTTTTCTTTTCATCTTCAACCTTTCCTATATTCATGCAATTCTTGGCTATATGATCAAGTTCAGTACAAGTATAGCATCTTATGGTTGTATCTTTCTTCCTTAGGTGATGCCTTCTACAGTTTGTTCCTATGTGTCCATATTCTCCACAATAGTGACATCTACACCAAGTATTGTAATCCCAACCAAATATTGCTTTGACAATTTGTTCTGCTGGATTGAGTGATTTTGATCTACATTCAGATGCCTTATGTCCTTTTTTCTTGCATTTGTGACACTTGCCTTCAAACTTTGGTTTCTCCTTGCATTCATTGGCTTTGTGACCATGCTGATTGCAATTGAAACATTTGCCATTGAATTTACTTTTACCATTACTCCAACATTTGTTAGATGTATGACCTATCTTGCCACAATGATTACAAGTGGGTCTTTGATTCCTTTAAGTACCTTGTTCAGAAGATTCACCTTCTTCCTTGTATCCAAGACCAACTTTACCTTTTTGCTTATAGAAATTCTGCTCATTTTGCTGATTCAATTGATTCATGTCTGCTTGAGATTTCATCATCCTTTCATTGATTTGTTTTTCAATTTTTAGATCATTTTCCAAGATTTCATTGGTTTGTCTTTAAGTACTTAATTCATTATGTAGATTTTCATTTTGTGCTCTGAGAATCTTGATTTCTTCATTTGCATTGGATAGTTGATCTGCTAGATCTTCATGTTCAAGGGATTGATTTTGAGTTTCATGACTTCTATCTTCCAATTCTTCTTGTGCTTTGTTTCTTTGTTCCAAAACTTCACATAGCCTGATTGACTGTATTTCTTGCTCTCTTTTAAGCTTTCTTACCTCTTCTTGCAGAGATCCATTCTTTTCTAAAAGTTCTTTGATTTCTTTGTCAGCTTCTTCTGAATTACTTGATGGTAACAAATCTTCAATCCTTTCTTCAACATAAAAATGGTCATTTGTTTGTCTTGCAAGTTCCTTTCTTCTTTTTAGGGATTGAGAAAGATGTTCCTTTTCTTCTTTGAGTTGAACCATGGCCATCTCCAAATCTAGCTTCTCATTCTCAATAGTTTTGTCAAGTCTGAATATCTCCATTGTCCTTGATCTTTGCTCAAGCTGTTAATCTCTGTCCTGAGAACCACAAAGCTCTGATACCAATTGTTGGAAATATTCAGGTCTAACAAGGTTACTGAGAGGGGAGGGGTGAATCAGTAAACTTTAAAATTTAAACCAATTCAGCATAATAACAAATTCACCATTCATTCATCTACTTTACTGTATGCATGAAAAGATTGACACACTGATTTGGTGACCCAGAAACCTTTCAAATTGAAAGTAAAACTGGGGTGGGGATGATGCCCCCGAAACTTCAATACTGCAGTATAAAGTTGGCCGGTTAAGGCTTACAGTGATCACTTCTAGTGATCTGCCCTGTTAGGAGCAAGTAGGACTGCTAGATCCACCTTGTTAGAGGATTTACAAACATACAATGAAGTATGCACTCTATTAGGAGATTTACAAAAGACTGTTAAGTCTACCCTATTAAAGGATTTACAAAACTGATTCACCTGTTAGGATGAAGTAGTGGATTTGCTTGCAACTGGTTTGCTGATTAGATCTTATGTACTGATCACTTGATGTGATGGATATATCTTTGCTACTCCTTGATAACCTTGTTGAATACTCCGCTGCTAATTCTCTTTCAATTCGCTCTTACTTCACTGTTACTTCTCTTCATCATTTCTATATTGCAAATGGCACAATTCATTACATATATACCATTCCAATATTTACAGCAACAAGGTCGGCCAAACACAAGTGGACAAAACATTACTGAGTCAGCCAGATAGTAGAAAACTCAGGTTCCTCAAACTCACTCGGTGACCTTCTAACACTCGGCATCCACTACATTACACGACATCGTCATGCACTCAGTAGAGGTAGGGGCTCGGTCCATACTAATCACTCTGAGTAGCTTGGAACTTGGTAACCACTGGTGACTCGGTAAACATTGTGTCACTCGGTAGAAACTAACTCCTTCGATTCACTTGGTAAGCACTGAATACTTCTTTTACCTTTCTATCTTGGTAATCACTGAAACCTTCATTTACTTTCCTGACTTGGTAAATACTAAATCCTTCGTTTACCTTCCTGACTCGGTAAACACTAAATCCTTCGTTTACCTTTCTTACTCGGTAAACATTAAAACCTTTGTTTACCTTTCTAACTCGGTAAACACTAAAACCTTTGTTTACCTTCCTGACTCGGTAAACACTGCTGAACATACTTGGTAACCAACGAATGCTCGGTATGAACTGTAAACTGAGTGATGAACTCGATAAGTATTCAGAATCAAATAAGTGTTGTAACTAATGACAAATGTATCATTATTCCAACACTACTCATGTGTAAAATGAGAGCAAGAGAAGATCTAATAATAATTCTTCTAGAGAATGAGTACAGTCAACTAAAGCCACTTGAAACATCTTATGAAATTTGGAAAGCATTAGAATCTACTTTTGAAGGTGATGATCATGCAAACAGAATAAGATTACAACATTGGATATGTGTATTTCAAGATGCTGGAATGATGGAAGATGAATCTGTAAGAACTAAGAAGTTATATTGGTAGAATGTTAGAAATAGTTACAGGAATTTGACACCACCGTTTAAGTAGATAGCTTAGATGATTTAGCTTGTAAAGTTTGACACCACCATTTAAGTAGATAGCTTAGATGATTTAGCTTTTAATTCTGTGCACTAAGGATTTCACAAAGGAAACATTGCTTGGAAGATTAGAATCAATAGAAACAAATATGAGATAGTCTAGCAAACTTGTAAGAGTCAAAATGACTTTCGGTGCCCTGAACATTTGACCCAATCTAACAGGAAGTGCATGCACTCATGGAGATTTTGTTGGTAGCAATAGAGATGATGAAGAATGAGGAAGGAATCACCTTTTGGTGAGAAGAGAAAAATATTGTAAGAAAATCTTTAAATGTTGGACTTGTAATGAATTTGGTCATTATGCATCTAAATGTCCTAAAAGAGAGAAAAAGTATAAGGGAAAGTTTAACCCTAGAAGAGATAGAGATAGAAATTGTTTGCATACAAATGAAGTTGAATAATTTGGTGATAAAGGTCAAAGTGATAGTGATGATGAATTAGGATTTGTGGCTATTAAGGAAGATGACCATGATAGAAAAATTAGAGAAGAAAGAGCTCTAGTTACCCAAGTGGAAAAGAAGTCTGATCGAATAATTGATAGTGGTTGTTCAAATCACATGACTGGTATTATGAATAAGTTTGTTAAGTTCAAGAATCATGATGGAGGTATTGTTAGAGTTGGTAACAATGCAACCTATCATATAATAGGAATTGGATCCATTAGTCTTGATGGTAAAACTAACACTGATGATGTCCATTTTGTTGATAGATTGAAGCATAACTTGTTTAGTGTTGGATAGTTGGTGGACAAGGTTTATCTATCATAGTTCACTGAGAAGACTTGCACTATCAAAGACAAAGATGGTAAGATGATTGGAACTGGTACTAGATCTAGAGGTAATGTATTTCAATTAAATCCTACTGAAATGACATGTTTGGTAGCTAAAGTGGATAAAATTTGGTTGTGGCATAGAGGATTCTATCACATAAACTTTGATAATATTGTGAAGGTTAGTAGCACTTTTGTAGTTAGAGACTTGCTTAAGATTATAAAGCCTACTAATGTTGTGTGTAAGGAATGTACTTTGGCTAAGTAGAAGAAAGTTTCATTCCCTAGTAAGAAGTTCACTACCACAGAGAAGCTAGAGATCATTCACAAAAATATGAGTGGTCCTTCTAGAACAAGAGGATTCTATGATGAAAGGTATTTTATGATTTTTGTTGACAATTTCACTAAAATGATGCGGGTAGAATTTCTTAAAGAGAAATGTGAAGCTTTTGAGAAGTTTAAGATATTTAATAATAGAGTTGAGAATGAATCTAGTGTTAAGATAACGTGTTTAAGATCTAATAGGGGGAGGAGAATTCACCTCTAGAGAGTTTAACATATTCCATGAAGAGAATGGAATCAAACGGAAGCTATATACACCTAGAACACCTAAGAAAATTGGGATTGATGAAAGAGGGAATAAGTCTATAACAGAAGTAGCAAGAGTGATGTTGTTTAAGAATGATGTTTCTAAGACACTTTGGAGAGAAGTATTCAATACAACAGTGTATACTTTGAATAGAGTACAAATAAAAAAAAGTATGGATAAGACACCTTATGAACTATGGTTTAGACATTCACCATCAATTGAGTATTTTATAATATTTGGGAGCAAATGTTACATTAAGAGAGATGATGATATTGTTAAGTTTGATCCAAAAAGTGATGAAAGCATGTTCTTGGATATTCATTGAAAAGTGAGGCTTACAGATATTTCAACTATATAACTAAGATAATAGTTGAATACAAAAATGTAAGGAGTGATGAAAATTTTGGAACTAAGGAAAATATGGTAGATTATAATTTAGATGGAGAAGATAATCTTGGAATTTTTAGATAGAATGCTGAAGTTTTCATTGAGACTAACAATGATTTGGAGAATGATGTGCTAACCATTGAGAAAAGAGGAGAACAAAGATCTAAACCTAGAGAGGAGATAAGAGTTGAGATGTAAACTCCTACCCCTAATAGGAATTTGACAAATAATCACCCTCCTGAGCAGATAATTGGAAGCAAAGACAAAGAAGTAATGACAAAGAACAAAGTGAATGAGGAGATATGTATGATATCTCAAGTTAAACCTAAGAGCATAGATGAAATTTTTTAAGATGATCATTGGATTCAAGCAATGAAGGAAGAATTGGATAAGATAGTGAGCAATGATACATGGGAGTAAATTCCTAGACCTAAATACAAGAATGTGATAGGAACCAAGTGAGTATTTAGGAATAAGATGAATGAAAAAGGTGATGTTGTGAGAAATAAGGATAGAATTGTATGCAAGGGATATGCATAGCAAGAAGGCATAGACTATGAGGAAGAATATGCATCTATAGCTAGAATAGAAGTAGTAAGAATGTTCCTATCTTATGCAACAAATAAAAGTTAAAGGTTTATCCAATGGATGTTGAATCAACCTTTCTGAATGGAGAACTTGAAGAAGAGGTATAAATTGAGTAGCCTAAAGGTTTTCCTTTATCAAAAGGTAAAGACATGGTATGCAGATTAAAGAAATATTTATATGGTCTAAAGCAAGCATCTAGAACCTGGTATGCAAGGTTGGACATTTATTTGGAAAAGCTTGGATTTGCCAAAGGTATGATAGACAATAACTTGTATTTGAAAGAAGTTGAAAATGGTTGCTGATTATTATAATATTTGTTGATGAAATCATTTTTGAAGGTAATGATGAAGCAAGTGATAAATTTTCTAAAGAGACGAAGAATGAATTTGAAATGAATATGATAGGAGAAATGAAGTTTTTCCTAGGATTGCATATTATACGAAATAGTGATGGTATTTTCATTTCACAAGCTAAGTACTTGAAAGACTTGTTGAAAAGGTTTGGTTTGGAAAGTTTTAAACCTATTGGTACACCTATGATAACTTGTCACAAGTTATCCAATGAAGATAAGACACCTACATTAGAGAAGAAGAAGTACGAATCTATGATTAGAGGTTTGCAGTATTTGACTCACACTAGACCAGATATAGAAAATGCAGTTGTGATTGTAGCTAGATTTCATGATTATCCTAAGGAATATCATTTATATTAGTAAAGATAATATTCAGATATCTAAAAGGGACATCTAACTATGGAATTCAATATGACAAATCAAGTGATTTCAATCTATGTGCATTTACTAATGCAGATTGGGCAAGCAGTATGGATGATAAAAGGAGCACCAATGGTGGAGCGTTATTTCTTGGAGGAAGATTGGTTTCTTGGTTAAGCAAGAAGAAAGATTATATTTCATAGAGTATTGATAAGGAAAAGTATGTTGCAATATCAAATATCTGTAATCAAGTTATGTGGAGGAAGCAGATGCTGAAGGATATCAAAATTGAGTTTGAAGAATCTATTATCATTTGCTATGATAACACAAGTACAATAAGCATGTTTATGAATCCTATATCATATTCTAAGTCTAAGAATATGTCTATTAATTATTATGTGCTGAGAGAGAAAGAAACATAAAAGGAGATTTGATTGGAGTATGTAAGTACTAAAAATAAGATTGTAGATATCTTTATGAAGCCTTTTCCTAAAGATACTTTTGAGTACTTGAGAGGTATGCTTGGGGTTCTGCAGCTGCCTACTTCTCAGTAGAAGATGTAGAGAGTGCATCAGTCTATTGGTAAAGAGCTCTATTGTTAGCTTGGATTGAATGTTGATGATTCTTGTATGGGGGAGTGTCTGGTATGTACTAAGTCATTGAGGACTCTTGGTATTTGGTTTTGAATAGTGTCTTTGGACACTCAAGCTGATTGAAGAGTTGAAGAAGTAGTTATAACAATTGGTATCTTTTATATGTATTTGAGGCCTTTGACATTGATGCTAATGGGGGAGAGTATGATGCATGAGAAAAACATCTTCTAAGTTATGGTGGAGAGCATCTCTTAAGTATGAGGGAGAGATATCTTTCTAGAGAGATTTAGAAAGATTCATGAAAGAAAGAAGGAATGTGCACCTAATGTATTGTGAATTGTTTAGTGTGAAGTAAAAAATTGATGTCTAAGAAGGAGTATGCACCTATGTGCATCTATTGTGTTTGATATTCTTTTTAGTGTGTGGACAGTTGATACCAGTCTCTAAATCTAGAGGATTTTAGACTTGCTTGATGAAGAGGATTTGAGAAGATGGGAATTGAAGCAACAATAGAGTATTACTTGGTATCCTTGGAACTTAGACATTTTTCATCTGTGTTGCCATCAATGCCAAAAGGGGAAATTTTTAGCATGAATACTAATGATACTACTTTGGGGAATATCTTGAGTATTGGAGAGTATAGATGATTATGTTTGGAGATCTTGATGGTACAAACAATGGTTTGATTATCTAGTGATGCATAGTTATGCACATGTGAGATATAGTGTCTTGATGAGGTGGCCAAGTGTGTAGAGTTTGAGTTAAAGATTTATAGAAGATGTTCTTGATTTACAGAGAGCACTTTAGAGTTAGAGTATTGGGAAAGTAGTTATTGATGGTTGTTGGCTATCTTACATCTGAGATGCAATGAAGAGATGTGCAGTTAGGCAGTGACAAAGGATAGTTAGCTGATGATGTCAGCGAGTGCACAAGATTTAGTATTATATGTGTATAGATTGTGAGCCGACAGTGCTATTGTAATTGTAATTAATTAAACATCTTATTATAATTAATTGGGAAAGCCTCAAGACAGGCTCAAGGAATTATTATGATGATATGGTATAAAGGAAAGATGTTTTCCTTGATTTTAAAGTGTATTTGTTGTTGCAAGAAGTACCTAGTGTGAAAAGAAGAAAAGTGCTTACTAAATGTGTGTAAGTGATCCAAGGGATTATTGGATGTGAGATTCATGATTTGGTTTCAAGATTAGAAGGAGAAGAGGTTTGGTTGATAGGACAGAGAAAGAGGAAGGAACAGTACAATAACATTCTATTATTTTGCAAGGAATAAAATAGAGATCATTTGGATAGTGGGTTCATTGGTCTTTCCCTTGAATCTATTTGGGTAGTGGGTCCAACTATCTTCCACAACTCCTAATAGGGTTGGAATCTCCTAACAGGGATTCAAAGTCTCCTAACAAGAACTCATATGTACTGAATGTTGTAACAAACTCCTAACAGGGTCTATTCTCTAAAAAGGAATATTTATATTAGTACATCATCTTGTGGGTACCATCCTCATTGGGGTTTTCCCTCTAATAAAGGGTTTCCCTAGTTAACATATTTGGTTTTATTGTGTATGTGTATCTTGTTGTGGTTTCAATTTATATTTCTCATATGGTGAAGATTATTTAAGGTTGATAATTGTGTTATTAGTTGGATAACTGATTCACCCCCCCACCCCCTCCCCCCCAAGTTATATCAGTGGACTATATATTCTAACAACTTAGTAGTTTCATCCACATGCCAAGTAGTAACCAACTACATGAGTTAAGATCCCTTAAACTATCACATTAGACCTTAACGATGGTTGGTTATGGATATACCCTCCTTTCTATCCATGAGACAAGTTTTGATGTTTTTTTGATAATTTGATCCTTCTTGACAGAACCTAATGCAATCAACATCTATATTTGATTATGAAAATCCCTCCAAAAAATGTAGTATAATTGATATAATATTAACATAAACAAATTTTCACAATCAGTCATAGTAGGGAGATGCATATTTTGGATTCGATTGTGTGCCATATTTTTGCATCAAGTGTGATCCATCATCGAGATGTGAAGAGCTAGAGGAGATAAATCATTAGGTGTGATCTGAAATGTTGATGCAAAAATATGGCATAATCGAATCTATAATATGCATCTCTTTGATACAATATTAATTTTATTATCATTAGTTATGTTGGCTCCTAATTTAATAGTTTTGAAAATGACCAAGAAACTAGACCAATGCATCTAGGGCTAGCAAATTTCCTATTACAGATACACTAGACTGTAGTCTTGGGCCAACTATAAGGCATAACTCCTTCTTCACTTCAAGCTCTACTAGACCTAGGCGTGTGGACCTCAGATTCAATTGATACCATACTAGTGCAAAAACATATCCCTGAATCTATTAAGAAGATGAAAACCCCTTATATCTCCTAATAATTCATAAAATGACACAGATCTATAGTAGCTAAATGAAAATCTATGAATCTCATAGGTTGAGTGAGGGTTAGACCTTTTCAGCCCACTAAGAAACATTAAAACTGAATTTATTTAATTAAAAGATTTTGAATTCAACAAAACCCCTAATATGCAGTAGCATGAACAAGTGATCCTGTAAATGATTAGTGCCTTATTTATTGGGCAATTCCATGAGTTAATCACATACATATAGATATCTGAGACATATTTATATCTTTAGATATACAATCTATCCATTCATCTTGTAAATAGACATCCATGTTCAATCTGAATCTCATTCTTACATGATATCCTTCTTAATAAACTTGCAACCCTGTTGATTCCCTGAAGGATTTACATAACTCCTTGAGTCACAAGCAACAATAAAACAACATACAACCTTAAGGGACTGCAACTATGACCTAAGATCTTTGTTCAAAGATCATAAAACATTGAAAATTCATTGAGACTGGAGATGAGAATCAGAATGAAACTAATGGAATTCTTTTGCTCTTTGTATTATTTCCTTGAAATTATATAGTCATATGCATGAAATGAAAAATATGAAACAACCTAACAAATCTGAACTATTTGTATTAACCTTCTTAATGTTCTTCATACAAGAGAGAATGTGTTGAAATAATGGTTTGACAGTAAAACACTGGAACCCTACTAGTATTACCTAGAGAAAATTGCCAACAACCTTGCAAAAGAGAAGAAGGAAGATAGATATAGGAATAGAGTTCATTCTTGGATCTGATCTGAACATGACATTTGTCCATTTAGAAAACCTTCTCAATATGTTAAAAAAAACTCTCTAATCCCTCCCCTCAACTGGTGAATCAAATCTTTATCATTTAGCCCTCAACAACACAAAATATCTCAGATATTTGATGAAAAGAATAACTAATTTTATGCCTAATTTTAACTCACAACAACAACAAAAATCAGTTAAAATATGAATTCTAGAAGCATGCAAACTTTTCTAGAATTTGTTTTAGCCTCAAAAGACTCCAATATATGTTCCCCAACTGATTTTGACTTTCCATAATGAATTTTGCCCCTTTTACTGAGAATGCCCTTGAAATTGTAAATCTTCTTATAGAGCGTACCAGTGAAGACCTGTGCAAAAACTGACCTTAAAAATGAAAATTTTTTATTCTCCCAGTTTTGATGGTATGTTGGAACACCTATTTTGGATGAAAAATGCCTAGGTTATGGCCATTTGAAGTTCAAGCCTCTGCTCTATGGTTTGGACAAATAAAAGAAAAAATTTGAATTTTTAAAAAAAGTCCATAGTTCAAACTATATGATATTCAACATCTCAAATGAAAATTTTCAAACTTGTGAACGTGCAAGGGATATATTATTTTATTTTTTCAAAATCTCTTCATATCTTGTCCACCTGTCTCATGGCACCACATGTCATCATGTTATTGGCCAATGACCTCAAGGTAAGCACTACTTGTCAAGCTCTGATTAGCTCATGACCTCATCCCTTGCTACCATGTGTTGTCACCACCTCTACCCTCGCTATGTTGCCATATTATCGCATGAGAAACTTCTCTTTGGTGAGATAGCAATGGCCACATGATCCACCACATGGCAACATCTCCTTCTTCGGTCTGCGATCTAGCCACATCATTGCTTAGTCATTCTGTCAACTGCCACTTGGCACTACCCGATTCGCTTCAAACTTGTGAATGTGCAAGGGATATATAATTTTATTTTTTCAAAATCTCTTCATATCCCGTTCACTTGTCTCATGGTGCCACATGTCATCATGTTATTGGATAATGACGTCAAGGTAAGTGCTACTTATCAAGCTCTGATTAGCTCATGACCTCATCCCTTGCTGCCACGTGTCGTCACCACCTCTACCCTCACTATGTTGCCATGTTATCACATGAGCAACTTCTCTTTCATGAGATAGCGATGGCTACACGATCTGCCACATGGCAACATCTCCTTCTTTAGTCTATGATCTCGCCACATCATTGTTCAGTTATTCTATCAACTGCCATTTGGCACCACCTGATTCACTGCTTCATATTGAAAGTGGGACCCACATTAATTTAATAACTCCTTGCCAGATTTTGAATTTTTTTGGCTAGTCGCTATGTCGCTAGCCAAAAAACTTGGGATTTTTTGGCTAGCGACATAGCAACTAGCCAGATTTTTGACTTTTCGGGTAGCTTCAACTTGCTAACATCATCTCATGTTGCACATTTGGGCATTCAGAATTATTTCCTGATCATATCCAACTGTTTGGGTCAGACCAACCACATGGGTGCTTGGCTTTTAAAAAGCCCCTTTCTTCAAGTTATCTTTTATATTGCGTGGTTTTCTATTTGAAGCAATCAAAATCTCCCCACCTAACAAATGTGGGATATTGCTTAAGGCATTCTTCTTATTTGCATGGGTTGTCTGCTAGCATGGGAAGTTTCTTTCATGTTTCCATGACTTTTTTGTTGGTGGTCAACTCCTCATATTGGTGTTCTGAGACTGCTTTTATTTGCATTGGTTCTCTTTGTTATGCTAGCTACTTTATATGGCATCCTCTCAAACTCACCTGACACCTGCTCCAACTGGGGCTGCTCTTTTAATTGACTGCGCTGGATTCCTCCATTTGTGCAGGGTCTATTGCTATGGATGTGAATTCCCTTTTATCTCAACTCTATTCTTATTGATTTTAACAACTAAAATTGCATCTGCCTGCCAATAACTCAATCCTTCAGCTACGAAAATAGTAAATATTCTTTGCTTAGTGATGATTCGATCATTTTTATGGTGTCTCTCCTACTGCTATAACATGATTCCCCTACTTTCTGGGTGAGCTCTCCTATTCCAATGCAAAAGATCCTTTGTGGCGGCTTCTTGTTTCCCTTTAACATGCATGAGATCTCCCAAATATTTCCCTCTAGTAGTGAATTCCCCTATTTTAAAAGCGTGGGGCTACTTTTTCATGTGATCTACCTCTTAGGTCACCTGCAAATTGCTCTTCGTCCTTACTTTGTCATGTGGCTCATCTTGCATCCATGTTCCAGCAAAAATGACTTCCAACACATATGTTGTCTATTGCGTGGGTCTTTGACCTATCTTCTACCCCTAACCACAACTTTTCCTTGTCATGACCAACTACAAAACCTTGCCTCCAGTGAAGAGAAACTAAAGGAAAAGTTAATACCAAATGATTTTCAATAGTTGGTCAATAATACATAGCACCTATGATTCTTGTGGAGCATAGCAAACTCTCATTTTTTATAAGTATATCTCAAAACCTGAGCTTGTGGTGCTACTCTTTTGCTTTTTCTTCCACGTCAAATTCATCACAATTGAAGGCACAATACTGCACTAACCCAACACCATGTAAGGCCTTCAATACCAAGTTGGAACGTTTATTATTGTCTTTGCTGAGACAATATTTCTTCAATGCCAATTAATATTCAATTGCTTCATAGCCCCTTTTACTCATCGCATGGTCTACTCTCTTTACTCATTGGCTTGTTATTGAGATCATCTGACCAAATTTACCCATTTCTACAATATGCTGAAGCTTCCTTATTTAGAAAATGTTTGCCTATAGTTGCAAGTGGATTCTTGGATGACCTATGATTTATGAAACTGTCAAAACCCTTTTGAATGTAGAAAATAACAACTCTCTTTTGTTTGACAACACAGAGTGAGCCAATGGTGATTGAATCTTGCAACAATATTTGACCCTAAGGAGATCTGCCAAGGGAAAGGTAAATCACACCTACTCCATCACATATTGCTTGGTTGAGTGCATCAAGAATGTCTACTTTAACACAACTATCTTTTCCTAAAGCATCAATCCAACAAAATTTGTAGCTTGTAACTCTCGCACCAAGTGCCCTTCCTTGTGTTGTGAATAAGAGCAGAGGGGCATGAGTTCAAGACTGAGGGCATAGCTTAGTCTTTCCATGTCAATTCTATTAACTTCCCCTTCATTTCCCAAGCCTTTTTTCTGAATGAACTCTAAGTATGATTTGTTGGCCACAATCATCTTCATGAATAAAGGAATAACAAGAACAAGATTACTTTATCATTTATTTTGACATCCTCACTATATTCAAAAGATGCTACATCTCTCCTTTATGTTGAGGGATTCAAAATGCTATATGTATATTTTGAATTTCACAATGGCTTAAAACACTATAACATTTCTCTTTTTAAAAAAAAAACCCTTAATGCCCTCGAGTTCTATTAATTTGATGTAGATTAGTCAGGCCACAAAGTGGGTCTAGCTATTTTTTTTTTTGTTTCTGAACAACTAAACTACAGAACTGATCCATTAACTATCTCAAACTGATTAAAAACAAATTTGATCACTAAACCATGATTTAAAGCTCATTTTTCTACTTATCTGCAAACTATCAAATCTACGCTAGGAGGTTCACTGACTAGCCTTAAAAACTAACCAGAACACCTAATCGAGCTCTGAAAATTGGCACATTGATTCTCTGTTCCACATACGTTTATTCTATTGAATCTCGTCTCATGAAGAATTCAAGGTTAAAAGATATTCACTGTCAAAGTTGACCTCTCAGAACTGCCTGCAAGAAAAAATGTCAGAAAGTAATAAATTGGGTTCGGAATTGGCTTCAAACATTGGGCAAATGAGCACATGGGGAAACGAAAATTGGGGTGTTGGTTCTTTGTCATGAGGAGAGTATGAATTTTTGATTTGGATTGATGATGAATAATTGGGTGCAAATGGAAAACGGTCAAAGTAGGTTACTTGGATTTGTTGACTGGAAACAATGACAAGATAAATATTTTTACAAATGGAATTGACCTGGAAAAGTGTGCGTATGGATTCGTCAAGACTTTAAAAATGACATACTTGGAGAATTTTTAGAGTAAAATATAGGGGTACAATCCATTTTATCTTACCAATCACGGATCTCAAGTTATGACGTCCTGAACAGGGATACCAAACAATCTGCATTTGCTAACACTAGTAAAAAGATAGAAATTGCGTTTGGAATCATGTTTGAAAATTGATCAAACGGATTTGTCATGAGCTGAAACTTGAAACATAACAAGTCTTTGATGTTTGCAATACAACACAAAAGGAAAATTCACATTTTGGTCAATTGGTCAAAAGTTATTATAGGTCAAACAGGGTTTCCTAGAATTCATTTTTTTTTGTATTAGCATGACATAGTAATTGACCAACTTTGAGGGATTCAAAACCTAGTCAAAAAGACTCAGAATGAATCAAAATCTAAAACATAGGTTCTTAGGTATGGATATTAGATACTCCCAAAGTGGAAAATCACAAAACATTACTAGGTGCGAGATATTCACTTACAAACATAGCCTCCTGTCACTGTTTGACACATGAAAATGCAGATTTGACTACTCAAAACAATACTTCACGAAATAGCTCAGAATGCCAATTTAACTTCATGGAGCACTTAGACGGACTGAATGGAGGGTGTTAGAAACACTAAACACCTTATGGGGCTCAAAGGTACAACTGGGTACATATGCATTTATGGGCATTGACTTGACTCAAAACTGAAATAGATGCTCAAAATGAGAATGCACTTTTGAGTGCCAACAAGTTAGTTGTCATGCAGCCATAGGTTAATATTCAGCTTCACTTGGTTTTGAGAATAGTTTATTATTCTCTACTAATAAGGGCCAACCACATGAAGGTGGAAGCTCATTTGGCCCCACCCCCCCAACATCTAAAATCCCCATTAACATTTAAAATCTTTAAGAAATGATCAATCTTTAAAGTACAAAAAAAGGATCTAGACCTACAAAAGTGACATCATTTTTCTATCTTCTAGTGCATGTAATTTTTCCATTGCATCCAAAATAAGATTCTACCACTCTAAATTGAGAATGCACATGTAATTGTGTTCTATATGTATGGACAATAGGAGCTGAAAAAACCCACAACGTTTACATTTATTCAATAGATCTATGCAAACCTTTAATAAAAATGCAAACTTGTTGGGTTTTTTTAGCCCCACTTGATGTCATATGCATATGAATTTAGATTGCATATTGAACTATAACATCCTTCTACATTGCTTGAAACCAATAGATTCACATAGTTAGTTGTCATACAATCATAGGTTAATGTTGAGCTTCACTTGGTTTCAAGAATAGTTTAATAATCTCTACTAATAATGGCCAACCATGTAAAGGTGGAAGCTCATTTGGTCTCACTTCCGTAACATCCCCATTAACATCAAAAATCTTTAAAAAAGGATCAATCTTTAAAGTACAATAAGAGGTTCTAGACCGACAAAAGTGACATCATTTTCCCATCTTCTAGTGTGTGTCATTTTTTCATTGCATCCAAAGTAAGAATCTGGCACTCTTAATTGAGAATGCACATGTAACTATGTTCTATATACATGGACAACAATCCCAACTAAAAAAATACAACACAATTACATTTATTTAATAGGTGTATTAAATTTTTAAACTTATAGACCATCATGAATATTAGAACTCTAGCTACTATGGCCAAGAGAATGTACATGATGGTCTATAACTTAAAATACCCAATTAAAGACCTCTAACAAAAAATGGAAACCTATTATTTTTTCATGCCCAAAATAATAGGGTAGAAACATTTTTACAATAGGATCATTATGCCGAGGAGAAATCTCTCAAAACATTTGAATTGAAACAACTCTAAAATCCTGCTTGGCTCCATAATAAGGTAGCCACTATGAAATCTTCAAATTTCATCAGGGTAACCATGGAGAAAACTAAACTGACCAGGAGACAATCAAATTTAACACCAAGACACATTCAAAAAATTTACTCCCAACCCAGGTTTGCATAATAGGTTCATTATCAAACCAGACTAGGGAGAAGTTAGATTTTTCTAGGTAGAAGTTGATCACAACACCATAACAGATTCCCTTTCAAGGCTATAATCACAAGAACTTCTCTTCTTTCACTTCTCAATTTTCCAAAAACAAAAATATGGTTTTTACTAATGAGTAGGAGCCCATAACACCATACTTTCTCCCTCTCCTCATCATGAGGAGAGACTTTGCACTACTCGAAGTCCAACTAAAGCCCTCCTCCCATACATGGCCACTTCTACCCTATCTAAGGGTGAGTAATGCCAACACAACCCTTATAGTTTCCCTCAAAAATTAAAATGTAAAACACGAAGGAAAACATTTAAGAAAATCCATCACAATCTCATCCCTTACATGTTCATCATACATATGAATATACACACATGCAACAACCTACTTTAAGAAATGAAACACAACATGAAGAAATGAAGTTGAAGTATTCCTACCTTTACCTTTCCTTCTCCTTCAATCTTGAATTTTCTCTCTAAATGTAGTGATTGGGTGAACAGTTTTCCACCCTCAAATCTACCACTAAATAGGCTCCTGACTCAACCACCTACAAATTGCAATAACTCCCCACTTGACTAAGGGCTTATAGAGTCTTCTAAGTTAACCTCATCATTAAGGAAAACTTCATGGTGGAGTACAACTTGTTAAACTCAAGGTGAAACTCCAATTTTTACACTAAAGCAAAAATGAGATATTTGGGTAATCACAAAAGTCAACAAAAGCGCTTAGAGGTATGGAAATGCCCCCGACCCGTATATATACCCCCTAGGCACTTAGTTTTCATAATTTTTGGCCTCTAGGACCATTTAATGACCTATTAAAATGCTTAAAATATTTGGATTTTATAAAAAACCTAAGAATGCAAACTTACCACTAAATCTTGATTAGGGTAATTAATCTTGATTACCAACTAATTTGTACTAGTTTATTAACCTAGTCCATCCCAGATTAATTAAGTTACTCAACTAATCTTAATTATCATGTAGATATGCATATACAAAGTACGAGTGTCAAGTGACACTATAAAATACTGTTACAAAACATTAAACAATTTACGATTATAGAATGATACAAATATTTAGATTACAATACAAAATAAAATACAAGACAATGGGGTTTGCATCTTTCATTAGACTCAACCCTAGTTTTCACAAATGGTACATAGGGTCTAGTTTTGATTCTTTGTTAGATTTCTCAGCTAATAATCCTATACACTGAATTCACACATCAATAATTCAAGAAAATCACATGCATATATTTAAAATTCATCTGATAAATCACATAATTAAAACATCAATCTTTCATATAAATAGCTATTTTTCTCATTTTTACTCATATATTTAACCATTAAAAATTACATAATCAAGGTCTTAATCATATTCCTAATTTTGCATTCACTTACTATACTACATTATCAGTATGCATGTTCATAAAACATTCAAATAACATAATTAAACATCTCAAAGTAAAACATCACACAACATAAAATAACATAAAAATGTCTAGTCTATCTGACAAAGTCTGACATATCAAGTCATGAAGTATCAAAATAACAATGTATCAATTGTACTATGACGGGTCAGAGCGAGGCCTTACAATTTTTTTTAGCTACACCTAATGTCATACATGCATATGAATTGAGATTGCATATTGAACTATGGCCTCTGTCTACACTTCTTGAAACCAAAAGATTCACAAAGTTAGTTGTCATGCAATCATATAAGGTTAATGTTGAGGTTCACTTGGATTCAAGAATAGTTTAATATTCTCTACTAATCATGACCAACCACATGAAGGTGGAAGCTCAACCCCCCTATCATCTAAATTTTGCATAAACATCTAAAATATTTAAGAAAGGATCAATCTTTAAAGTACTTGGAATGTCCTCATCGCCTCCTGCTACTCTTAGGGGAAGTCCATCTTCATTACTCACAAGTAATTCATCACATTTCTTTACTGATTCCTAAACATCTAACATGGGTACATCTAGGAATGTCCTTGTCACCTCCTGCATAAAACGAATCCAATATTTAGAAATTCTCCCTAAAAAATAATAGTTCAAGTGAAACAAACACATGAAAAATAAGAGAGAAAAAGAGAAATATACTTACCAATATGCATTGCCATCACATTTGTGGCCATGCTACATGTTGAGTGAGTTTTATGTTTTTCTATTGTGCCAAGATCTCTTTGTTTATATAAATACATACATATACAAAGATCACAATGGCACAATAATGAGATGGAGAGTTCACAAGGATTTACACACACACACACACACATACACACACACACACACGTGTGTGTGTGTATGTATGTATATATAGAGAGAGAGAGTTCTTTTTCAAGGTGCTAAGTGACTTACCTCAAGATCCCCCACAAACATAATGAAGACCAGAGAAAAACAAAAGGGTAGAGTTCACAAATTTTTTTACAAAAGCATATCATAAAAGATATTTTTAGAAAGAAACAATCCATAACCTAGTTAAATGGGTCTAGTTGTTGATTAGCTAGGTTGATTATGAATTCCTATAGCAGTTTTGTCAGAGTAGGTATAGTAAAGTGAATGAGATGCAGAGATCATAAGGGCACAACAACAAGATGTAGAGATCACAAGGGCATAACAATGAAATGCATCGATCATAAGGGCATGGCAATGAAATCATAGATCTCCACTAATCTCCACAATCCATAAGATCTCTCTGTATATATACATACATAGACATACACATATGTGCATGTATGTATGTATATATACACATGGGTAAGTGCACCAAGTTGTGGTGCCAAAAGGGGGGTATAAGTGGACACCTTTTTTTGTAAATCAGCAATTTCTGAACTTCAACAAGAATTTGAAGATAGTTAAGCTTAAAATTTTAAGATATGACAAAAACAAAAGTAGTAGTCCTTTGAGTCTAGTTTCTAAACTACTAATTTTTTTTCAAAATGGTTTAGTTTTAGGTCCTTAAAAAAGGGGGCCTTAGAAAGTGGTACTGTTTATTTCAAAACAATATAACACAGTACAAAGTGTGGCCCCCCTAAAATTTTAACTTTTTTTTTTGAACTTCTTTAATCACTCTAGTCAAAAGTTACTTAACACTATGTAGTTTATCCTAGATTTTTTAGGTAATTTTATAATGTGTAATTTTTTTTTAATGAATATTTTAACTAGACACATCCCAAAAATGTGAAATATTTGTGTTCTCCCCAGAAATGATTGAAAAATTAATCTAAAATCAAAATTTCTTTTTTTCAAAGTGTGTAGAATGGAGTCTAGTTTCTAAAAAACTAAGTTGTTGCAAAATTTAATGAACGAGCTAAAATCTATAGCCCAATTAGTACATCTTGGTTTTTCACAAAAAATGGACATATATTCAAAATAAATTATAGATGAAAGGCTTAAAATAGTTGATCTTATTGATGATCAACCATGAGGAATCTTGAAGGAGAGCACACAAGAAAAATCAATCATTTTTTCTATGTTTGTAGCAAAACATGTCTAAGATTAGTTTATAGACTCCAAACCTTTGGGTTGGATCTCCAAGGCAAAACCAAGCCTTAGGCTTGGTTTACTGCAAAGCTTTGAATAGTGCGTGCACACTATAGTGGACACTTGCTATTTAAATCTTTTTGAATTTGGGTCTCAATAGTGCATGCACACTATAGTGCAAGCACACTATTGAGACCTAAATAGTGCATAGAGAGGGAAGAAGATATGTAAAGAAAGAGCAAGAGAGAGAGGGGTGGGAGATGGTGTGTGTGTGAGATATATATATATATATATATATATATATATATATATATATATATATATATAGAGAGAGAGAGAGAGAGAGAGAGAGAGAGAGAGAGAGAGAGAGAGAGAGGGGATGGAAGAGGGGATAGAGAAAGTAGGAGATGAGAGAGAGAGGAAGTGAGAGAGAGTAGGGATGGTAGAGAGAGTATCGGATGGGAGAGAGAGGAAGTGTGAGAGAGAATAGGGGTGGAAAAGAGAGAGTATAGGATGGGAGAGAGATTGAGAGTAGGGGATGGGAGATAGAGGAAGTGTGAGAGAGTGAGTAGGGGTGGCTAAGAGAGTATGAGATGATAGAGAGAGATTGAAAGTAGGGAATAACAGAGAGTGTAGGCTGTGGGAGAGGGAGCAAGAGAGGGAGAGAGAGAGAGAGGAGGATGGGAGTGTGTGTGTGAGAGAGTAGGATATGGGAGGGAGTGTGAGAAAGAGTAGGGGTGGTAGAGAGAGAAAGTAGGGGATGGGAGAGGGGATAGAGAGTAGGGGATGGGGGAGAGATAATAGAGAGGGAGAGAGTGAGAGAGAGAGATAGTAGGCAATGGAAGAGGGAGTGGGAGAGGGAGAGAGAGGAGGGATGGGAGTGTATGTGAGAGATCTAGAGAGTAGGGGATGGGAGAGGAGAGAGAGAGGGGGGATGGGAGTGTATATCTATGAAAGAGAGAGTTTAGGGGATGGGAGAGGGGGGAGAGAGAGAGAGAGTAGGGGATGAGGGAGAGAGAGTAGGTGGTGGGAGAGGAAGAGAGAGGGGGAATGGGAATGTGTGTAAGAGAGATAGAGTAGGGGATGGGAGAGAGAGTGAGAGTAAGGGATGGGAGAGAGAGAGAGTAGAGAGGGAGAGAGAGAGAGAGAGTGAGAGAGAGATAGTAGGCAATGGGAGAGGTAGAGAGAGGGGGGATGGGAGTGTGTGTAAGAGAGAGAGTAGGGGATGGGAGAGAGTGTGAGAGAGTGAGGGAGATTAGGGGGTGGCAGAGAGAGAATAGGATGTGAGAGAGAGAGAGAGAGAGAGAGAGAGTAGGGGATGGGAGAGTGTGTGAGAGAGAGTAGGGGGATGGGAGAGAGAGTGAAAGTAGGGGCTAGGAGAGAGATTAGAGAGGGAGAGGGAGAGTGAGAGAGAGAGATAGTAGGCAGTGGGAGAGGGAGTGGGAGAGGGAGAGAGAGGGGGAATGGGAGTGTGTGTGAGAGATCTAGAGAGTAGGGGATGGGAGAGGAGAGAGGGTGAGAGAGAGTAGGTGGTGGGAGAGGGAGAGAGAGAGTAGGCGGTAGGAGAGGGAGAGCAAGAGAGAGTAGGGTATGGGAGAGGGGAGAGAGTAGGGAGAGAGAGTAGGGGATGGGAGAGGGGAGAGAGAGTAGGAAGAGAGAGTAGGGATAGAGAGAGAGATAGACAAAGAGAGGGACTAGGGGATGGGAGAGAGAGTAGCGCAAGAGAGAGAGGAGGGGATGGTAGTGTGTGAGAAAAAGAGAGCAGGGGATGGGAGAGGAGAGAGGGTGAGAGAGAGTAGGTGGTGGGAGAAGGAGAGAGAGAGTAGGGGATGGAAGAGGAGGGAGAGTAAGAGAGATTAGGGGATTGGAGAGGAGAGAGAGAGAGTAGGAGATGGGAGAGGATAGAGAGTGAGAGAGTAGGGGATGGGAGAGAAAGAGTGAGAGAGAGTAGGTGATGGGAGAGGGAGCAGGAGAGGGAGAGGGAGAGAGAGAAGAGGGGATGGGAGAGGAGAGAGAGAGAGATTGAGAGAGAGAAGGGGATGGGAGAGGAGAGAGAGAGAGAGTAGGGAGAGAGAGAGAGTAGGGGATGGGGAATGGTGGGATAAGGAGAGATGTGTTTTGACATAGTGTATATGTGCTATAGTGTGTATGCACTATGTCAAATTACCCTAAAATAGTCACAAAGCAAGTTTAGATCCCATTTTATCCATTCTTTGCTTGTTGTCTGTTGTGCATTCTGTTGTTTTGATAGAAAATATGGGTTTCAAGTTGTTGGAAGTTAGAAAACACTATTTGAAGACTTTTTGAAGCTAGAAAACACCAAATTCAATCATTGGATACACTATTTGAAGGCTTTTTGAATATTCTTTCTATAGAAAAGGTTGATGTGATCCTTTTTAAATATTGTGTGTTGATATATAGAGACAAATTTGATTATAATTTGACATGTTGGTTAATATTTGGTGATTTCATTGAAATTTGTATATTTGAATGAATTTTTATTTGGAAATGGTTAGAAATTTGGCAAGTTGCTTGATATATATTGTGTATTCATTGAAATAATTGTAATTTTTATATGTATTTGAATGATTTGTAATTTAAAAATTGTAAGTAATTCAAATGTTTGAATAATTTGACATGTAGAAATCATCATCATGCCAAGGAAGAAACCAAAAACTCAAACAAATGAAGATAGGGAGAGAGATTTGGCAGTTAAAAGAGATAAAATGAAACTACTATGTGAAAAAAGAAAATTGCAAAGCAATAATGAGGAATTGACTTTCGAAGAGAATCAAGAACTACCTATACAAAGAAACAAAGAGGAAGAATTGGAAAGACAAAGAGAACGAATGAGATTGTTACACTCAAGAAGACAATTGAATTGTGAAGCTACACCATCTTCCAATGTTGGAGTCATATCATCCTCTCATGTTGAAAAGACACTAATTTTTAGATCCGACAATGTACGCACTCCATCATGTCCTGTTGAAGGCACAGAATCAACATATCAAGTAGGTGATATTCCATCTTTTGCATCTTATTGCCAAGGCACATCATCTTCGGTTCAAGGTATGCAAAACACTCAACCTTATGTTGATGTTGAAAATGTTGAGGGAATGGAAGATATTATAACACCTTCTAGAATTCGTTTTAGAAGACCAAAATATTTGATTGATATTGATACTAAAATTTTGAAATCAATGCCCAACAAGATTAGCAAGTGTACTGGTCAAAGAAAAGTTAATCATATATGGAGATTATTCTTTGAAGAATTAAATATTACAGGCCAATGCCAATTATTTGTTGAAATGATGAGAAATTTGAAATGTAGGCCTATCATGAAGATTCTTGGGCTAGGAATGATGGACGATTCAAATGAAAAAAACATTGTAAAGAATCTAATGAGAGCTTATAACAAAGTGGGTTCTAAATCACACACCAAAGATAGTAATATCACAAGACGAGTACTTACATTGACAATAGTAAGTACCCAAATGAAGAAAGCTCAACTCATGAGGAAGATAAGAAAAACATTAAAAATTGGTAGAGGTACTCTAAGGAGAGCCATGCTAAGGCATTAGAGATTGGAAGATCCAACAAAAAATGAGTTATGGACATTTAGCGATAGAGTAGCTCTCTCACTTTTTGGAGATCTTACTCCATTTTGATTTTGTGACACCATCTCAAGTGATGCTAAAACTTGTAGTGTTGGCTAGAATAAAGTTGCCAACTACCAAATCTCTCTCACCTTTTGTCCTAGGATTGAACTATCTATTCTATTAGCTCTAGGTGGTTAGATGAACCCTATCCCCAACCTTGTCCCATCCCATTGAGTGCTTGAACGTTGTTGGGCAAGCTGAACCAAAACATCCCTAAGGGTCACTAAATGCCATAGGGCAGTGATATTTGATGGGGCATATCTTAGAGCTTGTGTAAGGTATGTATGCGATTCCAATTCCTATAGGATCATGTTTTAGAGACCTACAATAACCTCTCTCTCTTTTTGGATATCTTACTTCATTTTGATTTTGTAATGCCATCTCAGGTGATGCTGAAATTTGTAGTGTTAGCTAGTACAAAGTTTCCAACTGCCAAATCTCTCTCACCTTTCATCTTGGGATCAAATTGGCTATTTCATTAGCTCCAAGTTGCTGGGTAAACCCTATCCCTAACCTCATCCCATCCTATTGAGTTCTCAAACATTCTTAGGCATGCCAAACTAAAACATCCCTAAGGGTCACTAAATGCCATAGAGCCGTGATCTTTGACGAGAAATATCTTGGAGCTCATGCAACATATGGATGTGATTCTAGTTCCTATAAGACCATGTTGTGGAGAGCTACAATAACCTCTCTCACTTTTTGGAGATCTTACTCCATTTTGATTCTACGACACCATCTTGGGTGATACTAAAACTTGTAGTGTTGGCTAGTACAAAGTTGCCAATTGCTAAATCTCTCTCACCTTTCATGTTGGGATCAAACTATCTATTTCATTAGCTTTGAGTGGCCAAGTAAACCCTATCCCCAACCTCATCCCATCCTTTTAAGTGCTTGAACATTCTTGGGCATGCCAAATCAAAATGTCCCTAAGGGTCACTAAATGTCATAGGGCAGTGATCTTTGATAGGGCATATATCAGAGCTTGTGCAAGGTATGGATATGATTGTAGTTCCTATAGTACTATGTTTCAGAGACCTACAATAACCTCTCTTTCTTTTTGGAGATCTTACTCCATTTTGATTTTGTGATGCCATCTCGGGTGATGTTGAAACTTGTAGTGTTGGCCAGTACAAAGTTGCCAATTACCAAATCTTTGTCACCTTTTGTCCTAGGATCAAACTATTTGTTCCATTAGCTTTTGGTGGCTAGGTAAACACTAGCCCTAACCTCATCCCATCCTATTGACTACTCAAACATTCTTAGGCATGCCAAACTGAAATGTCCCTAAGAAAGATAATGACACATTAAGGGGCTTACAAGAGATCATAAGTTTCTATTTATCTTCCCCACATTGAAAATATCATGGAGAAAACATGTGTGATGTGTAGAAGGAGAGGATTCTAAAGCGCTCATAATTTTTCCTCCTTGTCATAACTCATGATCTTAAGGGTTTATTAGAGGTAGGCTTAATATGACACATATTCTAATGTGCCATAGGTTTATAATATTGTGTCAAAACTATCAAAGGAATGATAGAGATCACTATTTTACATCATTATGAGGGATATTTGTGAATAGCAAAAAATACATTCACTACCTCTTGCATTATCATTCAAAAATACCAATCACATTAACATGGTCCTAAATGATAGATTTTTAAACTGTGATGTTTTTTAGTTCATTGCCTTATATTGAATAATGGTTTTGATCCTTTAAAGAAGTGTGGTTTTGATAGTTGTGGGTACATGTGACCCTAACCAATGTATGATAGTCTCATGAGAGGCAATAAAAAAAGAAGTCAAAGTAAATAGATATATAAAGTACAAAAGTATATGGTGCAGGAGTACCCTTCCAAGGCTCCCACCATTTCTTTTTGGTGTGATAAACTTGTCTTAAGAATTATGTGAATAAAATAAGAGTATATAGCTCATTATTTTGTGTTCAAGCTAGGATAGGTTTTGAAGTTTCCTCCTTTGTCTTTGTTGGCAATGCCCAACTAGGAGCAATCAACACAGAAGTAGCTCTCAAGAGAAAAGTATAAAGATTCAAGACTTTCCATTTCGAGGGATTCAAGAGGGATATATAATAAGGTTATTTCTTAAAGAGGAGAAGTTTCTATGAGTTGAATAAGGTGTTTGAAAGTTGAGGACAGCAGGCAACCCTCAAAACCCCCAAAACCCTCATTTTTTTGCATTATTGTTGAATGACTTTTTGGTGGCCTAAAAGCTCAAATTTTTTTGAGTATGGAATGTGTGAAAAAAATATTCTTAAGGCCAGGTCTAATGAATCCCTAAGGGTAATAAGCTATTAGCCTTATAAATCTAGGTGGAGGCCTAATTTGGGGCTCTTCTAGTAGCGTTTTTGTGAAGAATTACTTAGAATAAATAACAAAGTTTATATCAAGGTGATAGAGACCACTAAAAATATTTTTAAAAACCTATAACAAGGTAAAAACTCCTTGAGCTTCCTTTTGATTGCATCATATGTTAAGCATCACTGTCACCTAATCCTTAGTGGCGAATTTGTAGAGCTCCTTGTATTTACCTTTGTCATTATCCTTCTTTTCAGGTGCATTCTTCTTCAATTGGCATAAAGATATGGTCGGGATGTGCATGACTTTCAATGAAAATGGGAGCTATTCTACATCTTCTTGTCCCACCATTAACTCTTTCCTTGACTTTATTAAGCTCTTCTATAGTTTCCTCACACTTGTCACATTGCACACCTAGGATAGTTGTATTCTTACTAATCACATGTGGTTTAACAACTTCCTCTATTGATATGTCTTAAGGGAGGTCCAAAGGTTCCATTTTGAGGCTTTTAGGGATATGGGATGAGCTACTAGCTGTCTTATAAAAAACCTCAATCTCAACCTCTTTTGCCTTTTCCTCTTTTTCATCACTCATATTCTCCTCTCGCTCATTTGACATAGAGTCCACTTTCATTTTTTTCCCCTTTTCTACAGATTGTATCACAAGTCTCTTGGAGTGATAATGAGTCTTAGTTTCCCTTAAGACATCAATGTTAGAGTTAATCTCATGAATGATAAATTCGATCATTTTTGAAGCCTTGGTCTTCTTTTTGGTAGAAATGATTTCCTATTCTTCTCTTTTGATTTCTCCTTAGAAGCATCATTAGGAGAGGTTGAAGAGAGCCATGCAAGACTTTTATTGTATGTTTTTGAGGAAATTTTCCTCATAGGGATAAAATGTTACCCTACAAACACTTGTAGATATTTTTAATGACAATAACAAGATAAAAAATATAAGAAGTAGAAAAATATAAATTTCACCCATATCAATTGACCCTTGATCTATTATGGAAATTGAAGATGTTTCAATCAAAAGTTGACTTCTATATAAAAAAAGAGAGAGGGGCCAAAGGTGGTGCAAGCTATTATCGTAGGAATAGGAGTTAAAAGCTTGGATACTATTGTTAACAAAATATCATTTAATGCTCATTGATGCATGACATTTAGGTGGCAAAGATTTTGAATTTGAAAATTAGCTCTCTTTGTATGATGCATTAGGAATTAGATGAAGAGAAATCCAAGACTAGTAAATAAGTAAATGGATTGTTTAGTAACATATGGAATAGGGGAGGTGTCCACAAAAATTCTAGGAGTGGGTTTCATTTTTCTTTTGTTGACTTCATTTCTAGAAGGTGGTGCACATATTATTTTGGGGGGTTGAGTGTATAGGTTGTAGAAGTATTTGGAGAGAGCTTTATTTTTTGGAGTTTTGTTTGGGGATAGTTTTTCAATATGGTTTTTTGCAACTAGGAGATTTATAGATTCTAAAGAGTAGACTTTTAAAAATCCATCTCTGTAAAAAAACACCATGTCATAAGCATGAGAATATTGTAAAATAAAGTTGATAGACTCTAATTTTTGTAGTGAAAAAATGAAAATATTGTTAAATAAAGCCAATCGGCTCTTCACTTTACAATGCAAATTTGCTTGGGTATCAATAAGAATTTATGAAGTTGGGCATCAATTTGTTGTTCATTTCATCTAACTTCTTGTTATATATTTCAAATTTGTATTTATATTTAGATGCTAGTTATACTAGATTTATGGGATCAATAGCTCTTTGCATCCCAAATCATAAAATAAGACCCATTAGAATTCAAATTTGACTAAGATATCTCTTATATAAATAAAAGAATTTACACTTAAAATATAAATCTCACCACACAAACTCATAGATTATTGAGATCTTCTATGCAGTTATGAAAAATTACATCTTAGAAAAAAGGGACTTTATCTTTTTGTTTCAACTCTACTTAGTGAAATGTAGGTTTTTGATGGCTAGATAGAAGCTAGCATGAACCAGCCCCAAAAGATTCAACCATCAAACAAAAATGTTACTTTACGTAGGTATTGTTCTGTGCCTAGATTATACTCATTTTTTAGAAATCTACTGTGCCAAGGATTCCATTGTCAAACCAGGCATGGTAGATTTATGAGAAATTATCGATTTGGCAAGATAAATATATTAAAAAATTCCTCTCATTGTGATGTAGTGAATCGATTCGTAGGCAAGGGACGTATGAAGAAACTAATTTTCTACAATAGGGAGTAGTTTTAATTTCCCTTCTAAGGGATTGAAGAGGAGTATGAGGAGGTTCTAACTGCTGGAGGAGGAGTCCTGATGAAGTGTGGAAGGTGTCTTAAAAGTGGGGACAATAGGCAACCAAGAAAACCCTACCAAACCCTCAATTTTGCTATTTTTGTTGTAGGACCTATACGCACTTTGAGACCCTAAAAATACTTGAGCATGGGTCCTATGTATCAATTTTTATTAAGGCCAGAGGTGCTGAAACTCTAAGACAAAGTGATGTAGGAGTATGTAGTAGAAGTCTTCAAACAACAAGGAATGGTGAAAATGCTCAAATTCCCTCAATACCCAAGGTGAAGGATCCTAATGCCAAATACCTATCATAGGTATGGAGATGGGCTTAATGGAAGGTTATCAAAACCCCAAAAGACAAGGTAACCTAATCATTAGGTCTACCCAAGTACCAAGCACCAAAAACTCAATATGCACTACTAGATTCCCATAGCCAAAAGAGCAATCGAACCCCAAAAAATGAATACAAAGACCATGGGTGGCCTAAAATACTTATATGACCTATTTAGGTCCTAAAAAACATGAATCCATTATTCATTTCATCAAAGACAACTTATAGTATGAAGTTGCTTTGAAAAACCACTAAATTGGCTTGTAGCCCTCCTAGAATGAGGAAGAGGTGTAAATTTGGATTCTTCCAAAGGAAATGGTGACTTGACCATTTATTTGGATAGCCTTTTGGGTCTTATGAAATAGGAAAAAGTTTTTGAGCATGGAGAAGAATGGAGGTTGTTGCTGTTGCAACATTAGACCAGATTTGAAGGCCTATTTAGGGCTCCGTTTGCACTGCAGGTACATTTTCTACAAAAAGAAACTAAAATTAAAAAATTAGGACATTTTGGGGCATGAAAATGAGACAAATTTATAGAATCTAAGCCTCTATTGAACCCAAGAACTCAATCTAGAAGGATTGTTGTAAATGTTGATTTGGTGTACTCTTCATGAAGCACACCTAAGGTATGGTGGCAAACTCACCTCCTTGCATCTTTTAGAAAATAAATTGCAGAATATGAAAGTAAATTATTATACCTTGTATTACACCAAAGGGAATCAATTTCCCATGGTGGAATATGCCAAAATAACCTAGCCCTAGCAGGTTGTTGATTTGTAGATTGATTTTTGGGCAGCTGGCAATAAAAAATGAATAACTTTCAAACTATGAAGAGTTAGAACATGATACTTGTTGAAAAATGAAATATGTAAATTTATCCAACTTTTAGATCCATTGGAACATCTCCAATCATCTATACACATCCATACCAGGGTCTATAACACGTGTTTATGCAAGGAAAAATGCTGATTTTATTGCTTTCAATGCCAAAATTACATATTTGTCCTATCAACCACCTATAAGGGCTTATATATGATGATATCAATGGTTATATGAGTATTTTTTACCAAATAGACGTTTGGGAGAGGATTTTACAAGTTTTAGCAAATTTTAAGAAGTTGCTCAAAGTTGCTTTGACAACTTTTAGAGCAATTTTTCCATATTTTGCAATTTTGCATATCTAGTGACCAAAATTGGTCCTAACCTTAGTTTTATGATCCTTAAAGGATTATAACATGAAAAACATGAAAATAATGTAAACACCTATGCCTCAGATCATTAATGACCAATAGTTAGACAAGGGCTTATAAAATGCCAATCTTGTAACTATGGCCTTACAATGAGATCCAATGTTAAATCTATTATTCCTAAGCATGACTAAAGGCCACAAGGACCTTAGTTTTAAATATTTATGGTATGTAGAGTGGGTGCTCCTACACCAAAAAGGAGCTATTGGCCCTATAAATCTAGGTGGAGGCCTAATTAGGGGCTCTCCTTGTAGCCCTTTTGTGAAGAAATCTTGAAATTAGGTACAAACCTATTGTTTTTATCCTTTCAACCATAGTATAAGTGTTACAATAACACCTTAGGACATCATGGAAACCTTGGTTGGACTAGGGAGTACTATGGTACCCTAGTAGACCTACAAAACCTTTGGAGGGATACTGTTCCTGGAAGAGTAAGGGAGTGATGCTGCAAGTTTGGATCAGTTAACCTGGTGAGGAGGTTGGGCAAGGTCATGGGATGTTCTAAGTAGCAACAGATCCTATAGACCACATAGGTGTATAGAAAACACCAAGATCCACATATAATATACAAGGTTGCATGGGGACAGGGGTACTTGGGGTACTTACGGTACGGGTATGGGTATAGGTACAAGTACAATTATTTTTTATAATAAGGGATGAGGGTACTTGGGTATGTCAAACTTTATTTTTATTTATACTTTTATATTTATAGAAAACCTGAATTTATGAGTCATGACAATGATTTTCCAAATCAAGAAAAATGATAACATTTTCAAATATAATGTATTGTTTTCATTTTTAGATTTGTTATATGTTTGTAATAATAATTTATGATAAATGGTTAGATGCATAACATAGAAGGTAGGTTTAAACATGAACAAGAAGATCATAAATCATATGACAATGACATATTGTAAATGTTAAATTTCTAGCTTTAACATTGATAAAGTTTATTGTTGATCAATATTGTATCAAAGTTTCAAATTGATTAGGTATTGAATTAAGCTTGATAAACAAATAACAGAGAAGGACAACTTTAAACATGAACAAGATCATAAATCATATGATGATGACATATTGGAAATGATAAACTTATTCTTAAATAGTGATAAAGTTTATTGTTAATCAATATTCTATCAAAGTTTTGAATTGATTAGGTATTCAATTAAGATTGATAAACAACGAGCTGATACACAAAAAAAAATTGAAAAAAATAATCTAAAATCTTAATCAAGGTCCTTAGCTATGATGCTCTCCACCAAGTACCAGGTACTTGGGTATGTGGGTACGAGTACCAAGGGTGTCATAAATGAAGGAACATATAATATATTATGATAACCAATAATGTCATACATGAACAAACATATACTACAAAATGATAACCAATAATGTCATACATGAACAAACATATCATATATTAACCAATAATGTCATAAGTCTAATAATGTCATGCATCAAATAAATGTCATACATCAAATATAAAATGTCATATATATATATCTAATGCATATCAAATATGTCCATTGCCATAAAATCCAATATATATGTCTACTGATGCCTATACATGTATGTCTATCAACTATATCTTCTCCTTCCCATGAGGGGAAGGAAAAAAATCTCTAGAGGTCTTTGGTTGTCGTGTGGAGGGAGATGATGGTGATGATGGGGTCTTCCTCACATGCTCACTCGTCCTCTTGTTGAGGCTCTTCTCTAACTCAAGTTGATACAAAAAAAGTAGATATGAATCAATAATTATTATATATTGAAATCAAATATATGTACATACAAAATTAATAATTTTCTTACCGCCATCATATAGTCACTCTTCAAGTCCACCTTGAAGGCTTGTGGACAATCGGGTGTGACAAGACCCTAAAAAAATTCAATCAATATAATCACTTATAAATAACATTATAAATTTTGATACTAACTATTATAAAAAACAACTGAAACCAAGAAAATTCTTTCATACATCAGTCAATGGCTGTGAACTAGCCATAGTTGTAGCCATCCATGATCAAAGGACTGTCAAAGATGAGGAGTCTCAGATGTCAAGAGTTGCATGTCATACAATACACGTTACATGTAACATGGAACATGCAACAAATATAATCAAATTAATTAAATTAACATGAAACAAATGTACCTCTATGAAGCTTGTATCACATCTAGGCTTAGAGTCCATAGTGAATGTCAATAGTTTTGTAGAGAACTGATGCACATGCATAAATTTTTTTGTCAATCCTTCATATGATTACTTAATAAATATATGTATTAATTTAAATGATTAAATTGATACATACCTCTGGACCCATCGACGAGATGAAAAATGAGGCCAGGGGATTGCTACTAGGGCCACCGACACTTTGACCCTGAATTTTGAACAATGTCAATAGATGCTAATTAATTAGTCATTCACTATACATATGAAATATGATCAAATTAGTTTATTATAATTTTAATTTACTTGTGTGTTGATTGCCAAATGTGCATAAGGATCCACATGATGTGCACATGTGACCGTGACGTGCATAAGGCTCCTTCTCAACTAATGGACTCATGCAATGAATGAGGGTCTGTGTCAAAGCACTAATAGTCCCTAGAGTGTTGGCCTCTACATGTTCCTTCACAACTAAAGGAATAGTCACATGCTCACCCTATGGCTTGACCACAGGTGCCCTAACTACATTAGGGTCATGACGTGCCCCCATCCTCTCAAATGATGACCCCCCACCTCTACCCTGAGAGTCTAATATATCAAAATAATTAGGGATCTCCCCAAGGACAAACTCACAATACAATTTTGTTAAGAAATACATTGAGACCTCATGATTATTGAAAGGAGGGGCATCAAAAACCATTCACCATATATCCCAAAAATTATTTCTAATACCATCATGTATGCACCAATGGATGGAGAACTGTTTAGTTGCCTCTCTAATAGTATCTTGTTCACCAGGCGTTCTAAATAATGCACAAATCCTCCCTTTTGGTATATCTTTTTTTTTAACATCTTGATATCATAATTTATTTTCATAATATCTTTTTTGTTCATCCCCCTTAACCTTCCAAATATCTAACCGACCACTAATAGAAGCTATGTGGGTCTTAATGGACTCAAGGGAGGATGCCAATTGAGCTCTCATTAGATTGGTTTGTCCACAAGCTTTCAACCTACCAATGAGTGCTTTTAATTTGGTTTTGCCTCTTTCTATTTCATTTATTATGTTTTCTTGTGTGCTAGCAAGAGGTCTGTCAATTGGTGCAGGTTGCAAAATTTGTTGTTCTTGTTGTGGAGGGTTTTGGTTTGGATTTTGTTGAGGGTTTTGGTTTTGATCTTCTTGGGGATTTTCTGGTTCATTGTTCACATTTCCTGATAATAAATCAATTGAAATCTACATAAATAAAAAAATTTAAGGAAAAATTGAAAATAACCTACAAAACAATACAAAAAACATATAAAACAATGCAAAAATAAGGTTAGATAACATATAGCATGCTCATGATCTCAAACTTTGATGGCGAGGAGGCATATTGACAAGGTGGGTGCTGAAAATCTTAAATTTTTTGAAACACGTACATGCTATGAGGAGGAGCAATTGGAAAACAAAGTTAAAATGAATGGGCTATAGGTTTGCAACCCATTTATGACAATTGGGGTTTTTTAAAGCGCTTGTGTGCTATGGCTCAGAATACCCAAGCCATAGCGCGTGCGCACTATAGCACGTACATGCTACTATTGAAAATTAGAAAAAAAAAAGTGGTGTCACTTTTTTGGCACCACAACTTGGTGCACTTACCCTATATGTAAGCCTTACATTTAGTAGAATATTCAAGAAATATACCTTCATCAATTTTAGGATCAAATTTTTGTATTTCATCATCTCTTTTGATATATCATTTACTTCTAAAAAATTTGTAATACTTAATAGTAGGTGTGTGCAATCCAAAGCTCATAATGTGTTTTACCCATTCCTTTTCTAATATCATTTACTCTGTTCATGGTGTATACTAAAATATTTACTACTTCTCTCGAATGGACATGTCCCACTTTACCTTCAAGTAACACTACTCTTGGTTTCTCACAAACTGTTCTATTTTTCTCTCTGGTACTCCATTATGTTGTGGTGTTTTAGGGGCTAAATTTTTTCTACAAATTCCATTATCCTCATAATATGCATTGAACTAATTAGATGTAAACTCTCCACCTCTTTCAAATCTCAAACATTTTATCTTTATCATGATTCATTATGAACATTTTCCTTTAAGATCTTAAACTTATCAAATGCCTTAGATTTGTCTCTTAGAAAAGAAAATTACATCATCTTTAATGAAATCATGAAAAAAAAGAATAAAATATCCCTCACCATAGAATATTCTTGTTTTTTTAGGTCCCCACAAATTTGTGTGTACAATCTCCAACTTCTCTAGAGTAGTAAATGTTTTGCTTTGAAATGTACTCTTTTTCTTCTTTGTGATCATACATTCCTTACATCATGTTAGAAGGTTTCACAATCTTAGGTAGATCCTTGATTGCTTTGGAATTACAAACCTTTGCTATGTTATCAAAGTTTATATGAAAAAATATCCTATGCTACAACCAATTATCATCAACTGTTCCAAAAAAATAACTTGTCTCTAATGGATTCAATTGAAATACATTACCTCTAGTCCTAATACTAGTTAAAATATCATTTCTTTCCTTATCCTTAATTGAACATTTCTCATCAATGAATTGTAAATGATAACCCTTGTCTCTAAGTTTTCCAACACTTAGCAATTATGTTTCCCTTGTCTGTAAGCCATCCGACACTTAGTAAATTATGTTTCAGTCCGTCAACAAATAAAACATCATCAGTGCTAGTCTTACCATCAAGTGATATTGAACATTTTCCTTTTTTCAAGAAGGGTACATTGTTACCAACACTGACAACACCTCCATCATAGTTTTTCAACTCTACAAACTTGCTTTTGTTACCTACTATGTGACAAAAACATCCACTATCTATAATCCAATCTATTCTCTTTTTTTCAACATGTGAAACAAGTGATTTTCCCTCTTTAACATGTCTTTCTTATTTAATATCAACAAATCCTATTTCATCCTCATTATTATTGTGCTCGAAATTAATATTGCTTGAAATTAATATCTTTATCTCATATGTTCTTTAGGAAAATTTCACTTGTAAGTTCTAGGTTTAACCTTAGGGTATCTTGTAGGCCCTCTTGATGCCAATGACCGATTTTAGTACATTTATAATAGTGCATAGGGAAATTACCTTTAAATACTCCCCTACCTTTTTGTTCTTTCTTCACAATCGAGTCTTCAAGTTCATCCATCTTTCTTTTTCTTTCTGTCTTTTCACTTACATATTCTTAGGGATTTTTTCCATTGGTGCTTGTACTTTCAGTCAATACTCTTTTATCCTTATGTACATTAGCTTTATATGGATTCTCAATTCTAGGTAAAGGGTCTTTCAATCTTCCATTTTCAAAAGCTTGTAACTTACTGATTAACATTTCCCTATTGAAATTTTTGATGAGAGGAATGAACTCCTTAGCTGCATTTACCTTGTTCTCACAAGATGGTATTAAAAATTCAAGAATCTTTTGAAGAAATTCATCTTTTGTTATAGTTCCTCCTATGTGATAGCTCCCTTTTCACTAATGAGAAAATTCTACATTTTGTGTTGAAAATTTTGAACTATTTTGCTAGGGTTATGATTATATTTTTCCCTTTTACAATTAACCCTAACAAATTGCATAATCACCATATTTTCCCAAACCCTAGGCCATATAAATGAGCAGGTTTTCATTTTTCTAAAGTACATTGTTTTCTACGATGTTATGATGGAGGGTTAATGGAATATCATAGGCAAGCGTGAAGGCCTTTTGCGATCTCATGATTAACATTGTATCATGTTATCATAGGTATGATTTTGATCTTTCTCAATCTTGCAATGTCCTTTGTGTTGTAAGATCGTATTGTGTTATTTTTGTTCATGAGAAGGTCTTTTCTGATGTTATGATAAAAGGTTCATCGTGGCATCGGGAGCATAGAGTAAGGGTGGTTACGACCCTACAATAAAGACTTCATTGTTAGATCATAAAGAAAAGGAGGGAGATATGCAATCCTATGATGCTTGTTGCATGATCAGAGGGTTTGATTTTTAAAAAATTAAGATACTACGACAAAAGTTTTATCATGTGATCATAGAAAGGATGAAGGCATGTTGTGATGACATGACATTTTGTCATCGTGGGATCATAGGGGTCATAAAGGAAAATAGGTCATGGGTTGTCAAGACAGATGTTAGTTCCTTGTTTGAAAGGGGCCATCATACATGTGCCAGATGTATTCATTGTCAACATTTATGGGACCAAAATATTTTAAGTTGGATAGTGGCTTGCGGTCTCCAATCTTATGATAGGTCTTTCATTGTGAGATCTCAAGGCTTTGAAAGGGGTTTTTCAATGTAATGACATGGGTTTTTCGTAAGGTCACACAGAAGGAATAATGAACTGTCGATGTTACGATGTAGTAGTTTCAAGGTAACCCTAACATCATAGAAGCAAACATGTTTTGTTATGATGTTACAAAGGGGGAAGCTCAACTGTGATTGTATGATCATAGGGCAAGAGAAGGTGACTTACGATGCTCCAAAACCACTTGTCATGAGATCATAGAATAAGATGGATTCAGCTATCAATGCTGTGACAATAGTGGGTTTCATAAGATTGTAAGGGGTCTTGCCACTTTTTCTGATTGGCTGATATAAATTTTAAAGGATGTTGTAAGGTCAGAGAACCATTAATAAAATGTTGCGATGTTATGACATATCTTTTCAGTCACCTTTTTGTAATATCATAGAATATAATCTTTACAAAAAACATAATGATGAGAAAAGAAATATGGGCTTCTCAGCCAATCATATTTGAGTACAATAAAAAAAGTGCATAGTTGGAAATTAATGGTGACGCTCCATGAAGTCAATAAAAAGGATTGAGATCATTTTTCAAGCATATCAAAATCAATGCAACTTAAACGTTAGTCTAAGCATATCAACTTATAAGATCTCCCATTCCCATTATCATTATTCATCGTTTGCAAAAATAGAATTTAAATTTATCCTGTGTTTTCTGTGTGTTCTAGATTGTTGTTTCCAAATCTTGTAAGAGACAGAATATTTCCAATTGTAGATAATTCAGCTACGAACTCATAAAATGTCAGACCAGGAAGTGGAAGAAATCCAAGCCTCAGAAATGGCAGTATCAAAGACCACATTCTCAAAGGGAGTTAAAACCATACAGAAGAAACCTAGTAGATTTCTAGAAGAATGGATAAAGTTGTTCCCAGGATCTACTAATGCAAATTTAGCAAATGATCATGCTTTCTTTGATCCATATGCTAGGTGCAGAGATGCCAAGTGCCTTGATGTCATTGGTTCTAAGCTTTTCTACTTTTTATATTGCAACAAGGAGAAGAAGGTTCTTTTTTGTAATCCATGGAAGAAGAACCTCACCAAGCTAATTTTTCTAGAGGTTTTTTTGGATGTATATTTGATGAAGGCTTTGTTCCAATGCTACCACCCTGCCACCAAGTCTTTTCACAGAAAGGATGGAACTGATCTATGTACCCTAGACCAAGAATCTTTTATTGAGGCTTTTGGATTAACTAGAGCAATGGGTCGGCTTGTAGATTTGAAGGACTTATAGAGGAGATTTGAGGCAAATCCCAATGCTTTCACTGGAGCTTCATTGCTGCAACATATTCCTAGTGATTTGAAGAAGGTGGGTGACTAACCAAAGAAGATACAAAAGAAAATACCCATGGAAAAATTCAAAAGTTATTTTTTAAGACCATATATGGTGTCCACAAGGTTGTAGGAAAGGATGGGTCTGATGAGATCTGGGCGGCAGAATACATAATTTCCAGGGTTGTACAAGATGCCTACCATGCCTATGAATATGACTATGTTAGTCATATATTAGATATAATGAGGGATAAAATTTCTAGGGCAAGGTCTGGAGAGAAGAGAGAATTCACTTTCCCTTAGTACTCTCTGCTAATGCATTTGATTCTCTACAAGAATATGGGATACATCAGCTCTGATTTTATTGATTAGACTTCTAATTTCAATGGAGACTTGCCAGTGCAGCTGTAGACATGGGTATGGGATAACACTTATCATTTTTCTAATTATGCATCCTTTTTCAATAATTTTAGTGCTGTTATAATGAAAATGTTAGACCTAGGTTACTTTAGGGCCCCTAAAATTTTGAAAGGTCTTCTAAGAACAGCCCCACTACCTAAAGGAAAAAGATTAGATCATAATTGGGGGGATATTTTCTTGTTTCCTACCTTTTCTTTGATGAGAGTCTATGGTTGTCCCCAACCACCCCATATATTACCAAAGTTTATTCCTCCTAGATTAGGAATAATTGAATTTATTTGGCAATTGTTCATGGTTAATAGAGAGTATCTAGGCCCTAAGGTGCATAGGGGAACCTTTTTGTGTAGATGTTTTAAAATTTGTGATTTCATTATTGGCAAAGAAGCCCTAGATTTTGTTCATTCTTTTTTTCACCACTACAATTTATGCACAGGCCCATATAGAATGTATGATTCTGAAGGGTGGATTAGGGAAACATTGAAAGAAATGAGGAACTATGTATTGCTCAATTCTAAGGAGTTGCCCCATGAAGACATCATCCCAAGAATAGTAGCAGAAGGGGAGGTAGCTAACAAGCTTGCAAAGCTTGATGATGTGTTGAGAGTAGAAAACGAATTGAAGAGAATTGGTCCCCAATTCCTAAGTTTTTACATGGATATCCCTTACCCTCGGAGAATCCAAAAAATGGTCATGGACCATGCAAAGATAATGGCTAAAATGCTAGAGGGTCCAATGGGGGAGGAAGAAAGATTATGCCCTGATAGCCTGGAACCTGATGTGGCCCTTGAGATAGAGGAGGAATATGCACCCCAGGCATTTTGGATGGCAAAAGGGCATAAAAGGCAAAAAATTGTGTAGATCCCTCCCCAAGTTAGGCAAAGAACTTTGCAAACTTTTCCAGGGAGCAGTCAGTATTATACTAACATGAAACAAAATTGCCTCCAAACTAGGGCTGATGTAGTAGAGAATACTTTGACAGACTTGGAGTTGGCAGCAACAAGACTAGATGATAGGATCATCCAAGCTCAACAATTCTTGGAGGATCATGAGTTCATCAAATCCAGTGAATTCAAAAGCTTTTAATATAAAATTAAATAGAGTGAGCTTGTCCTCAAGATGTAACCTGATGAATCAGATGAGTAGAGGATGGAGTTAATTGAGAAACTATAGGCCTATGATCTTGAAAGTGAAGTGATGACTTTAGAGGAGGCCAGGGATCTTGTCCAAAGAATTAGAATATTACTAGTACCTAATTGGGACTTGGAGCAAGCTTTCATGCTTGATCAAATTAGAAGACATGAAAATGCCATCTCCTATGAGGCAATTGGTGCTAAGGGATTGAAGAGAGGGATTGGTTTCAACATTGATACCAAGTCCTTGGTAGTCTAGAGCATGGCGCCTACTTCTAACAAACCCAAATTGATGGATGTGTAGAGCATAGAATAGGGCAACATGATAATATGGACTCTATAGGGAAACTATAGAAAATAGATCTCCAAGGCATTGAAACATTTTTCATTTATGAATGAAGCCAAGGTAGAGGAAATGGAGACAAGGATGGCCCAATCTACACATGACTACATTGATTTCAGGAAGCTTTATGAAAATGAGCTCAGAAGTAGTCATGTATACAAGGAAAGAATTGTTGAACTATAAGATAAGGTCTAGGAATTGGAGGATGAAATTGCATCCCTCAGAGAGTAGCTAGCACAAGAAAAATGAAGAATGGCTCTAGTTCAGAGAGAAGAGGGACAAGGGACTTCAGTGCCAATCATGGATATTGCTAAGGCTTTGGTACAGACTGAAGAAACAGAGGAGGATGAGTCCTCATAGCCAAGGAGAATGAGCACTGACACTCAGTTAGTTCAACAAGGAGGAGATGTAAGGATAGAGATCCTTAGAGGTATGATAAGCCACAAGGTTGATGTCTTGAAGAACCTATCACAATAGGCCCATAATTCTTTTGTTACTTTACAAAGTGCTGAGCAACTCTGCAATGTAGCACTCTTATGGTTAAAACCCACTTTTGGTTTATGGGGGCCTTATCTTCAATTTTAGGATAGATTAATTGTGTTGATGGCTAAAAAGCTAGATTTTCCAGACAAAATTTTCATTGTAAAGGAGAGCCTGGAAATGGTAAGAGAATTAAGTGGCTTCTTTACTAGTAAGTTACAGATCATACAAGGAAAATTTAAAGTTTCATCTGATGGAATAGAACCTTGTATACCATCTATACTAAGTGCTACCAATGTAGTAAGGGATTGGTAGGAGTGGTCAACTTCTTTTGATAACATCTTGACCCAGGAGACTATAGTAGCAGTTTTTGAGGATACCTCTATTTCCTCTTTCCATGCTTTGACTGATTCTCTTTTTAAAGTGGAAATAAATTTGAATAAATTTATTTTTGAATCCAAAGAAATTATGGATGCCAGGTGGACCAAGGCCACTCAAGATTTGCAAGAGGTAAAGAATACTGATTGGCCCACCAAAAGAGAGATTTAAATTTGGGAAGTAGTAGATGAAATAAAGGCTTTTACGAATAGGAGGTAGTTGAGATTTTTTCTTATAAGGAAGATAAAGTACAAGGAGAAGAAAAGATAAAGGATTCAACATTAATGTTTTTTTTCTTCCTCAACTACTTATCTTTTTTAATCGACAGTTTGGAAGACTGATCTTTGTATTTATTATGTACATCTTCCAAGAGTTTTTGATTCCATTAGAATTTTGACATGTGTACTCCTCTCATATTTAGCTTGTTGCAATCCTATTTATGGATTCCCAAGATGAGAAGTAGAGGTCAGTTATTTGTAGAATTTTCATATATGTCATATTATTATTTTGTAGTCTATCCAAAGTGTTATGTAGTTACTTGAATGAGTTCTATTATATGGCATATTTGAATACAAAAGGAAAACATTCTGGAAAACTGGTTTTATCTATGTGTTATATTCTGAGTTTTATCAGCAATATTGAAATTAAATAGAAGGATTTATCCTTAATTGTCATTATGCTTGAAGTTTTGAATAGATAAGTTTTCTCTTTAGTTTAATGCAATTTAAATGTTTGTGTATCTCTTATTAATTGCTACTGATTTACAGAATTAGGTAATTGTTTTCTATAATTGATAAGGTTTAGGGTTTATGAGAAGGATGAAAATTAGAATGAAACTAAGATTTTAATGTTGACTCTCTTAATCACAAGTTGATTAAAAATATCTAAATTGCTAATTATTGACTCTGTAGCCTAATGGATAAGACACTGGCCCATCCCAAAGTTTGAAGGCATATTGGAACATTCATGTAACTATAGGACATTTACACAACAAACAATATGAATTTCCCTTTTTATGTTTTGAAGAAATAGAAGTGTTGGTCATGGCTTGTTTGTTGTTACTTCCTTTGGTTGTAATTGGCTACTATAATCAGGAAGTTTTCCAGGAAATTGTAGAAGAAGGTTGACCATTTCTGCTATAAGGGACAATCTTGCATAGAGAATAATCAAGTTAATTAGACAAATCCCTTAGGTTTTCCTGCCTTGGCTTAGAGAAGCCTAAAGTGAAGTGAGTCTCGTTGACTCTATTAATTGGCCTAGAGCTCAGATTTAGCCTTGCTGAACATAGGATTTGGCTCATCCTTAGGCTTGTCCCTAGTCTTTGTTTCTTGGTATCAGGTTTAAATCTACTTGATATGTTCTTTACAAGAAAGAACTCCAACACTATGCTCTTTATCCATGTTGTAATTTCAATCATTATTTGCACATATTCTCTACTAGTTTCATCTTCCTACATTCTAGAATTCTCTAATCTAGCTTTCTAGTTCTACAACTTCAATTTCTTTGTATATTCATCACCTTTATATAACTTTTCTTATTTATCCCAAATATCATGTCCTAGGTCACATTCCTTTATTTTAATGAATTCTAATTCAGCTAGGGGACTTATGAATTCTTTCCTTGCAATAATTTTGAAGTAAAATATCTTCTTCTCCTCATCAATGAATGAAGACAGATCTCTTTTAAATGTGACATCAACTTTATATCTTGTAATCAACCAATAATCAAATCCCACACATATCATATGTGTTTGCATCTTGTTTGTTGATTTGTCATAGTTAGCACCATCAAATTTAGGTTTATCCTTCTTGTAAGCCATAGTAGATATCCTCAAGATGCTAAGCTTCCTTTTCAAAAGGGACTTGATGCTATTATACAAATTGGAAAGAAGTAAAGTCCACACACAGCTAAGAGTCGGGTCGGGGGTGGTGAATCTGTTTTGAACAAATATAACTAAATGAAAACTTGTTAATCCAATCTTCAAAAATTAAAATATTGATGCACAACATTTATACATGATACATCATAATACAATGATTTATTAACTAGGGAAACCCTTGATCAAAGGGATAACCTTGGTGGGGGTGGTACACACAAGATAATGTACAAATATATACATTCTAAGTGAAAGGATGTGACCCTGTTAGGGGTCAAATATAATTGATTTAGTACAATAGTTCATGTTAAAGGATGCATCTATGTTAGGAGACATTGAACCCTTGTTGTAAAGTTCTAACTCTATTAAAGACTAAAATGAACAAGTAGACCCACTATCTAAGTGCTCCAACAAAAGTGAAAGACAATACTTTCATGATGACATATCCAATAAGGATGAGATGGCTGACATGAAAATTACTTGCAAAAAAAATCCTTTGAAGTAAACTTAATTAACTAACATCATCATTACTTTACTCTAATAATCCAACATCAAGGCTTGCATCATATGTATCTAGACATGCTATATATCATATCATCTCATCATCTCTCTCAAACAAGGAAAATAAATTTTCTTTATACCCTTTACAAATAATATAATTAGGCCAATTTTTTGAGCTTCCCCAATGTAAAATTAATTACATAGGACTATGCTAAGACATACACATCTTCAAAAGCATAAATACAACCCTTGTATTAAGTTTTTCACACATGACAAAGAAGATATTACATTTGCCAATGATAAATCAAACACTCTCTCAACACAATAGACTACTAGTAAAATATACCACACATTACACAATAGAAACCTTTTTAGAATAATCCAAATTTTTCTTACTTTTGAAGATAGTGCACAAACAAGTCTTCTACCACCTTTTATGCTTGCTAGCATTAATTCTTATTCACCAATAAGATATAGAAAAATACTTGCAACTATCTCAATCATTATTTCTTGTTCATTGTTCTACTACCAATCTACACCAAGTAACTTGTAACTTAGCCAAATCATAACACAGAGTATAGAGAACATATACATGATGTCTACACTTATTATACTACACACATTTAAGCTAGCATGTCTAGTTTTCTCAATCACTAACCATGTTGTTCTGATAAATAATATGTAATGTATATAATTTGTAATAAATATCTTAGTCTATCATAAATTAAAAAAATATGTTACCATAAATGGAAAAAGCTATCCTCTATACAACATCTTTCCAAATCATCCAAGTGCTAACCTAATAGAGGGACAATCGACAGAGCATTGACATTTCAAAAAGTAAGATCACTTATTGCAATGATGCCAACAATATATTACAAACACAATTTTCCTTGAATAGAAATTTTGTCAAACATTTGCATGATAATTAAAATTTTTTATAATTACTTGAATTTTGAAGTCATAAACCCACCACTTAGAACCCAAGGCAAATTGCACCAAATCAAATATCTTTTGTATCAACATGTCAATGAACACTAGAAATTGTATCAAAATTATTCTCATAGTGCCACAATTTAATAAGAAAACACTTTTATAAAAGCTTGGATGCCATGTATTTTTAAAGTCTTCCAAAATTTATAGTGAAATTTTGGCATTTAATTTGCATACAATCTAGAGACAATGAAATATTTTCTCCTACGAAATTAGAAGGGAACATTTGACAAAGCATACACAATCCTTGCTTTGTGATATTACTATCAAAGTTTAACTATATAGTTTTTGAGTCAAACTCACTAACCCATATTTCATGAGTAGTGATTCACACATGAATCCATCTCTCATTAGAATAAATGGAACACTTGGCACTCATTGTATCTAGGTGATGCTCATAGAGGTGAAGCACGGTGCTTCACCTCTATGAGCATCACCTAGATAAAATGAGTGCCAAGTGTTCCATTTATTCTTTTGAGAGATGGATTCATTTGTGAATTGAGGTTTGTATCATTGATTGCTAACCCTTTCAAAATCTACCAAAATCAACTCAACTGCCAACACTCAAGTTCCTTCTACTGATCTTGTCATTCTATAAAGGAATCAGGAAATGCTTCCTACCACCTTTCTCAATTGTAAACACATTCTTGAAAAAATCATGCATAGCCTTGCAATCATACTACCAAGGTCTACCAAGGAATAGATGACAACTGTTCATGTCCAAAATATCACACAACACTTGATCCTTATATTTCCCAATCTAGAAATCAACAAGGAACTGCTCCCTCACTTCCAAAAGAATTCTCACATCGCAACCAGCCTATCCTATAAGGATAAGGATGTCTCACTTTGCTCAAAAAAAGTTTCTATACCATCTCCTTAGCAACAAGGTTATCAATACTACCCCATCCACAATCACATTGTAGACTGTACAACTAGACTTACAATGAACCCTGAACAAATTATTCCTTTGACAAGATTCTTGTGTCCTCTAACTAACCAATACTCATCAAGACAATAAACTCTCCCCTTCCTCAAGTTCATGGTCTTCAACCTCATTCACAACAAAAAATCTTTTATCATCAGCCTTCTATGGGCACTCATAAGATCTATGTACTTCTTCATGACATCTAAAACAAGTACCCTTAAACTCACCTATACTTGTCCTTCTCTTCTGATCAATAGGTTTTGGTTCATCTTCTGCACTTGGTTTAGCCTTTGCCGAGTAGTCCTACTTCTCCTTTCCTTGGAAACTACCTCAATTCTTCCTTTTCAACTTCTCTTCTACTCTTAAAGCATACTGATAAGAATCCTCAACCGAAAAAATATTTAACATACCAACCTCATCTTGAATATTGAATCTCAAACCATTAATGTATCGAGTTACCTTCTCCTTTGACAATTCTCTATGCCCAAAATGAATATTCAACTTAAAGAACTCCTTTGTATAATTTTGCATAGTCATGTCCTTTTGCTTTAGATTTCAAAACCTCTTAAACAACTCAAGTTTATAATCAACATGAATGAACTTAGCCTTTAACTTAGTCACCATCAATATCCATCTAGTGATCTTCATTTCACCTTCCTCTTCTCTGTCTCTTTGTAGTTCCTTCCACCAAACAACATCATGTCACTTTAGCTTAGTTTGTTCCAACCTTACTTTGTGTGGATCCGCAATATCCTCAAGCTCAATGTAGACTTCCAATTCACCAATCCAATCAATTAGGTCATCATGATTTAAAGTACCAAAGAAACTAGAAACCTCCATCTTATGCTTCAACTTAACTGAGATCCAAGTCTAGCAAACTGACCAACCTTATTTTTCATAGGTCTCTCCACACGATCAATTTTGGCCACACCACTCAATCCAAAAAATTCAAAGTCTTTAGCAACTACCTCATAAACATCCTCAATACATATGCCAAGGTACATCATCTATAGTACTTATGATCTCAGCAATCATATCACTCTTCATCAATGTCATCTTAGAACTAAAATCTACTTTAACATTCTTTGAGATCCTTTCTTCCATAGAATCACTAAGATCATCAATCACCCTAGGGTCCAATATTCTTAGAGGCATCTTCCAAGATTTTTATAAACCCTAATAAATCCACTTTACAAGACCCTGGTGCAAACTACCTCAACCTCGATGCTCAGTCTACACACTTGGGAAAAACCTTTGCTCTAGTACCACTTGCTCTAGTGCAAGGTAGGAGAATCCCCAAAGGAGATGTCTTAGTGCCTAGAGAATAATCACACAATGGAAGATAAATAATCACACAATGGAAGATAAACTACAATGCAAAATTTAAGCCCAAGTCACAATAATTTATTCATAGATATAACTAATTACATACAATGTGCCAGGCTATAAGGTCTTCCTAGTTACAACAAAATACAAAGCCAGTAATAGTTTTGCAAGATCCCTCAAGATCTAGTCCTAACCCTAGCTAGTCCAAATCCATACTCTGGTAGAAACCTCCAAGGAAGATCCAACCGGTACTCGCAAGCCCACCAAGTAATCTCCTTGTTTCCCAAAACTCAACTACTAGCTTTTCCCAAAATTAGCTCCTCTACCACCTCCTCTTCTCCAAGATTGATAAATAATGACTAAAGACTTCACCAAAACCCCTACTTATACCCAACTAAGCCACAAGTTGGCCTAGTAACCTACAAAATACATATCCATTACATTAACCATTTGAAGAGCCACAAGTCAGCCTCTAATAGAAATTAAATACCAAATGCCTTTAAAGGATTACAATAATTATTAAATACATTAAAATTAAATACCCAAGGCCCAAATATGTCCACTCAACTCCACCAAAATCCCTTAATCATGTAGGATAGCCAAATACCCTAGGACGCTCCTACATCACTCCTTCTTAGATGAGTTAAGATTAAATTTTTTGTTGGAAGGGTTACCTAGCTTAGAGTTGCCTTTTTTTGTTAGATCAGTTCGGTTTTCACTTTTGAGGCTATGATATCCCTTTTTTTTCTTGGTTCTTTCAATGTGGGGAGATCATAGTTTCTTTCTTCTCATTTTCTCAAAGGTTTTTTTTTTTTTTTTTTTCTTTGTTAGTAGGATGCTAATAGTTTTCAAGGGCACTCCCTTGGTTCTTGGTGCTTTTGGTTAAGTAATATATATATATATATATATATATATATATATATATATATATATATATATATATATATATATATATATATATATATATATATATATATATATATATATATATATATATATATATATATATATATATATATATATATATATATATATATATATATATATATATATATATACTTTTGTTAGGTTGTCCCTCTTGGTGGAGTCTAGTGCCTCTTTTATTTGATCATCTAGTGAATTCTAAGTTCTATTATGTTTTATCTCTAGAATATTTCTTTGGTGATATAGTTCCTTTGTTGGCCTTGCTAGCCTCTTCTGAAGGTCTATTGGTTTGAGGGCTATTTTTGTTTTTGTATCTTTTGTCCTCAACTCATATTGAGGTTATGTTATCACCTATTATTGTGGTGACTTGATATATTGGTAAAACTAATGGGGGAAAGAACTTTCCCTCTCCTTATGCCTTTGATATGAGTGTGGGATGACCTTAGAAGATGGTTTGCTCAAGAATTTTCCTCCCTCCCATATCTCCTATTGAGGAGAGTTTCATTTCTATTGAGGTGAATGGGAGTTATGATGGAAGGGATGGTATACAGAGAAAAACTCTCCCTTATGGATTTAACTAATCTAAGAGAATGCATTTTCATGTAACTGATCATGACGTGCCCAAAGATACTTTTCATGCTTTGGGGTTAGGAGGTAGTCCTCCTTTTTAACCATGATCTAGTTGATCTTGTATGCATCATTTTGTCTATGTTGGGTTTTAGATTCCCTCAAAAATCTAATTGTAAAGGGTTTTAGGGTCCCATCAACTCCCCCAGTCTTTGTACTACCTTTAATATGAATCCCCTGAAATTGGAGGACACATACAATCCTCAAGAAGATATCTATTGCTATCAATTCCCAAGAGTAAGAACATACCACTAACCTTCTTAATTCCTTAAATGGATTAACGGCACAAACTTTCTAAAATTTACAACAAGGAGTGCTCATAAAGCATCGACTAATACAAATTGTATACCTAAACATATCAATTACTATTGGAACATGGATATTTTTGAAAAGAAGTGGTCTAATTTTTAAATCCTTATGGTCCAACTCAATTGAAATAGATAAGGCATGTTTCAATAGGTTATTAAACTACAAAAAATGTCTTATAGTATATATTTTTCTAGCCTAGATATCTACAATATTTATCAAAAATAGATTCAAAAACTTAGATTTTTTCAGTTTTTTTTTACTACATCATTTTGGAATATACTAGACCAAACATGTCAAAATGAATCAAGTGCAAAATTCCTAAATATCTACTAGAGATTTGAGAAGAACATATAGAAATTTTCACAAAAGTGAATATGATGGACAATGACTTATGTGTCAACCATTGATTTAATATTCAAGGAGTTGTAGTGTTTCTAAGCAATGTGACAAGAAGATAGAAAATAAGAAACAATTATGCACTAGACCAAATAGAAAAAAGCAACATTTGTTTATCAGTAGTGCTCATAAAATATCTCAAGACATCATGATTCTATAAAATTTCAAGGAATATTTTTATTGAGAAGATAATACCTGATATTTCACATCATATTTAGTAGGGTCCTTAAGTAGGTATTCAAACTGCCAAGAGTAACAAAAATTACAAAACTAAGAAGGCCTTTAAGGAATATTCAAATGTGGAAGAAAAGAATCACAAAATTGTTCAAATAAAATTAGAAAGTGTAGCATGTTAAATTCATCGTCTATCATGCTTTAGGAAAACAAGAACACATACACTACTGAAAAGACTTAAATATTTTCTACATGGGTTACATCAGTAGAAAACAAGTAAATACTATACATCTACCCCAAATAATTTTACAATTTAAGAAAAATAAATTTAGCAGAGATAAACTTAAACCCATTTCTTATCAGATCTTACTAAATATATGTAGTTAACATTTTTTTTTTCCATAATATGAGTAACATATAATACAAAAATGACATACCCCATGAAATCATAAATCTAAGAAGTGATATTTTTGAGAATTTACCAATTATTTTTCCAAATCATATGATATTTGATGATGTAATCTTTGACTAGGAAATGCACACAATAAAACCAACTATCAATAGCTAAGGGGAGTTAAATTCATCGTTTATCATGCTTTTGGAAAACAAGAACACATACACTACTGAAAAGACTTAAATTTTTTCTACATGGGTTGCATCAGTAGAAAACAAGTAAATACTATACATCTGCCCCAAATAATTTTACAATTTAAGAAAAATAAATTTAGCAGAGATAAACTTAAACCCATTTCTTATCAAATCTTACTAAATATATTTAGTTAGCATTTTTTTGTGCCATAATATGAGTCACATATAATACAAAAATGGCATACCCCATGAAATCATAAATTAAGAAGTGATATTTTGGAGAATTTATCAATTATTTTTTCAAATCATATCATATTTGATGATGCAATCTCTGACTAGGAAATGCACACAATAAAACCAACTATCATTAGCTAAGGGGAGAGTTTAACCTATATTATTGAACATGTTACGTCATGGCCTTTTTTGAGTGAGAAGCTTATGGCACTATGAAACATGAAAATGATTTGGACCTTCTAATCTAAATGACCATAAACAAAAAAATAGAGCCAAACATGTCTACATATTTTCCAGAACATGGTGGCTACATATATAGAGCAGGTCAAGGGTTTGACCTATTTTTCTTCTTTAATAATGAATACAAGAAAAATTAGACCTCAAGGGTTTTTTAATCAATAAATAATATGGCATTAATTTGTAAGGAAAAGACATATTACTTGTTGGGAAAGGAAAATCCACTTGAATTTTTGATTTTCTAAGGTGTTAACTTTGGAATAAGAGAAACTAAATAAGCAACTAGATCAATGGGCTCTTCTACCTCAATATCTATACCTACACCTATAACCTATGCTTCTATCACATATACCTATGATTTTATCTTCTAGATCATCTATCCACCTTTGTGCATTCTTTCACACATAATATATTTTGTGCATAATGTTCGCTTACAAATATGCCGTCAGAACTTTTTTTAATAGTTTTTGGGATCATTGAAATTATGATAGCCAAAGGAAGTTTGGTGGTCAAACTTCTAATGAACATGGACAAGATTTAAAAAAAAAACACAAAACACCTATTATGTTAGAAATTACCATTAGAAATTAAGAGGAAATGTATTAGTTTCATTAAGGGAGAAGATATGCATTGTAGTATTCTTATCCTTCTTCATTTTTGTAAATCTACATCCATGAATCCATGGTTTTGTATTGATTATATATATTGTATATGTGGAGATTTTCTACATTTCTCATTAAAGACTCAAAATCAACAACATATAACATTACAATGCTCTTCTGAATAAGGGTTTCATTAAGTAAGGTGAATCATTCTTACTTCTTTACATGTTTTTACATACTTGTCCCTTTCAAAGTTAATATGCAAAAGGTGGACTAACCAAAGCAAACCTCTCCCCCCAACAAGGTTTTATTATTACTGTATGCAAGAATATGTTGTCAAAATTATAAATTTAGAATCATAAACCTACTATGAGAAGATTTTAGGAAATTTGAGGTCGATTGTACTTATACCTTATATGAAGATATCAAATTGATGGAACATATACCAGTATAGGTCTACCAAGTTGACCCATACCTAGAGATCTACTCTTTTCTAAGGTTTCTAGGTTTTATTTTCCTATTGCAGATCTAGTCTTGATTTCAGCCTTGTAGTTTCTAGTCTTCTATTTTCTAAGAAAAAATGTATCCTTCAACTTCACATTCTAGAGGTTAGTCACTTTCTCTCTCTACCCCTCATGTCTTATATCTAATTTATTTCTTTAGTAGGTCTTTATATGTATTTATTTATTTTAAATCAATTAATCCTAGGCAAGTTAATAAATTAATTCAATCTAATCACATTACAAATATAAGCTTAATGAACACTGAATAAAAGAGGACTTTCTTATGTACTTGATATAACTTGAGCTATATTGAGAGTTGTGTATGGAATCCCCTATTTCTCTTATATTGAATGATTTAGGGTGAAGATGTTTAGCTAATGAACTCATCTCATGCAGTTTACATTAACAAAATAATTGTTTCCATTTTTATGTTAAATATTCTTGTGAACCTAATGCATTCCATCCTTTGTTTGATCTTGGAATTATATTTTTCTAACTATTTTTGTTTCTTCTTTTGTGCATCAAGATCTACTTTGTACTCTATTATTTGTATTGGTGGTATTTAGATCCTATTTTTCATTTTTGCACTTAGATCCCATAAGATTATTTTTCTATGATCTTCCTTTTTATGAGCTTTGTCACATTATGTCCAACCTATTATTGGAAGAATTCATAGACCTATGTCTAAGCCCCAACTAATAATGTAGTAGGTAATTCTATGGATGTATGTAAAAGAGTCATATCAGTTATTATGTTTTCTTTGATGTCAAAGTCTTAGTTGGCTAGATATTATGCTAGCTTAGTAGATTGCTATATCATTTTATTGATGAAGATAATTTGAAGAAAGTATGATATAGACCAAATTGATAAGTACAGTATTCAATGGGTACTTGGATGAGTTGGACAATGATAATGTAAAATTAGTTTGATTTTTTTATAATCATATATTGTTTCAATGTATTAAAGTATATAAACTTAACTGAGTGACAAGGTTAATGAAGGGAGACTCATCGAGTGACTATAGTATTGCATGAGCCATTAAAAAGGAAAAGAAAAAAGACAATGTATCCTAATAAAGCATAGTAATAACTGAGTTCTATATTACCTAAGTAAATGTTATGTTTACTGAGTAACAAATAGAATAACAAGTTTGAAAAAATGGAATGTAAGGCTGACTTTTGATGGAAATTTGGAGAGTTCAAGATGGTCTAAGGCATGAGTCAAATCTTGTTACAAGATAAATGACTTGAAAAATTCAATAAGGATATGATGATGGAGATTGAAGAAGGATAAAGATGTGCAAAAAGTTCTATGAAAGCTATATTGTCTGAGTTTCTAGATTCATTGTATGGAATTTTGAATCTGGAAATTTGGTATGAAGCTAAGATCGATGATGGTGACTAAAAAAAAAAGATGGAAGAATCTAGAAGCTTAGATTGATTATTTAAGGAGGAGAAAAAGACATTTTTAGGTTGCTGGTTATTATGTTTGTTGCTAATCATATTATTGGAGTGTTAAGGGGTTGTGAATGTGAAGTTGAAGAAGGTGAAAGACAATAGTCAAACTAGGTGAATTGAGCAAGAGGAAGGATAAAGAGAAGGTGTTAATCAACCAATAAAAAGTAAAAATGGAAATGAGATCCAAGAGAGATATGAGATAGAGACAGGAGAAATGAATGAAGATCTAAACAAGAAAAGGTAGTTTCTATACTTAACTAATCATTTCTACTATTAATTTTTAACCATTGTAGAAGAAAATATCAAAAGAACTGAGTGGACCTAATAAGTCTATAAAATTCTATATGGTAACATTGATTAGTGGTGTTTATAAGTCCTTTAAATTAGGCTACTCTTTAGTCAATAACCTGGAATGATAAGGTTTAGATGATCTTTTGGTAAAATCCTCTAACAAGGTCACATTATTAATGTGTATGTAACCTTTAACAAGGTTGGCTCCTATTATAGATCACTTTAAAAGAGTGATTTTTTTTGGGTTGTTGGGTCCCAGGTGTTTTTTCCCTTTATGGGGTGTCCACTCTAAAATAACGGTGTCAAAATTGTGAATTTTATTTGTGTTGCAAATTGTTTAACATGGTTTACATTTTATGATAAACTAGTAATAACTAAGTAATTTTACTAATACTCGATAATGCATAGAACAATAAGTTGACAGTTTGGAATAAAGTGTTTGAAAGAGTTAAATAATAAGTTGAATTGTTACAAAGAGTGATTTCTATTAAGTTTTATTAAGTTTTGTTGGTATTGAAATATTTTGGAGGGACTAAATGATAACTAGATAGTTGATTCATCCCCTCTCTCAGTTATCTAACAATTGGTATCATTGTACGATTCTTGGAGAAATAAGTTTAAAGGAACTTGAGCTAAAGATCAAAGATATATAAGAGAGAGGTGCCAAGATTGAACAAACAGAACTTTTCATCATGGCAAGACTGAATGAAGTTGCATATTTTTAGCATTGGAGATAATGTCACACATTGGTCGGAGAATTAATATACTACACTTGCTAGTCCCATGACAATGGACGAAATGAATGAGAAGATGAATCACAATAGCTTGATGATTAAGATTGTATTTTCTCTTAAATATGTTGAGTTTGATGATATCATGAACTACACTAATGCTAAACAAATGTGGGATAAACTAAAACTTGTACATAGAGGAGATGTTAATGTTAAAAGAGCCAAAGGTAAAATTTTGAGGGATACATACAATGATATGAGAATGAAAGAAGGTAACAAAGCTACACAATATGTGAATAAAATAAAGGATGTTGTAAGTGCAATCAGAGCTATTGGAGGAACTATCATTGATTATGAAATTGCAAGTAAATTTCTCATATCTCTTCTACCTATTTATGGTATTAAAATTTTTACAATCCAAGAAGTAAGAGCTATGCCTAGAAATGATCTAACACTTGATGGTCTAATTGGTCAGTTGACTAAATTTGAGTTGAGAAATTATGACAATATTATGGTTGTAGTGAGAAACATGTTTAAGTCTTCACCAACCATCAATAATTCAAAGAAAGAGAAGAAAATTAAAGAATAAAGTGATTCTAAAACTGAAGATGATCTCGATGAAATTGAAGCATTTCTTACAAGAAGGTTATGTAGAGGTAAAAGTAAATACAAAGGTTATAAACTTCCTTTGATTTGTTTTAAATGTAATGAGGTTGGTCACTTTGCTACTAAATGCCCCAATAGAAGTAAGTCTGATAGTAATGATAAGAAAACATTCAAATATAGGAAGAACATAGATTACAAACAAAAAGAAAATAAGTCATGCTACATTGCTAAAGAAGAACATACCAAGTCCATTTTTGATGATGACAAGGAAGTAGTTGAGATGGTTTGTTTTGCAATCAAGGAAGATCCAAATGGTGAAAGTTATGAGAATGAAGTTTCCCTCATTTCACATGCTAGTAAGACTGACTCGTGAATTGTTGATAGTGGTTTCTTGCATCACATGACTGGTAATCTAAGTAAGTTTGATACTTTTTAAGAAATTTATAATGGTGGAAATGATAGGCTTGGTAATGATGTTCCATGCTTGGTGAAAGGTAAAAGATCACTAATGTTGAATGATAAGATCATATGTGATGATGTATATTGGGTTCAAGGATTTAAATAAATTAGGTCACAAGATGGAATTTGAGAAAAGGAAGGTCAAGATATTTGATGATGAGGAAAATCTAATTGGAAGAAGAATGTAGAAAAGGTAACTATTTCTATCTTGATCCTATAGTTGAGAGATGATTATTTACTAGAATTGAGGATGTGTGGTTATGGCATAAAAGGTCATGTCATGAAAACTTTGAGAACATGGTGAAGACTAGCATAAAGAAAATGGTAAGAGACTTACCAAATCTACAAAAACTAGAGAATGATATGTGTAAAGAATGTTAGCTTGGTAAGATGACACTTCACTATATGTTTAGGTGATATTTTCTGCCTATGTGATACTTTGTCACTGGGTGTGATAAGTGTGATACTAGAAAAGTAGCACATGCTAACTCTATCAGCAAAAAAGAAAAATAGAAAGAAAGAACAAGTAAAGAAGTGACAAAAACATGAAAAGAAAAGAAAAATAGAGCTGGTCCGCCCTACAAAGAGTGCCAAAAATTTACACACATAAATGTGCACTTTGCTAAGTTCTTCTATTTGAGGTATCTCATGAATTGAGAGCCTCAAATGTTAACCTAAAGCTCCCTAGTCATGGAGTGCAAATAACAATGAAATGACCCTCAATTGAGCATAAGATTACATTCCCTTGCAAGTACACCATGAAATATGAGATTCTAAGACAAGAGCAAGGATTCTAGTGTCCAAGAACTATCATAAGATGCTATACATAATGCAACCAAACTATATGGAGTGCAAGAAATGTAACTAACTAACAATATGAGAGTTACAATCCTTCTATTAATTTAGATGTGTTACTCTAATACATAAAAGGAACTATAATAATCCAATATGAGAGTAAACTACTATGTTATGCAAGAATGAGAGTGTAGCCACAATGTCTTCCAAATCTCCAAAAGCACCCATAGAAAAACCTACAACATAACACTAATACAAAGAAGATGGATCCTTAGACAAGGAGATAGATCTCCATTTTAAAGAAGTATAGATGGTAGAGATCATGAGACAAGGAGATAAAATCAAGGGTGGGTAGTTGACTTTTGCACGATCCATGTGTAAGATGATTTCTACTAATCACAAAGAGTTGAGTTTTGTATGTGAGACAAAAGATTTTTCTTTATTTTTTAAAATGGGAAAATAACTTTATATGTGCAACTTAGGATAGGAAATGAAAGGGGTCTTTTATTTAATTAAAGGGGGGCATGTTCCTTTTAATTAAATAAGAACTTAGGATAAAATGGTGGAACTATAGGAAAAAATAAAATAAATTTATCTTTGGAGAATTGATCAAGGTAAATGATTTAATAATTTTAGCGAAATACTAAGAATGGGGCTAATAGTCTAGATGACCATTTTTGCGTGATTACATTTTTCCCCTATTTGACTAATGTGTGATCGGTCTAGGAAATCATTACATCACAGAATTAAGAACCAATTAGGAAACAAAAAGAACAGAGTGCAGAGAATGATAACAAATCTTGAATGAACAACTTGGTAGTGATAGTATTGGACACTGGGGGTGGACACTGGCGGAGAGAGAGAGAGAGAGAGAGAGAGAGAGAGAGAGAGAGAGAGAGAGAGAGAGAGAGAGAGAGAGAGAGAGAGAGAGAGAGAGAGAGAGAGAGAGAGAGAGAGAGAGAGAGAGAGAGAGAGAGAGAATGTTAGAATTCAAGATGAGGATTAACATGTCAAGAAAAGAAGATATATCAAGATAAAATGGAAAGGTTCAAACATATGCTACTAAGAAATAGATAGCCATAGTAAGCAAGCAATTCACAGTGATGATATAATATTCTCTCCCCCTCAAGATCAAAGTAAAAATGAGGTAGAGGAGATGAAAAAATATGAAAAATATGATCAAATCAAGAGAAATAAAGGTCCACAATAATAGATAGGTGATTAAAATCCAAGAGTAACCACTAAGAAGTGATAGAATGACACAATTTGACTAGTTTTAACAAGGATGATAAACAAGGAGAATTAGGTCAAAACAATAAGAAAGGTGAAATAAAATGAAATAGAATGAGAAATAAGTGTGGGAGAGAGTAGAAATGATGAAGGAATTAAAATATAATGATGCCCCAATGAGAGTTGAAGATTAGGCTTCAAAAGTTCATCTGACTACATAGGAGACTTCAAAAGGAATGCATTTTGACCATCAATATCAACTCAAATTATAATATCAATTCCAAAAAGAGATCCAAGACATCAAAATTAGCTAGGGGTAGAATTTTTTCACAATTCCAAGGAGCTCAAAAATTAGGTAAAAATTGGGTCAAAAGACTATATAAGAGGTCCAAATGCCATTTTTAATTCATTTGTCTTATTGTGATTTTGAGAGCTTTTGAGAATTTGAGAGAAATAGTGATGGCCTAGGTAGGGATTTTGACTGATAGATAATTATGCAAAAAAGTTCTATACAACGTGTGATACTTTTAACTAGAAAAGTATCACACGAGTATAGGAAAAAATATTGTACAATATTAGAAAAGTATCACATGATAACTTTGTTAGAAGAAAAAGAAAAATAGTCAAGAAAATAAGTAAAGAAGTGACAAAAACATGAAAAGAAAGACAAAATAAAGTTGTTTAGCCCATAGTGTGCATTTAAAATGTACACACAAAAATGTCCACTTATCTAAGTATACTAGAAAAGTATTGCGTGAGTATATGATGAAATTTAATATGATAGTAAAAAATGTATTGCATGATAACTCTGTCAACAAAAAAGAAAAATAGACAAAAATCAACAAGTAAAGAAGTGAAAAAAACATGAAAAGAAAGAAAAAATAGAGTTGTTTAGCCCCACAATGAGTGCCAAAAATGTACAAATAGAAATATGCACTTCTCTAAGTCCTTCTATTTGAGATATCTAATAGATTGCGAGCCTCAAATGTAGACCTAGAGATCCCTAGTCATGGAGTTCAAAGGATTGCAAATAACAATGAAATGGCTCTTAGTTGAGCATAAGATTGCATTCCCTTGCAAGTACACAATGAAATGGGAGATTCTAAGATAAGAGAAAGGATTCTAGTGTCCAATAACTACCATAAGATGCTATACAAAATGCAACTAAACTATATGGAGTGAAAGCAATGTAACTAACTAGAAATATGAGAGTGTTACAATCCTTCTAATTAATCTAGATGTGCTAATCTAATGCATAAAAGGAACTATACTAACCCAATATGAGAGTAAAATACTATGCTATGCAAGAAAAAGAGTGTAGCCACAAGGTCTTCCAAAGCTCCAAAAGTACATATAGAAAAACTTGCAGCATATAACTAATGCAAAGTAGATGGATCAATAGATAAAGGTAGAGACCTCCATTTTAAAGGAGTATAGATGATATAGATCACGAGACAAGAAGATCTAATCAAGGGTGGGTAGTTGAATTTTGCAAGATCCAAATGTAAGATCATTTCCTGGAATCACAAAGAGTCAACTTATGTATGTGAGACAAAAGACTTTTATTTTTTTTTTTAAAATGGGAGAATGACTTTATGTGTGCAACTTAAAATAGGAAATGAAAGGGGTATTTAATTTAATTAAAGGGGGACATGTTCCTTTTATTTAAATAAGAACTTAGGATAAAGTGGTCAAACTATAGGGTAAAATTAGATAAATCTACCTTTGGAGATTTGATCAAGGTAAATGATTTAATAATTTTAGCAAAATATTGAGAATGGGGCTAATAGTCTAGATGACCATTCTTGGGTGATTACATTTTCCCCTCTTTGACTAATGTGTCATTAGTTTGGGAATACATTAAATCAAGAAATGAATAAGTCAAGTAGGCAAAAACAAATAGAGTGATCTAAGTGTGTAGAATAAAGTGTAGAGCAAGATAACCAATCCTAAATGCACAACCTGGTAGCAAAAGTACTAGACACTGAGAGAAAGAGAGAGAGAGAGAGAGAGAGAGAGAGAGAGAGAGAGAGAGAGAGAGAGAGAGAGAGAGAGAGAGAGAGAGAGAGAGAGAGAGAGAGAGAGATGATGATGACGACTAACATTTCAAGCAAAGAAAATATATCAAGAGAAAATGGAAAGGTCAAGCATATGATCCTGAGAAATATATAGCCATAATAAACAAGCAATTCATAATGATGATAGAATATTCTTGCCCCCTCAAGAACAAAATTGAAATGAGATAGAGGAGATGAAGAAATAAGAAAAATATGATCAAATCAAGAGAAATAAAGGTCCATTAATGAAAAAGAAGAGATTAAAATCTAAGAGTAACCACTAAGAAGTGATAGAATGCCACTATTTGACTAAGTTTGACCAAGGAAGATAATTTGGGAGAATTAGTTTAAAATAAGAAGAAAGGTGAAGTAAAATGAAATGGAATGAGAAAGAAGCATTGGAGAGAGCAGAAATGATGACAGAATGAAGATATTATGATGCCCCAATGCGATTTGAAAATTAGGCCTCAAAAGTTCATTGTTGATACAAAAGCTTGCACCCTTACCTAAAGTCTTACCTAAAGGCAGCCTCATGTAACATGGAAAAAATCTCAAAAGTGTGGGACTGTACGACTTGAGATTGGGTCTTCGGAGAAGGCCTACTTCCTTACTATCATGATGCACCTAACTATTTCTTGAGAGGAAAAGGGAGAAGGAAATGGATGAAAATAAACTACCTAATCTAATCTAAGTGGAGGTGATACACCAAATAGTATGTTCAAAATTATCTCTACCTAAGAATGCATCGTTCATCAATATAACCTCAAGGTATAAAAATTCAATCCTTGCTTAATCCAACAACCATATGTAGATTAGAAACCAAAAGAATGCTATAAGGAAGAGACTTCACTTTATATCAGTCAAAGTCAAGTAGATATAATCATACAGTTTGAGAAATGAAGATAATAGATTAACACAAAGGCAAGAGGGTATTGCACAATATATTAATGGAAGAAAGAGATATGATAGAGGAATGTATTAACTTAGAGGCAAAGGAAATTATAGTAGTAGAGCATAGACATACAATGCCACAAAATTAGAGAGAAAGATCGACACTAAGAAGGGTTACAAAAATATGCTTTTATAGTGCAAGCATAATTTAGATAGCTTCTACCCTAAGGAAAAATCAACAATTACATTCAAGATTGTAGAGAATAATCAATACAAATCTAGAAAAGATCTGACCCTGGCACACATCTAGATTTAGGAAAATCACTTATTCACCAAATAGAGTCTTGAGAAGACAGAAATGATGGCCATTATCATTCTAACTAATTGGATGGACCAATAGGTGGCAATGGAGTGTCTCTTCATATTTACTAGGCATGGGGAATGATGAAAGTGGTTGCAGAAGATTGAAAAGATCAGATCTACCACCAAAGAGCTACTTCCTTTTTTATTAGCATGCTAAGTCAGCTAGGTCATCAGTCAACTAGAGTCAATCCTCAAGCTTTTCCACATGGACCAATCATACTTTATCATTCCACCACCCTACCAATATTCAACTTATATTTCATGTTTGACTGCCTGTGATTGTAGCTTCACAACCACTTTTCTTCATTAACTGTTAGTCATCACAAAACTACAAATGAACCATATCACTATTTTGTAGCTTATCCTTAACATCCTCTCCTAATTTCCATGATCAAGCAACAACATAATCCTAACCCTTCACACCATCATGGCTTGAACTATGACTTAACATGAAATACTTGCGACTTTACAAAAATGAACTTAACCGCCATTGCTTGCTATCAACATAGGCTAGTTGAGACACATGTTACATCTTTGTTATCTTGCTATATAAATTAAGCATGCAATTTTCCATAATGACATAGTGACATGCATTGATTTCTTTAGATCCAATGATCAAAATATATCTAGGACTCTTCCTACAAAGTGTAGCTTTTTGATCAATCAGGAACTGCCACATCACCAAGATCATCCATATGGTGCCATGCTTCAACTTCACAATCCTAACCCATGATTATCCTTAACTTATTATGACCATGCGAAAAGGAAGATATGCATGATCATATAGTACTAATTGTAGTTTATGCCATAACTTTAGCGAAGTTGTGATGACCACCTAGTTTTCTTAATTCATGTTATTACTACTTTGCAGCTTAAATCTTTAACCAATCACTAATCCTAGTGACCGTGTGTACAAGGTGATTTGTGAATTTTTTTTGTTGATCATGGTTAAAAACTAAACTATCTATGATCATGTGAATGAGGAAGGGTTACAACATCACAACTTAAACTTTGACTTAAGCTCATAACCCTACGATTGAGTGATAAATAGGGATTGCTATGTCACCACTCATAACTAGATGTGAGCCTTTTAAACCATGAAGCTATGCTAACTTCTTGAAATAACCATGTCACACAATCATACCTCCCCAACTAGTTAAGTCACAAACTATAATGATTAGGCAATGAAAGATAATCGCATGGTTGCAACTTGCATCTCCAGGGAATAAAGCATACAAGGCTTGAACTTAAGAAAATAAAGGATAAGAAGAAGGTTTGAAAATATCTTTTATTTGATCATTTGAATATTTGAATAGATATGACCATTGCCCAAGCTTGACAAGAAAAACTCAATTCTTTTAATAGGAGCACAAATATGGCTAACAGTCATACAAATACATAAAAGAAGGGAGGAATTCTGAAATGCAAGTTTTACCATTAATATGAAATCAAATTTTAATTTAGATTCTAAAAATAGATCCAAGACATCAAAATTATCTAGGAGTGCAATTTTTGCATAATACTAAGGAGCTCACAAATTAGGTCAAAATTGGGTCAGAAGACTGTATAAGGGGTCCAAGTGTCATTTTCAATTCATTTGTCTTCTTTTGATTTTGAGAATTTGAGAGAGATAGTGATGGCTCAGGTAGGGATTTTGACCAATAGACATCATTTTGATTGCAACTTGTTCATAATTGACCTATTGATCATGGTGCCCATACAAGTTTACAATTTCTTGAGCATTTAAAGTCATTTTTTGAGCAATTTTGGTCTTTTTTGCTAGTTTTTATAGGTTTGTTATAAAATATCATGTGATAATTTAAAACTATTGCAGATAGTTATATGAACTATATAACACAATACAATATAGCATCACACGACTATAGGAAACTTTATCATATCAACACCACCCTTTAGTCACATGATTTGGTGCAAAGTATTGCACGACTAAGAAGTATCACATGAGTAATCCTAAAGTATTGCATGATACAAAAAAACTAGAAATATTGTAAACTATTAGGAGGAAGTATCACACCATGTAGTTTTAATAGTTTTTCCCATGTTTTTGGTCATTCATTTTACTTTTTGCACTCGTATAGTAGAGAAGAAGAATTTATGAAGTTTTTTCGATATATCATGACAAAGATTAGTGCGCTTTTTAGATGCTAAGAAGGGGAGTTCTTTGGACACCATGGGGTTTGGGTGGTTTCTATAGATGTCCCATATTTGAGAAAACCATGACCTTCTAATATTGCTTGCAGAGAGGTAGCATAAAAAGCATACCACCTTCCATCTACTCACCAAAGAGGCTACAATTACCTTAGAGGATGTGTATCAGATTTTTTGAGTGCCATATCATTGAGACCTAGTGAAGGTGATGAATATTTTTGGATATTTTACAATAGTTCATATTTGTCATTATCATGAGTGCTAACATGAACTTAATTTATCATAGGTTTACTATGATCAAACCCCGACAAAGGGGAGGGTCATAATTCAAGAGCTATTTTAGTAGGTCACTATCCTGGATAGACATTTGAGTTGGGAGAGGTTAGTGGAGGAGTATAGGGAGTAGTATCTAGTGGCTTGCATAGTATGCTCTCTGGTGGCACAAGCTTTGGTGACTAACAAAAGCTAGAATGACTTCCCATTGGCTTGGGGGAGATCGGTGATGGAATTGGTGGGGTGGTGAAGACAAATGGAATGGGGCCTAACCATCCTTTTAGACATGAACCATGAGTTTCATGAGATCATATATTAGGAGGGGAGGACATGGGCATGCAGGGTTGTATTAGCCCAGATATGGGCATGGGATCAAATTATGGTGATCTAATAGAGAGTGCAACTAAGGGAGCATAGATATCTCTATGTCTACGAACACTTGAGTTTCATAGCACAACCTCATAGTGGAGATATTATCTACTATTGGTGAATTTTTGGCAAGTTATCAAATTTTGAGTCATGGCCATACAAGGGATGTGAGGTTTGGTAGGATGCCATAGATGAGCTTGAATACATGCTTTATAGTAGGCCACTAATAGGTCAGCATTTAGAGATTGTAGAGAGGTTTATCATCACATGTGTGTGGAGAGAGTTTGGGAAATGAAAGGTGACATTAGCAAAAATGACCACTTATGCTAGGTTCAGGGAGAGGAGACCTTTGAATGACTCCCTATGTTGGATTATATGGTAGCGTTAGAGGAGAAAACAAGATTACAATGGGAGAGGTGGAACTAGTACCTCCTAGATATTGCAAATGTTGTAGTGGATCCTTTTGCTGGTTTGGAGAGGTAGATATACTTGTTCCTTCAATTTACCATTCATGATACATTACTAAGAGGTGCAAGTCATGGGAGTATGCAGAAGAGGGAGAGGTAGTAGGATCAAAGGGGCATCAAGTAGCTAGACTTGAGCACAGAGTCGGGTGGAGATGGAGGAGGTGGAGGAGGAGGAGAGATTGATCATGTGACCATGGGTGGAGATGATTAGGGAGATGAGAGTAGAGTAGAGGCTAGATAAGCCTATACATGGAGAGGGAGAGGATCTCTGGGATGCTTAGATCTAGGCCCTAGAGGTAGATATATAGTAACTATGGTCGACTAACATAGTCAGGGGCTAGTATCTATTGGATGTAAGAGAAAAGGAAAATATATGGGAGAGGTCCTTGTGAGAGGATCTAGTAGAGAGTCGACGAAAGAGAGATATGGAGTTTAGGAAACATAGATCCATAGGGTGTACATTTCTATAGTTCTAGTGGGATAGAGGGTGCCTCTCTATTTGAAGAGGTTAGGGAGATCAAAGGGAGAAGTGTAGCCCCCATATAGGACACAAGCACCCCCTATGTAGCCACCATAGGATGCTCATGAGGGAGGGAGCCAGTCATAGGTCTAGGGTTAGATCTACATTTTTGATGCCCTTGTGGTAGTTTTGATGTATATTTTGAGATAGCTATCCAAATTTTGGATCCCATATTGTACTTGATTGATCATTATATATATGAAATACTAGATTCATTTTATGGCATTGTATACTTGTCTCCTTTCTTTCTCATGTGATGGATGTTTATGGACATTTCAGTACTTGTCTTTATGTTTCCATGTGATGTTGCTATGTATGCTCATGTTTATATATTCCTGTATTTATTTATGCTCATGGATATATCTCTCTCATAGATGTTTTTAGTTTTCATGTTATGATATAGACTTATGATTTGAAAATGTAGCACTAGGATAGATTAGATATGATGATGAGATCAACCCCTTGTAATGAGATGAATATAAGCATTAAGTTGATATGAATGATAAGAAGTAAAAAGACATGATTAAGAGGAAGCAAGAAAAAGGTGAACATAGTTAGCTAGCACTTCTCTGAAAGATAAAGAGAGATCTCTCTCAACATGCAAGATGCAAAAGATAAAGTAGAATGAGCCCCAAAAATGAAAGCTAATATACAAAGGTGTGATTGCAAGGGACACACAATTAGACTCTAATTTTCATCATCTTTATTAGTGACATTGAAAGATCATACAATCATCACTAGTATAACTTTGAGGATATTAATATGATCTATATTGGATAGGTATGTGGGAATCCAACCTAAGCATCAAAGACATATAGGTCAAGATGACTAGTGCAGTTAGGTTCCCTAATTTTAGTATAGTAAAATTACACCTGTATCAAGGCATAAGCTCTAGGGTTACCCCCAAGTGTGGTCTTGCAAAAATAGAAAAGGACGATACATTGTAGATAAGAAATTTCAAGTAGGACAAGCATGGATGCTCACAACAATTTAGATAAAAAAAGTTTACCCATAAGAAGAAAACAAGTAAAACTTGCCCCATACCCCAAATCTTCTAGTCCATGACATCCTTGAGAGACTATTAGGGTGGGAACACTCAACAAAGAAATAATCATATTTTGTACACTAGAACAATAAAGTCAATCAAGTCTCAACAAGTTTAATGTTCAAGTGTGTGTGTGTGTGTGTAAGTAATATGACCATTTTTTTAGGACTCAAATCTAGTAGTGAGAAATATCACAACATTCTACAATGGGGTATTTGAAAAGTGTTGAGAAACACTATGGAGGAAGTTAGAGAGATGAGATGGAAAGAAAAAGTGAATATAAAAGTGAAATTTATGTGAACATTAAGTCTTTATTATGAGCATGAAAAAAAAAAATAATGTTGAAGGGTGGCAGTCAGAAGGTTGACACCTTCGGCTGCAGGAAGAGTTACTTGATTTGTTTTTGAATTTGGCTGTTGAAACTGCTGTAGGAAATCTGCTTTGTTTGGGGCCATTTGTCTAATTTCAATTAGTGACCATTGACTAATAGTTTGAAAGGTACCAGACCAATGGTAGTTAGTTGAACAACTCCATTATCAAAGACATGACTAATTTCATATGGTCCTAGCCATCTTGTTTGTAGCTTTCTTGGCATATCTTTAAATTTGGAATGATATAGTAGTGCCCAATCACCAACTTAAAATTATTTACTGATAATATGAGAATCATGCCATTATTTCCTTTATTTCTATATCAGTTCAGTCTGTTCCAAAGCAACTTTGCTCATCTCATCCAGAGAATTAAGATGTAGAAGATGTTCTCTTTGTGCTATAGTAAGTTCAATATCTAATGCTAATGTTGTCCTTAGAGTTTTATGTTCAAATTCAATTGGAAGCATTGCTACCTTACCACATAAGATCTCAAATGGTGTGAATCTTGTTGTAGTCTTCCAAGTTGTTCTGTAGGCCCAAACAACTTCTTGTAATTTGCAGGTCCAATCCCTTTGGTACAAATGGACTATTTTTGTTAAGATATTCTCCAGCGCATGGTTTGTGACCTCTGCTTGTCCATTAGCTTGAGGATGATAAGGATTGGATTTTTGGTACCTAATGTTATACTATTTCATCAACTCTGAGATCAAATTAGAGGTGAATTACACACCTTGGTCAGTGACTAACTCTTTGGGTATACCATAGCGAGTAAAGATCTCTTTATACAAAAAATTCAGCAAATTTTTCATCACGAGCATGCTTCTCAGCCTTAACCTCAACCCATTTTGTTAAATGGTGCTAATGCCATCTAAGGATCAAGAGACATTTCCTCTATTCTTGTTGGTTGGCCCATCCTTTAACACTTGTCACATTTCCTTGTATAGTTGAGTGTATCCTTGTGAAGTGTAGACCAATAATAACCAGTTGTCAAGATTTTGAAAGCTATTCTTTTTGCTGCAAAATGTCCTTCACATGGTTTATTATGACATGCATGTAGAATGTCATATGTCTCATCTTCTCTCACACATCTTCTCATAACTTTATTAGTTCTTGTGTAGAAAAAGAGGTTGTCTATCTAGGAGAAACATAAACTTTTCTCCATGAGCAACTTCTTTTCCTTGTAAGAAAAATGTTCTAGTATTTTATTGGCTACAATGTAGTTAGCAATGTCTACATACCATGGAGTTTGAACATCAATATCAAACAAATGGTCATCTGGAAATGCATCATCTACCAAAGTAGTGTCAGTATCATCATGACGGATTCTTGTTAAATAATTAGCTACAAAATTGGCATTTCCAGGCTTATCAATGATAGTTATATCAAATTCTTGCAACAATAGTAACCATCTTGCTAACCTACCTATTATAGCAGGTTTATTCATGAGATATTTAATTGTTACATGATCAGTATGAACAAATATGGAATAGCTAGTTATGTAATGCCAAAATTTTTTGAGGGCATAAACTACTACTAACAATTCTTTTTCAGTCACAGTGTAGTTTAGCTCTAGTCCATGAAGGCTCTTACTGATATAATAGATTGCATTTTCAAGATTTTGAGATTGCTATGCTAAGACTGCACCTATGGCATAATTAGAGGCATCTGTATTTATATGAAAAGGTAAGTTCCAATCAATCCCTTGTAAGACTGGGGCTGTAGTCAAAATTTTCTTAAGTTGTAGGAAGGCTTCATTACATTCAGATGTCCAACTAAATTCAGCTTCCTTTGTGAGTAATTTATACAAGGGACTAGCTATTTTGCTGAAATCTTTTATAAAATGTCTGTAATATCCAACATGACCTAGAAAAGATCTTACATCTTTTGACTTTGTAGGTAAGGGCAATGTTTGAATTACCTCTATGTTAGTTGGATCCACTTGTATTCCTACAGTTGATATGAAATGACCAAGTACTACATCTTCTTGCATGAGCATGAAACACTTTGCACTGTTAAGTGCCAAATTATGTTCTTGACATCTTACCAAAACCTTTTCAAGATTTACCATTGCGTCTTCAAAAGTGATTCCAAACATTGTGAAGTCATCCATGTATATTTCCATACAATCATGTGATATATAAGCAAAGATGCTAATAATTGCTCTTTGAAATGTTGCAGTAGCATTACATAGACCAAATGGTAAAATAGAGCATGCAAAAGTACCCCATGGACACATAAATGTGGTTTTATCTTGATTTTCAGGAGCAATACTGATTTGGTTATAGCAACTATACCCATCTAGAAAAGAAAAATACTTCTTTCTAGCTAGTGTGTCCAAAACTTTGTCTATGAATGGTAAAGGAAAGTGATCCTTCTTGGTAGCTTTGTTCAACTCTCTGTAATCTACACAAATTCTCCATTTTCCTACTTTTCTAGGCATTATGACCAGGGGTGACACCCATCTACTATAAGATATAGGATAAATAAAATCAACATCAAGCAATTTTTGCAATTCAATTTTAACTATCTCTCTAAGGCTTAGATTTATCCTTCTCTGGGGTTGACGGAGTGGTGGAGAGCCTTCATTGACATATATCCTATGAGTGCATAGTGTTTAACTCAACCCTTTCATATCACTATAGTCCCATGCAAAGGCCTTTTCATGCCTTTGAAGTAATTCTTTTAAGTAATCCATCTGTGTGAGTGTTAATTTGGGATTAACATGGAGATTGTGACCTTTAGTTAGTTCAACAGTGGTGGTGGACTCTATAATAGCAGCTTTAGAGATTGGGCTCGCTTCTAATTCAAAAGGTAAAAGTGGATAAAGAATTTTAAGTTCTTTGAGAAAAGTAAAATTCTTATCACACTCTTCATATGTGATTAATTCCAACACATAACTTTCAGATACATCTTTTTCTACCACACAACTATTAGTGAGGATACTCTGACGTACTGCATCTTCCTCTTCTAATTTTAGAAAAGATTGTCTATGTAACATCATGAATTTTACTATCAAGTTTAACTCTTCTTCTTCATCTCCTAAATTTGGCCAAACAGATGTGCTTAAATCTGGTAATGGTTGGGCTGGAGGATATAAATCAAATTTCTTTGTTGCTTAGCCATTTGAGATGGTCATATTTCTTGATCTGCAACTTATGTTTACATTAGTTTTTACTAACCATGGTCTACCTAAAATAATAGGGTAACCAAAAATATTAACTTTGGGGGATAAAATCATGAAGTCTGCAGGATATTCTAGAGAATCTAGGGTTACAACTATGTTTTGTATCATCCCATCGGGGGTAACAGTAGAACTATCTGCAAGTTGTAGAATTGTTTGTGTATCCGTTAGTCCTTCTATTTGAAACTTCTTCATGGTATCCTTGGTCATAAAATTTATAGCAGTTCCAAGATCTATTAAAGCATTTTTAACAAGCTGACCATTTATACTAACATTCACTACTGGACTTCTTGGATCAGAATATTTTGGTGTAATCAATTTCCCTAGCACGATGTTAGCCAATTGTCCCACAACATGGATTGTGGTGAGGTCCTTTTTCTTCCTTCTAGGTTTCTTGAAGTAAGCATCTCTAATAGCTTTTCCATAAATTGGAACATCCTTAATGGCTTGAAACATGGGTATTTGGACATTTATGTTTTTCAACTGATCAACAATATTAAAAGGTTGTTCCTCTGTTTGTTTAGGTTTCTTTTGTATTAGCTTTCCTAGAAAAGGAGGTTCCACTACTGGTTGAGCTAGGGTTGACATAGTAACATTGGTTGAGTCAATAGTTCTAGCAACTAAGGATTATTATGCTATAGGAGAGTCTAGTATTTTAGTTATAAGAGGTGGTTTAGGTGCTGGTAAAGTCATACTAGATCTCAGGTATATATTTGCAACACCTAAAGTGTAAGCAAGTTACTGATGAGTATCAGCACTATACATGAGCTACTATGGCTATTAGCTATTTGGGTTTGGCTGAGGTTGTGCATGTAACTATGTTTGCTTTTGAGGTCCAATATTTGCAAGTGATGGCATTAGAGTAGGTTGTTGAACTAGAGGTGGTAATTATGGAGCACTAGTATTTTGGTTAGGGCATTGTTGGGATCCCCTCCATTGGTTCGTAGACTTCCAATTCCCTTGGGGTGGTTGCAATTTCTTTTGTTAGTTTTTCCAGTAGTTTTGTTGGTTCTACCATTGGCTACTCTATTGGTTAGGCCAAGGTGATTGGGAATTCTGAAGCCATTGGGATTGTTGTGGGTTGTTTTGCCTAGCATTGTTCCAATTGGGTTGATTTTGTGGAGGACCTTGGGGATTATAGTTTTGCCATTGATTACTATATGAATTTGGATTTTGCAAGGGATCTGGAGGCATACCTTGATGTTGAGCCCATGGTCGATGTTGAGCAACAAAGAATACTTGCTTATCATCTCCATTTATCTTGACATATTCAGTTGGAAGTGTATCACCTAGTTTAGTGTTGTAATATGAATACTAACTATTAAATGAAAGCATTAACAATACTAAAAACAAGTAAACACTTAAGATAGGACCAAAGAAGACAAAATTGAGGAAAGTAGACCAAAGATGGTAAACTCCTCAAGTGCTTCTCATGATGATGAAGCTATGTCCCTAATGGATAGTAGATGTATGCACACAATGTGCTCAAGCTCCAAGTGGATGAGTGATAATAAAATAGGGGTGTGGATGAATGATTCAGCAATGAAGGTATGGGGGGTTTCAACATTATGATGGTATTTTGGTAGTTTTTAGGCTCTCAAAATAGCATTATAAGTTTTCTTGAAAAGTGGATTATGTTTGTGAAGGGAGAGGCTTCTATTTACAGGCCAAGGGGTAGAGGGATGGATGGTCAGGATGCAAGAATGGCAAGACAGTGAGGGAGGGCTAGGATGCACTAAAAGGGGAGCACATGGATTGTGCTTTTTTGAAGGCAATTAGGAGGTGACACATGTCACAGGGTGATTGGATGTGAGAGGGTAGGATATGGGTTGGTCAAAAGAGTAATGAGGGAGGTTGAGCCATAAATAGGTATGGTTGGGTCATAAATAGAGATGGTTAGGGGGAGAATGAGATTGTTGACTTTGGCTTGGGTCATAAATGTTGGAGGGTGAGGGGAGAATGAGATTGTTGAATTTGGCTTGGGTTAGCAAGTCTTAACCCATGTTTATGAGTGTGCACATGATTAGAAGAGGATTATGCTTGGATTAGAGGGGGATTAGGGGGTAAGTGGCTTAGATTTGATGGGATGGGTTAGTTAGGTGGCTAAGTGAGGTTAGTATGTGTGAATGGGTTGGATTAGGGGTTAGGATAGGGTTTAGGGAGGCTCTTAGGATTTTAGATATTTTATTAAATGATTTATTTAATAAAATGGGGATATAGAATTAAATTGAATAGATTTGAGGATTTATTCAATTTAATAGGGGAAGAGGGATTAAATTGATAAATTGATTTTGGGTGATCTTTTAATTTTATCAATTGGACTATAGTTAAGTAAATTAACTAATTAACTAGGGGATGATAATAGATTAATTAAATATTAAATACTTAATTAATGATGCCTTAGGAGATGACTAAATAGGATTACTTAAGTGATGTAATTATATTTAGGTGTCTACATTTTGCCCATCTTTGAGATAGTGTTGGAAAAATACTATTTCAAAGAAGTTTGAAGATAAACGACATGAAGAAAAATTTGAAAACAACACGATTGCCCCAGTCTTGAATAGAAGAGGCGAGAGTGGACTGTGTGATGCCCCCTCAAGAAGATGGTGGGGAGAGAAGGTGACACCCAAGAGCTTCTTGAAAGGTACAAGAATTTAGGGAAAGAAAGAGGATTGAGAGTGGTGAAGAGAGCTTGTTCAAGGAAGCACATACTCTCACTATGGGAGAATGATATAGAGGAAAACCTTGGGTGTAAGGATAACTGATGAGGAAGAACACTAGCTATAGGGAGAGGGGGGAGAGTGAGTGGTTTTCTAAATTGAATCTAGGGAAGTGATTTGGAAGATGGGAGATTTGGGTAGATTTATGATTCAAGGATTTATGATTGATGATGACTAAGAAGACAATTGATTTAGGAGCTATGATTATGATTGATGCAAGAGCTATGATTATGATTGATGAAGGAGCTAAATTATGATTGATGAAGGAGCTAAGATTATGATTGATGAAGGAGCTAAGATTATGATTGATAAAGGAGCTAAGATTATGAGGGATGAAGGAGATATGATTTATGATTGATGAAGGAGCTACGAGTATGATATGGATAAAACTGTTAGATCATGATTGTAAGACTAATTGGATGGGATGCTTTGATAGGATGGAACGTTTTGATAAGATGGGAGTATTAAGTATTCCATTGAAGCTTGAGTGTGTGGGTGTTCCAAAGGGGAGCACCACCATGTAGTTGAGCACTTATTTTGATATAGGAATATTGGGAATATGCCAAGGTTACTAAGAACATCAAGGCTTTTTTATCAATATGACATAGGACTGATGTGAAACAAACACGCAAGGATTGCCCCAGCATCACACATGAATCCCAAAAGAATCAAAGTGGAAATGATACTGGGTAACCCACAAGCAAACAATATTTCCAAAGTGCACCATGTAACCACAAGTGATCACATGTTTGGACTATGCTAGGGTCATATCTGACTGACTCACAAGTAGAAAAGAAAAAGACCTGATCAAAACCTTGCTCTTGAATTGCCCCAATCATAGCACACCATGATATAAAAGATCATGGTGACCATGAGGAGGGAACAACCCAAATAATTTGGAAGAGATACTTTAAAAACCAAATGTGAAATCCTAAAAAGAAAATAAATCAAGAGAAAATGTAAATCCATGAAAAAGTAACCTTTTGCCAAAGAGATCAGTAGGACTAGATACTGAGGGACCAAGATCAGACACGAGGAAGGATGTATCCTACAAGGATCTATTGGTAATATTGAGGACTAGGATCAAATGGGAAATTAGAACTATTGAGGACAACATTTTGATGACAAGGGATCTCGTACAAGGATTTGCTAAAGCACCTAACCAAGAGAACTACAAGTTATGATCAAGCATGAACTAACACAAAGAGAGGAGAGATATAAAAGGATACAAATTGAAGGACTGACATGCAAGGATGGTATAGTGGAAAAACCAAAGTATTTACAAGGGATTACCATACAAAAGCTTAACATGATAGGATAGTGGCAGGAAAGACGAAGATGAGAAGGTTAGCAGAAGAAAACCTAGGGATGAGGAGATAGTGCGATGAAAAGCATGAGAGGAGAAGCTAGTGGAAAGAAATAGGATATAGCATACTATTATGATAAGGGAGGTGAGGTGTGGGAACGACAGAGGTGGTTGCTGACTTGACTATTATGATGGTGGGTATTGAAGCGTGTTGCCAAAGATATGGATAGCATGTAATGGAAGCGATGGAGAATATTGTTGGTTTTATAAAAGATGAGTGAATTTGATGAAAGCCTAACAAAAAGAAGGGTTAGCTAAAGCATAAGAAAAGTGTGAGTGAAGAATTAAACTGTGAGTGAAATACCCATGGCTGATTTGCAAGAGCAGAGGCAGAAAATGCTATAGGTGAAAGATGGAGGAATGGGGGGATGGAGTGAAGAGGAAAATGAAAGCCAAGGAGAAAGGAAATGGTTACAGGGGTAGGAGTAGGGTGTAAAGTGGAGCCAACAAGAAGGAAGAGAAACCTTGACACATCAAACTATGTGACATTGTGATCAGGGAGTGGTGGAGGTGAGAAAAATTAATCTAGCTCAAAATCAGCCAGAAGAGGAAGAAGAAGATTTGACCTTGCTGCAACTATTAGTAGAAGGTGCAATGCAACAAACAGAGTCAAGGGAAAAGAGAAGGAGAGAAACTTACCAAGTGTGGGAGTGTTGTTAGAGGGAGAAAGTGCATAAGATTAGCCATATGTAGAAGAGACTCTTCCAGAAGAGGAACAAAGATCCATGATGCGACCAACAATGGTCTTATGGAAGAAGGGAAAAAGCAGTCTAGACGATATGATGCAGAGCTCTGGGGAACAAAAGGGTGACCCAGTATTGTCTACATTTTGACCATTTCAAGCATTACAATCTAATGCTGTAGTAAAAGTGGCTCATGATGTGGTTGTGGTGATGGAGAAAGCATTGGTAGTGGAAAAAGAATGCGCAGACTAGGCAGAGAAAGATGCAAATTTCTTTCAAGGCCTGATTGAAAGAGCACAAAAGGATGGTGCACAAATGAAAGTTGAGTGCATAGGGATGATGTTAATGATGGAACAAACAAGAGTGGAGACTGTGGAGGCAACTTTGGTAGCTGAGAGAGCAGCATTGGAGAGATGCAAAAATGAATTAGTGCTCCTGCAGTTGCAAGTGGAAGCATTCAAGGAGTCAGCAATGCAGACCAATAGTTTAGCGTGGAGGTCACAAGAGAAAATGAATGCAAGTAATGCATGCATTACATGGTACCAAAATCAGTTGAATACAGTAAAACATGAGAGGGAGTCAATGACAATGCTAGTGAATAAATATGAAAGAGAACACGATATTGTACAGAGGACAACAACTATTCCAGGAGCAGAAAGACTATGGGCAGAAATGAAAGATTTTATTGAGCAATTAGTGAGGGTTGCATGAGAGGAGGCATACTATATGGGATTATATCACCAAGCGGTCCCTTTGGAGAAAAGTAGAGGAGTTGTACACTCTAGAAAACATTTTATGAAGCAGATAAACACATTCTTGAGGAGTGGTAACATCTCGATCCCCATGGATACACTTTGGGTAGGTGTGAGGATGACTCTAGGGGCATCATCATCTGGGACTAGGTCTAAAGGAATGCCATTGATTGGACACCCTATCTTGCCACCTCCCCCAGGGAGGCCAGAATAAAAATTTTTGCCAATCATTAGTGGTTAAATGAAATGTTGTTGTTGTTGTCGTAGGAGAATAGAAAGTTTGTGCTTGTTGTTGTGGCAATCAAAGGAACAATAGATGTTGTTCATATTGTAATGTCATGTATTGTTTTTGGGATTTCTATGGAAGATATATGGATGTTTTTGTGTTTTTGTCGAATATTTAAATGTTTTTGGGATGTTTGATATATATATTTGAATGTTTTTGCATTTTTTTGATAAATAATGAAATAGTTTGACTCTTATAAAAGTAGGAACAATAAAATCTGTAGAGTAAGGGTAACCATGACTCATAGGTGAGAATGTCTATGTAGATTTAGCAAGTATGACAAACAATAATAAGAAAAAATGTGGGGATGTTTCTCTAGATGTGTGATGAGACAGATGTTTATGAGGCATGGAAAAGGAATTGGGACCTACACAAGGCTTGTGATGGCCAAAAGAGTTCAAACAGGGTCTTGAAAAGGCCAAAAGAGGGCCTTGAAAAAGGTGTGTGGGCCAAAAAAGATGTCTCAAGGGCCTAAAAAAGGTGCTTGAGCCTAGAAAGGCATCTTGGGGGCTTAAAAAGGTCAAAATAAGGCCTTGAAAAAGGTGCTTGGGCCTAAAAAGGCAGTTCAGGGGCCTGAAAAAGGTGCTTGGGCCTATAAAGGATTTTTTGGGGCTTGGAAAGGTCTAAATAGTGCCTTGAAAAAGGTGCTTTGAGCCTAAAAAGGAATTTTGGGGGCCTGAAAAAGGCACATGGGCCTATAAAGGCATTTTGGGGGCCTAAAAAAGGTGCTTGGGCCTATCAAGGCATTTCTTTGGCTGGAAAAGGTCAAAATAAGGCCTTGAAAAAGGTGCTTTGAGCCTAAAAAGTCATTTTGGGGGCCAAAAAGGACATTTGTACCTTGAAAAAGTTATTTAAGGCCTAAAAAAGGCACTAGAGTGGTCCAAAAAGGACACTTGGGCTTTGAAAAATTATTTAAGGCCTAAAAAAAGCACTAGAGTGGTCCAAAAAGGACACTTGTGCTTTGGAAAAGCATTTAAGGCCTAAAAAGGTGTTATAGGTGTCCAAAAAGGACATGTGGGCCTTGAAAAAAAGCTTTTAGGCCTAAAAAGGAGCTAGAGGGGTCCAAAAAGGACACGTGGGCCTTGAAAAAAGCTTTTAGGCCTAAAAATGCGCTAGAGTGGTCCAAAAAGGACACGTGGGCTTACAAGACAGCATTGATATATTTGTTGAAATTGGGTAGACTAATCATGGTCACTGCAACTTAAATAAGACTAAAAATCCTTCTTGATTCACATTAATAATGGTTGCATGAAAGGAAGGCGACGGTCGGTGTTGCAGTATCTCTTTCACTATCCGAGTTGTGTTGGATTACATACCATGTCCAATATATGTGGGTTGCACTCCTACTTGAGAGTATGAATGGTTATGAATAGGTGTATGGTAATTAATCTATGGTAGAGTATTCATCATAGGGAACTACAATGGCAGGGTGGTTTGGCTATTTCCTAAAGGTGGTAAGGAGAAATAGTTGGTAAGGGGTGGTAGTGAATAATAATGTGAAGTGGTAGATGAAAGTGTTTGAGGGGCAGACATGGCTGTAGTGCTAGGGGGAAGACTAGTGGTAGGTCCTTGTGCTATAGCAACATTCCAAGGTCCCAAAGGAAATGAGGCTAAAGAGTTGTGGCTAGCTACAAAGGGGTTGATAGTGATGTTGGGTGGGATGGAAGATGACGTATTTGACTGTAGTGGTGGCATTTGAGTAGTAAATGGACTAGGTGTGCTGTGAGGTGGAAGTGAAAAGGTAGTGTTGATGGATGTAAATGGAGGATTTGGTGGAGTAGGGAAATGAGTGGTTGAAGCAGAGGCAGATGATACACATGAGGTTAGTTGGGATGTAGTATGTACTAAGGGTTGAGTGAGGATGGGATGGGTGTTTTGTGGAATGGGAGCAGGCACCTGGGTTGAGGGTATATTTGGGTCTACAAGTTTTGTTTGACGTGGTTGATATTTAGAGAAAGGATTCGTAAGGACAGATGATTCTGCAATAGATGGTTGCCACCCAAATAGAGGGTTTATAAAATCTAAAATGTTGATAGGTGGTGGATGCCCAAATTCAAAGGAAGCAATGCTATCCCTTAAGAAATTTTTCATGATGCTTTCCTTGTTTCGGTCTATGATGGCATTAACAATGGTGACATGAATAGGTTGGTTCATGAAAGCATCAAATTCTATGGAGGAACCAGTCTCTTCAGGGATTTGTGGTGGTGGATCTGGTAGCATCATGGAAATTGTGGGGTATGGTTGAGCTCGAGATATGTTATTACTCTGACTAGGATCCATGTCCTTTTTCCTTGTGTTTCTACCAAAACAAGTGTTGTGTGGCATGAAATGATGACTTTCCTAATGATGAAAATGCAAAGAGGGATGATACTAAGTGTATATGATACTTTTAGGAATCTAGATGATATGGTGCTATGTGGAGGAGATTGTGTTTCCCTTAAGTGAAAACTTGAATATGTAGTAGTGATATCAAACCCTAAGGTAGCCTTGTGACTATTGGGAAGACAAATGGGATCAAGTGTGTAGCCCAACCTTTTGCTTAAGGTGATGTGGGACACAAGCGACAGTTTATCCTAAACAATGCTTAGTTTAAGGATAACTATGATGGTGAGATGGATGGAGATTTCTTTAGGGAGACAAAGCTTAATGAGGTGATGCGAAAAATGTTTCTAAGTGTGGAGCAACTAATGGAGGAGTCTAGGGTTTAGTGATTGTTTATTTGGAGGATTTCTAAAAACCTAAGGTTTGATGACAAAAACTGGAGGAGATAAGGCTATGGTTGACACCTCGTCAGAGAGTTAGGTTCTGAATCTTGTAATCCAATTCAATTTGTCATACAACGTCTGCTCCATCTTTCTTAATTTGGTCTAGCTTGGCAATCCTTGGGTTGGGGGTATGTTTTTGATGTTCGACTTCTATCTCCGTGTAAACCAGTATTTGTGGAAGTTTAGCCTTTTTAACTTAGCCTTAGGTTGGCCTAACATGAGATATTTCCAAGGGATTTTAATCACAACTATGGGGTTTTGGAGGTAGTGACTATGCTAAGTATACCTTATAGACCTTGGGTTGGAACATAAATCAATTAAGAAATAGCAAGTTTTGGATTCTTTCAGGATTAATTTGGCTAACTATCTTCTATTCAAGGAAAACAATGTGTCATTTTTAGTCAAGTAGATTGGTAGCAAAAAGATATTTTGAAAAGAGCAACTTTTGGATTGTTTTAGAGCAAAAAGGGGGTTTGTTGGTAACTAGATTTTTGTGGGGCATTTTATAGGTAATAAGTGTAGGAAAAAGGTAAACTAAAAGTATGGTGTTGTGAGTGGGCTTGCTAAAAACTATTTCTTATATATTGAAGGTGAGGTATCTCAAAGATAAGATTTGTGATATTTTCGGTCAAGTAGGGTAAATGGAAAAGTATTTTGAAAAAGAACAAGACTTTGGGCCAACAAAGGATTTATAACTTTAGGTTTTGCTTAGTGATTCTTGTGTTTTTGGGGGGAATAAGTCAATCATTTTAAGACAAACGGACAAATTAGACCAGCAAGACAAGCAGTTGTTGCGAATAGACTTGCTAACAACAATTTTTTTGAGATGACAAAGGTGAAACTTTCTTTCTTCTGATATGGGGATAAATGAGCAAACAATTTCTCAAAGGACAAAGCAACTTTGAGAAATAAAAATAGTTGATCTCTTTAGCAAAAGGATTTTTTTTATAGTAACCACTGAATTATGTATGTTCAACAAATTTTTTTCACAGGTCTTGAGCACAATTTAAGATAGTTCAAACACACACTTTATCTCTACAAGTCAGAATTTGATTGTCATATGTTATTCAACGACCCACAACTTGATGTCTCCTGGTTCTAGTGCAATATTCCCTCTAATCGAAGAGGTGAGTTGATACAAGATTTGATCGACAAAGGATACACATCAGAGAACCTTCAAGGCATGAAAAATAGAAGCTCCCCTTTTATAGGAACAATGAACCTTGGAGTCAAAACCCAAGTGGCCTTATGCCTCTACTAGGGGAGCACAATGGTGAGTAATCTTGAGGGATCCACTTAAGGATCTATTCCAGACATGCTAAAATTGTGGAAAATTTTTCCCACCTCAGGCTACCCCGAGAAACATGCCATCTGTACTAAAGAGATGGAGTGAGAAGGTTTACCCTTCCCCTCATTTATATACCAATTAATCTATTTATTAGTTTGAGCTTCTCACCAACAGGGACGCATTTCCTAGAGGTAAATGAACTCGCTAGAAGCACTCCTAGGTTGTTGCAGATGATCTTGCTAACAACTTTCATTACATGCATCACGTATTTTAATGGTCTTACTTTGCATGAATAGAGAGAAGTCTAAGATGCGCTAAAATGCACAAGACATGGGGTTCATTACTATTTGGACACTTTTAGATTCTCTATCGTATAACTTTGAAGACATATGTGATTAGCATTTAGATGTTCATTCCAACTTGACAACGTTGCCAACAAAAGTAAAATCGAGTCAAAAAAAGTAAATCATGAATGTGAAAGCTTTTTAAAAAGGAGGGAATAAGAACATTTTCATTTTAGAGCATTTGAGATTTGATGAATTGATTTTAAGCCCCAAAATTGAAGTGTTTGCACATAATGTTCATTTGCACCTTAAAATAAAGTGTTCATCGCAATTGTTCTTTTTAACCTTTAGCATTCAAGAGTTGTGTTAATCATGCATTCCAATGAAAATTTAATATTTTAATCCATGGAATTCACGATTTTATTTTAGCAACATGCATTCAAAGACAAGTGTTTAAACATTCAAGTTCATTTTTCAAGAGCATTAAACCATGTAAGGAAAACTTACAAGGAAAACCTACAAGAAACATGCTTAGTGGTTTCATAAAAGTCTTCAACCTACAAAGCTACAAAAGCCAATTTTATTAGTCACCAAAAATCTCAAATATCGAAGCTTAACTATGGGAAAAATAAAATCAACTTTTTTAGTTCTTTTTCATAGGCGTAAAAATGCTTAGAAAAATGTAGACGATAGTTAACAGGCACAGACACCAAAACTCATAATTATAAGAAAAATGCAGGGATTACCAAATTGCAGTGGAGGCAAAAAAACTACGGAGATGCCAAAACTATGGTGTGGAGATGCCAAAACTATGGTACAGAGACACCAAAACAGAGGTGCAGAGAAGCCAAAACTATGGTGCAGAGATGCCAAAACTGTGGTGCAGAGATACCAAACTGCGAAGACACCAAAAATGTGGTGCGAAGATGCCAAAATTGTGGTGTAGAGATGCCAAACTATGGAGACACCAAAATTGTGGTGTGAAGAAGCCAAAACAGAGGTGCAGAGACATCAAAACTGCCGTGCGAAGATGCCAAAACTATGGTGCGGAGATGCCAAAACAGTCAGAGACAACACTGTGCGCAAACAAAATGGAGGAGTGCAATTTTTTTCAGAATTTTAATTTTTAAATTTTTTTTTGGTATTTCAGGATATGTTTTCTTCCTAAATGCATCCTTCAACATGCACAAACAAGCAAAACACCTTGCAACACTCTCAAACAACAATAAATGTTAGATCGTTAGTTTGTAAAAAACAAAAATGGATTGAATATGGATTGAAATGGATGAATGAATGACCCATAGTGGGGTCCCACCGAGCGTGCCAAAATGTATCACCTAGTTTAGTGCTGTAATATGAATACTAACTATTAAATGAAAGTATTAACAATACTAACAATAAGTAAACACTTAAGATAGGACCAAAGAAGACAAAATTGAGGAAATTAGACCAAAGATGGTAAACTCCTCAAGTGCTTCTCATGATGACGAAGCTATGTCCCTGATGGATAGTGGATGTATGCTCACGATATGCTCAAGCTCCAAGTGGATGAGTGATAATCAAATATGGGTGTGGATGAATGATTCAACAATGAAGGTATGGATGGGTTTCAACATTATGATGGTATTTTGGTAGTTTTTAGGCTCTCAAAATAGCATTATAAGTTTTCTTGAAAAGTGGATTATGTTTGTGAAGGGAGAGGCTTCTATTTATAGGCCAAGCAGTAGAGGGATGGACGGTCAAGATGCAAGGATGGTAAGATGGTGAGGGAGGGCTAGGATGCACTCAAAGGGGAGCACATGGATTGTGCTTATTTGAAGCCAATTAGGAGGTGACACATGTCACAGGGTGATTGGATGTAAGAGGGTAGGATATGGGTTGGTCAAAGGAGTAATGAGGGAGGTTGAGCCATAAATGGGGATGGTTGGGTCATAAATAGAGATGCTTGGGGGAGAATGAGATTGTTTACTTTGGCTTGGGTCATAAATGTTGGAGGGTGAAGGGAGAATGAGGTTTTTGACTTTGGCTTGGGTTAGCAAGTCTTAACCCAGGTTTATGATTGTGCACATGATTAGAAGAGGATTAGGCTTGGATTAGAGGGGGATTACGAGGTAAGTGACTTAGATTTGATGGGATGGGTTAGTTAGGTGGCTAAGTGAGGTTAGTATGTGTGAATGGGTTGGATTAGGGGTTAGGATAGGGTTTAGGGAGGCTCTTAAGATTTTAGATATTTTATTAAATGATTTATTTAATAAAATGGGGATATAGAATTAAATTGAATAGATTTGAGGATTTATTCAATTTTATCAATTGGACTATAGTTAATTAAATTAACTAATTAACTAGGGGATGAACATAGATTAATTAAATATTATATACTTAATTAATGATATCTTAGGAGATGACTAAATAGGATTACTTAAGTGAAGTAATCAGATTTAGGTTTCTATAGGAAGATGTTGGTTCTCCATGCTTGCGACCAGTTTACATTGGCAATCCTTCTTTTGCTTCCAGCAATGAGAGTAGTATTTAGCTAGTTGTAACTCAACTTTGGCTTGATTCTTTGTAGTCATTATGTCCAAATGTGTAGTGACATTGTTGATGATGTCTTATTTGAAATCTGATAATAGGTTAGATATCTCGAGCTTTGAAATCCTTGACTAATTCCTTTAGTGATTGCAGAATGAGGTCCTCAGCCTTTCTTCATGGTTGACCTTGAATAGTTCTAATAGATCTTCTTGATGTCATCCTAGGAAGCTTGATACACATCACCACCAGCCATCAGGTCCAGTGCTTGTAGACAGTCATCATTCACACCTCTCAGAAAGACTAACTTTTGTGAATCCCTAGACAACACATGCTGAGGGTTCTTCTGTAGTGTATATAAAAAATGAGAAACATAGTCTTCCAATGTTTCTTCCTTCTTTTGGGATATCATGAAGACATCATCTCCTCTTGAACTAGATGCTTTGCAATACTCTTTGTACTTATCCAGAAACAAGGTTTGCATCTCATCCCAACTCTTTGTCTTTCAATGTTGATGGAAATAATTTAAGGTTATGGGTGTCAGTGTTGTAGTCAAAACTATGAAAAGGGATGAAAAATTTGAATAGGAAAGTATCAAGAGCTTCAATTGCAAGGCCATAGAACTTTGGAAGGGTAGCTATAGGTATATTCTTGAGATTATCAATAGTTAGAAGGATTAGAAGAGGAAATGGAAAAGTAGGTTGTGCCATGACTAAAGGTATTAGATTATGAGCTTGGTGCTGAAAAGGGACATTGGGTACTAGATGATTAACAACTGGTGGGTTCAAAGCAGTGTTATCAAGAAAACTGGCCAATACTCCAGTGAAAGGTTGAAGACTGCTTGTATCTATTGGTTTTTCTCTTGATGATGATCTTGTGAGAAAAATAAGGCTTGCATCTTCAAAAGGTAACTCAACTTCTTCTTCTTCAATTTCTTCATTCAAATTAATAGACTACCATGGAAGAAATCTACCATATTCATCTCATTGTCTTCCTCTTTGATGCATGCAATTAAATTTTTCACACTAGTGAAAGAAACTTCAAACTAAAGATTTCTAAAAAAACTTATCTAAGAACTATGACTCAAAAATCTCCTAGCTTGACACCATCCCCGACAAGGGTGCCAAAAATGGTCTGCCTCACAATAGGTGTATCATAGTCATGCTCTACGCCATGCTTAGGAATAATATATTCAAACTAAGGAATATTTCTCCTACCATGAGGTGCATTTAATCTTGTCAGCCCAGGGACGTATACTTGAAATGGTCAGCATAGTATGTGCACTAGGTCTCTTAATGAGTCACTAAGCTTATGCTATAGGAAACTAACACACTTAACTCTATGAATTTTGCAAATTAAATGAAAAGATAAAAAATATTCCAACTTGGTTCATCCACTATAATTTTTCTCACATATGTTGCAAGAACATGCACAAAGTGTGATGCTACAGGAAGGAGCTTACAAATTTCACTTATAAAAGTAAGAATGCTTGGAAATAAATCTATTCTATCCTAATCTAATCCACCTTCCAAGTGGACCCCTTGGTCAGATTCTCTAAGCTACTAACACAAGATAGAAGTCAAAAACTATTTCATAAGATTTCAAAAATACATTACATGACTTAGAACTGTAAAAATACAACTGTAAAAGTCAATAGTTTGTTCTCATAAACTATTTCTTCTAACTAGCTAAAAGCTAAACTCATTTAGGTCGATTCCTATATATATAGGAGAACAACACTTATTCCATAACAAAAAAGTAAATACCCTAGCTTTAAATCTGCAGGAGAGAAAATATGAGGATAACAATTGAAGGTGGGAAGAAGGAATAATGGCTTGAGGCGGGATTAATAAAGTCTGAACATCCACTCATCATAGAATAAAATTAGAGAAGGTAATAAGTCTTCATAGCTCTTCCTTACTCACTGTCGTGTCTTTTGGAACCATTGCAACTTCCCTTCGTTGTGGCTGCTCCTTAGCATTCTCTTCTCCTTGAATGCTGTTGGCACTCAACTTTTGAATTCCTCCAATCATCTTTCAATATTTATTAATAGGTTAGTTTCAATACAAAGACATGTTTGCAAATAAACATTTATGAAATTAAATTCAAATATAAGAGCACACATTTTGATAGCTGTATGAAATACTGCATACTATATATAATACTAGCAAAAAAGTGGCATAGGTTCTACCCATAGGTTTATCATAGGTTTAGTAAACATAGGTCAACAAATGTTTTAGCAATGATAAAACAAAGTATCAACAAAATATCTTAAAACTATTATAAAATAAAGAAAAATTTTGGTCTCATCACAAATCCTAGACATTGTTTCTATACTATTTTAATCTTCAATTTTTAGTGGTAAACTTACTTCTAACCTGGGATATAATTAACTCTAAATCAGTAGAAAATTGAAAGAATCTTAATCTTATGCATTTTTTCAATATTTAGCCCAGATATCAATGCTCCATATTCAGCAAAATTATTGGTGCATTCAAATTTCAACATGAAGGAAATTTTGAAAACCTTACCAAATGGAGATGTACGAATAACTGCTACACCATTAAACTCTTTACTACAAGGTCCATTGAAATACATTTTTCATATTTCATCACTTTCCTCCTATAGAGACACTTCACTAGGTTCATTAATATTATGAGTTATAAGTTCATTTAAACTTACGTGGAAGTTGTCTAAGTCCTTTTGATAGAAATGTACTCCATAGTCAAGATTGAAACTTTCCACCAAGTATGTAAATCTCGGCTCCCGATTAATTCTAATATGTCTTCCATTTATAGGGATAGTTGTGTAAGAAAAATCTAACTAAATGTTTCCTACAACCAAATTGGACCATTTCTTCAAAAGAAACATATCATAATAGGCTTGTATTTCCACCATAGTAACATCCATCTTGTATTACACATCTAGGCATGTATGAAATTTGAAGTCAACACCTCTTATGATTCCAACCACAGGTATTGATTGGTTATCCATTGCATAGCCTTACCATAAGGTGTGTCTACAATGAACCCAAAATATTTCATGACATCTACATGCATGATATTTACCTTGACACTTCAATCTATCATGCAATTTATCAATAATCTATTGTTAATTAATAAAGTTAGATAGAAAGGATCTACTTGGGGTTATTTATCATTAATATTAGTTAAAATGTATATAACTAGTGCTTCACTAACATTTTTTTTTCTCCTAAGTGATCTTTATTTTTTTTAGACATGAGGTTTAAGACCTCCTTTCCATATTCAAGAAATTTGACAATTTCAAAGAAGGGATCTAGAATTTTTACCTAAGATAAAGCATTAGAAATGAATGAGTTAGCACTTACTAGTTTCTTATATATCAATTTTCTATCAAGAGGATTTTTCACCTGTTATTTTTGCTAGTTATTGGGTGTTTCCTTCTCATTATCTTTCTTGTGAAAATCCAGTTGTGGTCTATTGATAATAACTCTTGATGATTTCCCAATGTTAGGATTTATAGTGCTATTACTTAACCCATAATTTCTATGGGCTTGTTCTACTGCTAAAATTTTATAAACCCTTCTCTCTTCATCAATTGATGGCCTTACCCTTGGGTTTTCTTCTTCATAAAAAAAACTTGTTGTGAACACTATTGTCTTATTCCTTTTACGTCAATATTGGGAACATGCTCATCTTTTGAGGAATCATCATCCCACCAAAGTGGTTTTGATGATAAAGTATTAATAGTAGTTTCTTGTCTTTTTGTACTTCCTCTTCCAATATGCTATGTGTAATTAAAAACATGTAGAAATTTGCAAATGTCACACTAAGGACCACTTTCCATATAATAATTATTTATTTTTAGAGGATAAGGGGTTTCATTGTTTCTTATATATGGGATTACCATCATTCCAAGTAGTGTTATACAACATGTCATTTAACTTGAACTTGTAAGTTCAATCATTTCTATTAGATCTAAAACCTTCACTCTTACTTTTCTTAGTATGTAAACATTTATCATGTTTAGTAATTTATCAATCTTATCGTCATCCTTATTTTGTTTTGGTTCTTTGGTGTTAAACAATTTAGGGTCTTCTCTCTTTGCAATCTCAACAACCTTCCTATCATTCTCAATGGTCATGGCTAATTTTGAAAGTTTCTTACAATGTACTAGGCCTATGATATCTTTTCTCATAGTGAATTTTACCATCAAATTACTTGTTAGATATCTCTCAGTATCTTATTCATAACTTTATTGAATCTATTATTAAATTCAACAAATAATTCATTTGAATTATTGTCATTGCTAGCTAATTCGATGGTCTCTAAATTTTTCAATGAATAAATCCAAAAATTCTTTCCAAATAGAAAAAGAGCATTAGGGAGTCCTCTATACCATTCAACAGAACTGTCAGTAAGGGATTGCACAAGCAATTTCATGAGCACATCTTCATTATTTTCTTCCAACTATTAAATAGTGTTCTTCAAGTTAATAACACATGCTTTTTCAGATTGAGTTTCTTCTCTAGATAATTTAGGTATTGTGATTCTTAATTCATATTTTATTGGATTATGGTACCCACAATCCATGTGAAGTCAAGTTGTCTATCTCTCTCAATTACCATAGGAGCTCTAACTCCTTATCCTATGTTTAATTGGTTTAAATTTTTCCTCTCTAATTGTTCCCTACATTTTGTTGGCTATTGTGAAAATTATTTCTTGAATGGTTTTCATTCACCATTTATTTTATTCTATGTTCATTCATTTTATTTGGATCTTGTCTCCAATGACCAATTGTTTCCTCTCTTTTAATTCTTTCATACAAAAGATTTTTACGTGAATTATTAAAAATAAAATCTTGTGTGGGATTATATTTAGATGCCTGACCAGCTTATTTGTTATTGTTGTCACCTTTTTGCTTAGGAGTAATGATTTAATCTTTCCTTATGTCAATCCTTTCCAATATTTCACTACAGACTCATCTCAAAGCCATGGCTACCTTTGTAGGTAAAATGCTGCATAGTATTTGAAAGGCTATTTCCAATTTATGAGTATCTTCTTCATCTTTCTCTTCATCTTCTTTCCTCACCTCATCTTCAACTTTATAGGTATGTGGTTGGTTCTAATCATTAAGGTTACTCATGTAGAAAAATGGATTTCTTTCTCTCTCTGGAGTCTTATCACCCATTTTCTTACCATCCTAAATGTAAGGTTCTTTCTCTATCAACAAACCTTTTGTATCTTGTAAATGACATATCTAAAGATTGGTTCTTCTTTATTCTATTTATCTTCTTGAGAATCCACTCCAAATAATCCTCTCATGTGTGGACAAATCATATTCCATACATAAAATTTAAAAAGTAGTGCCTAAAATTATCTTTTCTTTTAATATGAAGAATTTGAACATTCATTGCTTGGGTCCTCCGGGCTTCTCCCACCAACAAAGTATACTTTGAAAAAAAATTTCTTCATTTATTATAGTCTATAAAATTGAAAGCTTGGGGTAACTTTCAAAATGTGAATTGTGAGAAAATCTCACAAATAGAGTTGCCAATCAGTTGGTTCCTCAAATTATTGGTTGAAATCCGATAATATTGTTGTGTGTACAAAAGGTGTCACACTTCTATAAACCATTATTCTTAAGAATACCCATGAAAGAGGGCATCTCAAGAGGTAGCTTATATCTCTCTATCTATGATGTGCAAAGGTTATGAGATAGTGTCTCTCAAATGAACCAAACTATGCAACCCTTGCAAGCTTCACCATAGAACGAGAGATTCAAAGATAGAAGCAAGAATGCTAGCATCCAAGAATCAAGAATGAATGTAATAAAATTAAATCTAAATGAGAGAAAGTATAATGAAAGATAAACTAGAAAATAAGTATTACAACATCTATTTAGACTAGATGATTTAATCTATAAGCATGTAGAGAAATTAGAATGAATGAGAAGCATGAAGAATAGAAGATAGAAGAAGAGGAGCTCCAAAAGTATGAGATCTTCAATCCTATAACATAATGTTAGTAAAAGAGTGGAGTTTGAAAATGGGAGTGATCCATGTACACAAGAGATTCCACCAGTCATAGTGAAGAGTTGACTTTTGTCCCCCATGCGGGACAAAAATGTCCTTTCTATTATTTTTTATAAGGGAAATTCTTTTGTGTGTGCAACTTAGGATAAGAGATGAGTAGGCAATTTTATTTAATTAAAAGTCGGACATGTTCTTTTAATTATAAATGAAATTAGGATAAAGTGGTCAAACTATAGGATAAAATAACATAAATGGATTTTTGGAGATTTGATCAAGGATAAGCATTATATAAATTATGCAAAAATGCTAGAAAGGGGGCTCATAATATAGATGACCATTTTTGGGTGATTACATTTTCCCCTCTTTGACTAATTTGTGATCAATTTGGAAACATATTATGTTGAAGAATAAATAAGCCAAGCAAGAAGTGGAAATTAACTTCGAAGAATGAAGTACAAAGAGATAGAAAACCCTAAATGCATAGCCTAGTAGTGGCAATACTAAACACTAGGAGAGAGAGATGATATCAAAACTCAAGAAGAGGGTTAAAATGTCAAGAAAATAAGATAGATCATGAGAGAATTGAAAGGTCACAAATATGACTTTAAGAAATAAATAGCCATAGCGAGCAAGTAATTCGGAGAGGTAATAGAGCATTCCTACCCCCTTGAGATCAAAATTGAAATGAGATAGAGGAGATGCAGAAATGAGGTAGATATAATAAAATCAAGATTAATGTCCATTATGATAGATAATCAATTAAGACTAAGGATAATGACCACTAAGAAATGATATTTTGTCCCAGTTTGACTAAGTTTGAAAAAAAAGATAAAGCATTAGAATTAGATCAAAACAAGAAGATAGGTGAAATGAAAGAGAAGAAAAGAAGTGGATAGAAATGATGAAGGAATGAAGAAATGATGATTGCCCAACTAGATTCAAATATTAAGCCTCAATAGGTCAACCAACTACATAGAATAAGGAAGAATTTTTGACTTGCAATATGAACCCGAATTTGGATTTTGATCCTGAAAATGGATATAGGATGTCATGATTAGAAAAGATAGGTCAAAATCATAGACATGATGGTAAGATAGAAAAGAAGTGAAAAATAGGAAAGAAGAGATAAGATAAGATTGAGAAGAGGCAATAGAAGGATTAACATAGTTAGTTGACAAGTCCATGAAAGATAGGGAAGAGAGCTCATTAACATGTAAAATGCAAAGCTAAGCTAGAATAAACCCTAGAATGCAAGCTAGTATGGAAAGGTGCAATTGAAAGGGTTACATAAGTAGGTCATAGTTTTTATCATTGAACCTTATTAGGGACATTAGAAGATCATATAATCATCACTAGCATAAACTATGAGGATATGAATATGATCTATATCAGATAAAAATATGGGAATTCAATCTATACATCAAAGAAAAAATAGGTGAAGATTAATATACAATTAAATTCCATAAGTGTAAAATATAAATATCACACTTGTATCAAGGTATAAGTGTCAGGATATCCCCCAAGTGTGGTCTTATAGAAATAGACAAGGATGATACATTGTAGGCCTAATGTGTCAAGTAGGACAAGCACAAAGGCTTTCAACACCTTAGAATAACATAGTACGCCCACAAGAAGAAAACAAGTAAAACATGCCCCATACCCCAAATCATCTAGTCCATGATATCCTCAAAACACTATTAGGGAGAAAACACTAAATAGATTACTCAGCACCAACAATAGATAAAGAAGATAAATTTCATCATAGCTCAACAAGTTTAATGTTTAAGTGTGTGTGTGTGCGTGCGTGTGCATGTGTGTGTGTGTGTGTGTGTGTGTGTGTGTGTGTGTGCAGTTGTGTGTGTGTGTGTGTGTGTGTGTGTGTGTGTGTGTGTGTGTGTGTGTGTGTGTGTGTGTGTGTGTGTGTGTGTGTGTGTGTGTGTGTGTGTGTGTGTGTGTGACATGGCCATTTCTTCAAGACTTGAATGTGATAATGAGAAATGTTGCAACATCCTAGAATGTTAGTAGAATATCTAAAAAGTGTTGAAAAACACTTGATGTCAAGGGGAAAGTGTTGAGAAACACTATTATTTGATTTGCCAAAGAAACCCTAATGCACAAGGAGTCATTCCCCCAAGACTAAAACAAGAGACAATTCCAAGCTAGGAAATGTATTGCAAAGTGAATGGATGAGATTGATAGACATACGTGCAAGGGTCTCAAGTAGCACTTCTAGGTTTTCACTACTTGGTAGATTTTTTCAGGATATTTTTGAATTTTTTTTGAATTTTTTGAATTTTTGATTTTTTTGGGTATTTTCTAGTATCATATATGATTATTTTTATTTTATTTTTTAGAATGATTTAGAGAGTACTCACTCTCAGGAAAGATCACATCAATGTGTCCCAATGTCTAGCAAGGTGTAGGATATGATGGAGCAACAAGTGAATAAGATGGATAAGCAAGAAAGAATGAAGTCAGTGAAAGTGATCCTCAAGGGCTCACTCCTCAAGAGTATCCAATCTAGGGAAAGATATCCATATAAAGTAAGTTTTGGATAAGAAAAGAAATCCAATAAAGGATATATCATGTAGGATAAGTAGTTAAAGCCAATAAGCAAGATAGCATGAAAGTATGTAATCCAAGAGAGTAGAAATGTCAAGAGCCCTAAGAACCATGTTTTTATTTATTGTGATCAAGACCAAGGAGTCAACTATATAGGATAGTAATGATATAGAGAAATAAGAATGAAGCTAGATATGAAGGCTATGAATGAATGGGCAAGCACAATAGGGAAGCTGATGGATGAAATAGCCAATATGTAATGATAGCTTAACATTGTCAAGATCAAAGAGAAAGAGGGAATACATGGATGATGGAAGAATTAAGTATGATGCTTTTTTACTAGGTTTTCATCATGGTATTTATTTAAGGTTCCAAAAGAAGTAGTTTTCACCATAGGACAAATTTATTTCTCTTTACTTTTTCTACCAAGGTGCCACAAGAAGTTGTTTTCACTGAGGCACCTTTTCTTTATATTTTTGAGAGAGTTCAAGCCTTTTCAATTTGGGTAGTGCTCCTATAGGAAGGATAAGTCATAAGACAAGACCATAGGAAGGTATTCTTAAAGATTTTGATAGGGTGATGGAAGAGAGATGGTAGTAGGATAAGTATACGGAGGATAAGAATTCATGTCTTCAAAGGATTGGAGTATGGATATCATGTAACTGTAGACTTGAAAGGATTGCATAAGGGTAAATGAAAAAGTGGGCAAGATAAACATTGACACACACCATAAAGGATGATGGAATGGCAAAGGGATCATGGAGGAAATGGCTTGAGGTTTAGATGTATGAAGTGGTAGAGTAATCTTAGAGGAAGATGGAGTGGAAGACTTTGAAAGCTTTTGATGAAGATGTTTAGAAGAAGTCTTTGGAAGCTTGAATGTCAACTTAGATTTATGTTCAATATTCAAGTCTTTCAAGAGAGACTTGGGAATCCATATAGCTTTAGATTTTCCTTTGGATACATTAGAATGTGTATCTTCAATAATGGATTTAGGAACCCATATTTACTTTGATTTAGCTATTTGGTTAGTGAACCTCTGTGGTTTATTGAATAATTATTATTTCTTTGTATTCACATGTCAATTTTATGAGATAGTGATATTTATTTATTAGTGGATTCTTGTATTTCTTATGTTGATCATCCAAATTGCTTCTAAAAGACTTGGGATTTATGGATGAATAAGGTTGATATGACTAGTTCTTATGGATAGATGAATGAAGATTCATCAAGGATGAGTGTCTTTGTTTATCTTGAAGGATTATAGGAGAGATAGGAGTAAAAGTAGGAGATGGAGGAACATATGGTCCCAATATAGAAGGAAGTTTTGAAGACATTATCTTAGATGGATAAGGACCAAGGATAGACTTGGGAGATGCAGACGAATAATGGATATGGATATCAAAATATTTAAAGTGAGCAATATAGACATGGGAATAAAGAGACTCATGAGTAGCTTTGATAGGAGGAACACCTTTGATAGGATCGTTTGAAGCTTGAGCATAATTTTGAAGTGGATATGGAGAAGTAGAACATAAGGGGATGCTTTGAACTTGACGAGTAGATTTGGATAGCATAGGAAGACAAATTTTCTCATAATTTTTAGTAAGATCAAGGGAAATAGTGGAAGTGGTGTCTTCATCATATTTAGGAGGTGGATAAGATATAGGATATGGAGGGGAAAAATATTGAAAGAGATGAAAGGGTGCTTGATCTTGACCTCTCTTGACATTTATAGCTTTTTCTTTTTGAGAGTCCTCTTGACATGGATACACTTCTAAGGACAAGAGAGTATGAAGATATAATGGAGTAGTTGTCAAAGTAGGAATAGTAGCACATGAAGATTGGGGGTATTTAGGCTTAGTAACATGGAAAAAATTTGCAGCCAAGTGAAGATTAGCTTTAGTTTCTTTTAGAGGTAGTCCTTGAAGATAGGCATAGTCAACATGGAAAGAATTAGGTTCTTTGTTTGATGTATGCATGTTGGAAAGATTTGAAGTGTTGGGAGATCTATGAGTGTTGGAAGAATTAGGCGTGTCAAGGAGACCATCACTAGACACATGTTCATCAACGTGATCTTTCTCAAGAGAATTATGCTCATCACACGAGTCATTAGAGGTATCAACAATCCCACCATCAATAAAATATTGGATTTTATGTTTCAGATCAATGCAATCTGAGGTAATATTATCATTATATTGATGATAAGCACAACATATATCTAAGAATGGGTTTCCATATGAACTAGACTTAGGCAACATGATGATCTCATTAACAAGGAGCATATGCAAGATGATGTCATAATAATTTTCCAAAGGAGTAAAAGTCAGCTCAAAAGTATGTTTATAATCATTTTGTTGCTTTGCAAGTGAATAGCAAGAATACATGTCCTCATTATTCTCTTGGTAAAAGGTAGGTCCATCATTAAATCTTAGAATGGGCTCAAAGGAGGTATCACTTGCTTATTCTCTAAAGAGGTCTTTAGATCTGGAAGATGATGACATTTGATGTCTTGGAGTAGAATATTTAGACCTTGAATAAGATGACCCATGTGTATGTAAAGGTCTTAAGGAGGATTAATTTAAAAATGTGATCTTCTCCTCTAACCTTTTCTCAAGTTTAAACTTCATTTCTATAATGTGCTTAGAGAGATGAAGGTAAGAAAGATCATTTTTCTCTTCTAGTTCTTTGTATTGAGCATATAGATCTTGAAACTCTTTAGTGGCATGGAGGATATCATGATCATCTAGATTTGGTCAAGGTTTGCTAGCACAATGCTTGAATTCCATAGTGCTAGATAGATAATCATGTATGAAGAATACTAGAGGAAGCTAATAAGGTGACACAAGATAAATTGATATCCAAACTAGATAGGTAGAGTATTCACTTGCCAAAATAGTAGAGAGAGATTAAATTGACTTGTCAAAAAAGGTATCCAAGAAACTTATGACACTAGTGACTCAAGTCAAGAGCTAGGAAAGAAAGCAAATGGCCAAATAGATAGAGAAAGTAGGGTGACAAGTGAACAACTTTCATAACCCAAGTGTCTAGTCAAGAAATCAAGGTAACCATTTCAGCAAAAAGATAACTAGTAAGTGGACATAGACCATGAAGATATAAAGACCAAGAGCACTAAGACCAAAGGGTCACTTTAAGCATGTTCAAGTACTAGAGACATGGAAAATAAAAGTCAAATGGTGAGAATCCCCTTAGCAAAAAACACAAGAAAATCTTTGCACTTGATGGTTTGACTTGGTTGATAAAGTTTTGACAATAGTTGATAGCATAACAAGTTTTATGTTCAAAAGAAAGGTTTTTTCCAAGCGAGATAGTGACACATGGACTAGACTTAAAACAATAAAGAAAGGGACAAAGCAACCTTGTATTGTACAAGCATATGTGAGGTCTCAAAAGAAATCCCTAGAACTATCGTCAGTACCATTATTCTAACCAAGCATACGTGGGCACCAAAAATGTGTGTACAAAAAGTGTCACATTTCTATAAACTATTTTTCTTGAGAATTCCCATGAAAGTGAGAATCTCAAGAAGTGGCTTATAGCTCTCTATCTATGATGTGCAAAGGCTATGACATGGTGTCTCTCAAATGAACCAAACTATGCAACCCTTATGAGGTGCACCATAGAATGAGATATTCAAAGATGGGGGCAAGAATGCTAGCATCCAAGAATCTCAAATGAATTTAATGCAAATGAAAGCTAAATGAGAGAAATAAAAATACAAGATAAATGGGAAAATAAGTATTACAACCTCTATTTAGACTAGATGATTTAATCTATAAGCATGGAGAGAAACTAGAATGAATGAGAAGCATGAAAAATATAAGATAGAAGAAGAGGAGCTCCATAAATATGAGATCTTCAATCCTATAGAACAACATTAGTAAAAGAGTGGAGTTTGAAAGTGGGAGTAATCCATGTGCACAAGAACTTCCACTAATTGTGATGCAGGAGAATTCAGTGGTGTAAGGGCAATCCTGTATCACCTAAAAAAATGCTTAGTGTTAGTTTCTGTTTAATGTGTTTTCATTTATGGATACCCATTTGGGTCAAATAAAGGTTTCAACTCTCATAGTTCCACTATTGGTTTTCTAGGTTGGAGTTTTTGTGCAACTTGGGATATGTGCCACTATAGAAAATAGGTGATTTTGTAATTGGTCCATAATTATGATGAGTTAGAGGGTTTAAGTTGGAGGGATGATTATAATTCTAATTTAAAGCACTCCAAAAAAAAATCAGGTCAAAAGGCTTTATGGTTTGAAAGTTATTTTAATTTTAAGTTGCCTAGAGACCTCGTAAGAGCACTTTAAAGTCAGATTTGAGGCACTAAATTTCTCTATATAGGCCCAAAAAATGGGTGATGAGAAAAGCTAGTCCATAGACCTATAGAGAACTTAGAGAGCTTTTTGAAAATATAAATGGTTCATCAATTGGAGTCCCAGATCAAAAGATACGCCTCCCAAAAGTTGGACTACCATTTCTGGATTCTTCTAATGTTACACCGACTTTTGACATGATTTCTAGAACTTTCTATTTTGGTGGTGGATGCCAAATGGAATATTCTAAAATGTATTCCTAACCCTTAACCTAATTAGGGTTTATTTAAGAATATTTCTGGCATTGTAAAGGCAATTTTTGGGAGAGTTTGGGATAGGGTACTATGATGAGGATTTTTTTCTCCAGAATTAGACCATTGTAAGCCCATAGGGCATGTCTTTGAGTTTATTTCCATTGTACTAAATTTAATATCATATCACTTCTGATAATAATTTTTCCCTTTTCTTGCTACATTCATTTTGGTTGTGGTTTGTGCCCTCATCAAGTGGTGTCAAAGTAGGTTTTCCTAAGTTTGTAGAGAGAGCGCCGACTATGAGGTAGTTTGCACTAGGATTGTGTGGTTGTGGGTTTGATACAAGAAAATTCCTCCATGAAGGGAGCATGGTGGAAGGGATATATTTTTTACTCTTGAGGTTAGAGGCCTTTAGAGACAAGTCTAGGCATTGCAGGAGGAGATCCACAGAGGGATGAATGTTGTTGTAGGAAATGAAAGTGAGGAAGAAAATGAAGAAGAAGAAAATATTGGAAAGGAAGGAGAAGGAGATGGAGAATTTTTAAACCAAGTAGAGGAGAAGCTTTTTAGGGCCATTTTCAAGCTTGGAAAAAAGTCCTAAAATTGACATCAGCATGTTTTTGGAAAATCTATAGCCGGATGAGTTGATCAACTAGATCAATGAGTTGAAGGAATATTTTGAGTATGAGGATATTAGAGGCCCTAATAGGGTTAAGTTTGTGAAGGCCAAAATGAAAGGCCATGCCAAAATCTAGTGGCAAGAGATTCAGTTGGAAAGAAATAGAAGAGGAAAGGAGAAAATAACAAGATGGGATCACATGGTGGACAAAATAAAGAAGTAGTTCATTCTTGTTGATTACGAGCTTGATTTGTTTGAGAAGATGCAAGCGTTAAAACAAGTGGGAAAGTATATCTAGGAATACATAGAGGAATTTTAACAAGTCCTTATTAGGCCAGAGTATGTAGAAGCAAACAAGGAGAAGGTTTCCCATTACCTTAGTGGGTTAAGACCTAGCACTTAGGAGGAATTAAGTCTGATTGAATTGACTACCATTAAAGAGGCATACTAGCTTGCCTTGTGAGTTAAGGAGAAACAAAAATTTTGATGGAAGGAAACGAGGGAATAGTCGAGGAGGAAGGGGTGGAGGTAGGTAATTTGGAGGCCAAAATGAGAACTAGAAGAAAAATGAATATGTGAGTACTATACAAAACCAAAGGAACGAGGGTTTCAACCACTCCTGTGATCAAAACTTTTGAGATTAGAGAGGAAGAGTTAGAGGACATGGACAAGGTTTAGGAAGAGAGGATTTTGTGATACCTATTTTCATTACAATGAAGAAGTTCATTGTGCCTTCAAATGCCCTCAACACCGTGGAAGGACATATAGCAGAGCTAATGGTCAAGCTAGGGTTGCTCATGTAGATGATGATACATAGTCATCATAGTCAAAGGATGAAAAAAGAGGAGAGGTTCTAGTTATTGAAAGGGTCTTACTAAGTAGTGCGACTAAAGCTAGACAAAGGAAGAGTTTGTTATGTACTAGGTGCAAGTGTGAGCGTAAATGTTGTGATGTGATTGTTAATGGTGGAAGCATTGACAACTTGGTGTGAGAGGAGATAGTCTTGAAGCTAAAGCTTAAAAGGGAGAAATACCCCCAACCCTATCAGATTGCTTTGGTGCAAGACGATCATAAGGTACTAGTTAATGAGAAATGTTTGGTAAAGTTCAAGATTGGGAGTTACCATGATGAGGTTCTCTGTGACATCATTGAAATGGATGTCTACCATTTATTGTTGGAAAGGTTGTGGCAATTTGACAGGAATGTTGTAAATGATGGTCATGCAAATACATACTCTCTGATAAAGGATGGACTTCAACACAAATTGAAGCCCTTGATAAAGGAGGATGAAAAGGTATGCAATAGTGCTAGTGTATGTCTATTTGATGGAAGAAAATTTTTGGATGAAATTCCACTTGAAGTTTTAAGTCTATTAATTGAGTATGGAGATGTCATCTTTGATAATGTTTGAGAAGGTTTTCCACCAGTAAGGAAAATTAGTCATCAAATAGATTTAGTCCCAGGAGCTAGTTTGCCTAACAAGGCTACTCATAGGATGACTCCTACTATGACTAAAGAGCTAAATAGAAAAGTTCAAGAGCTATTGAGGAAATGTTTGATTTGAGAGAGCTTAAGTCCATGTGCAGTACCTATAGTGTTGGCACCAAAGAAGGTTGGAGAGTGGAGAATGTGTATAGACTCTCAAGTTATAAATAGAATAACCATCATGTACCAATTTCCTTTGCCAATAATGGATGATCTTATGTTTGAGTGGAGCTAAGTACTTCACAAAGATAGAGCTCAAGAGTGGCTATCACCAGATATAGATACGAGAGGGATATGAGTGAAAGACTACATTCAAGACCAAGGAAGGTCTATATGAGTGGTTAGTCATCCCCTTTGGACTAACAATTACACCAAGCACCTTCATGTGGCTTATGAATGAGGTACTAAAGAAATTTTTGGAAAAAAATGTTATTGTCTATTTGGATGATATTTTTTATTTTTCATAAATCATTGGATGACCATTTATTGTACATTCATAGTGTCCTTGAAAGGTTGAGGGAAGAGAAATTGTAATAGCCTATTCCAAGGTCTACTACTAAGGTGAGGTCATTTCATTGTCTAGCTAGTTTTTATAGCAAGTTCATTAGGAATTTCAATAGCATATGTGCACCCCTAACTAAAACAATGAGGGGGGATAGAAAAGAGTTCAAGTGGACTACAGGAGCTACAAGGAGTTTTGAATTGTTGAAGAAGAAGGTGGCAGAGCAACCTATGTTGGCACTTCCTGATTTCAACAAGGTTTTCTAGGTGGATTGTGATGCTAGTGGCAGTGCTATTAGGGCTTTATTGAGCCAAGAAGGTAAACCTATTACCTATTTTAGTTGAAAATTGAATGATGCAAAGAAGAAGTACTCTGTTTATGATCAAGAGTTCTATGCAATAGTTTAGGAATTAAAGAAATGGAGGCATTATTTGTTGCCAAAGGAATTTGTCTTGTATACTGATCACTAGGCATTACAGTACCTAAATAGCCAAGTTATATTGAAATAGAGATATTTGAAATGGGTGGAGTTCATGCAAAGCTATACATTTGTATTGAAACATAGAAGTGGAAGGTCTAATAGGGTTGTAGATGCATTAAGTAGGAGAAAGTTGTTACTAGTAGTAATGCAGGTTGAAGTGGTTGAGCTTGATGAACTCAAGAATTTGTACCCTAAGGATCTTGATTTTGCAGAGGCATGGAAGGCTTGTAAAGAACCTATTACTCTAGATAGGACCAGGTGGCTAGATTACTTGATTAAATATGGCATGTTATTCAAAGGAAGTCAATTGTTTATTCTAAGGAGTTATGTGAGGGAGAACTTGATCAAGGATAAACATAGTGGAGGGATGGAAGGACATTTTGGTCAAGATAAGACCATTTCCATTATTAGAGAACATTATTTTTGGCCTCAACTATCACTGGATGTGAAGAAGTTTGTGCAGAGTTATCAAGTATGTCAAACATCCAAAGGATTTAGTCACAATACTGGACTCTACTAGCCATTGCCTATTCCAGTGAAGCCTTGGGAGGACATAAGCATGGATTTTGTTCTTGGATTGCCAAGGATACAAAGGGGTAATGACTCAATATTTGTGGTGGTTGATAGGTTTTCTAAGATGGCACATTTCATTCCATGCTACAATAATCATGATGCAGTACATATTGCCGATTTGTTTTTGAGAGATGTGGTGAGGCTACATGGTCTCCTGAAAAGTATTTATTCTGATAAAGATACTAAATTTGTGGGGTATTTCGAAAGGACTTTGTGGAAGAAGTTGAAGATAGAATTATAGTTTAGTTTTACACATCATCCATAGAATGATGGACAAACAAAAGTAGTAAATAGAAGTCTGGGCAATTTGCTGAGGTGTTTAGTAGGAGATAAGCCCAAGGGATGGGATTTGATTCTACCACAAGTAGAATTTTCTTAAAATAATTTTGTGAACAAAAGTACTGGTAGATCACCCTTCCAAATTTTCTATGGGATTAGTCCAATGACTGTACTAGAGCTATGGAAGATGGAGCAAGGGGACAGGACAAGTGCCGACGTAGAAGAATTTGCTAAACATGTCAAGAACCTACATGGGGAGGTAAACACACATATTACTAAATGCAATATCATATCACTTCTAATAAATTTTTCCATTTTCTTGTTGCGTTCATTTTGGTTGTGGTTTGTGCCCTCATCAAATTGTGATGAAGAGTTGATTTTTGTCCCCCATGTGGGACAAAATGTCTGTTCTTTTATTTTTAAATAAGGGAGATGTTTTTGTGTGTGCAACTTAGGATATGAGATGACTGGGGAATTTTATTTAATTAAAAGGGGGACATGTTATTTTATTTAAATATGAACTTAGGATAAAGTTGTCAAACTATAGGATAAAATTACATAAATAAATTTTTTATAGATTTGATCAAGGATAAACATTAGATACATTATGTAGACATGCTAGAAAGGGGGCTCATAGTCTAGATGACTATATTTGGGTGATGACAATTACCGCTCAAAGATGAGATATTCACTACAATTTTGTCAAATAATGGGTTTGATTATTTAAGAATCAAATACCCCTACTCTTTAGTCCTTGCAAAACCTAGGTGGGTGTACCTTCACCATAACCTCTTTCAAAAGATTAGATGCTTCTCAGTGCATACTTTCTTAATGATAGTCTTGAAAATGACAAAAGATCTTTCAAGGAGAAACCATAGTTATGAAATGGAATGTTTTAGTGCAAGAATGCTTATGAGAAATGCAGATATATTCAATAATGAATAGTCACCAACCAAAAATGTGATGCCAATGTTAATGAACCAATAAGACCAGTCCCCTATTTGATTGGGGAATAAAGTCTAAATCAAAACTAACTATAAATATCAAACTACTCAGAGACAAGTACACCACCATAAATTAATGGACAAATAACTTGAAGTTATAGAACACCAATTAATTATTTTTAATTTCAATTAAGCCAAGCATACACATGCTTAAAAATTTCAAGGGATTGCACTAATTTCAATCTATCAACAATAATTTAAATCCAAGAGGAAAATTTACAAAAGCCAGTTATGAAGACTAGTTGCCTTCTTTGGAACAAAAAATAATGTATTTTATTAATTCAAAAAGCAGGTACATTTGGGTCGTGACTAGTTGCAATACCTATCTAAATATTACAAAAAGAGATTTTATCCTTCCTAGTAGTATCTATATATCTATTATTTTTTTTACACCATTATATCCTATTCAATGTATTGGTACCCCTTCTTATAGAAAATGAAGGGATGCACAAAGCTTTAAACCTTTTCAAAACTATAACTAATTCTAAACTAATTACAACCATTCAAAAAAAATTACAATCATAAACAAAAAGAAAACCCCAAAAGGGATTAGAGTTCTTGCATCATTTCTAGAATTTCATCAAAATTGTTGTTTCCTTAGATGTCTTGGAATTTAGCTAATATCATCTACAACTTGGCCTTATCTTCCTCAAGCTCTAACTCATGGCAATCATTGGCTTAAATCACATAATTGGTCCTTAACTCCCAAGCAATAGAATATAGACTATGAAGAATGTCTAGTTGATCTTCTTGCTTTAGAATTAGGTCTAGTTGCATGAATAGATTTAACTCATTCATTGGACACTCCTAAATAGGAAGTACCACCGTTTCTTGATGAAAAACATCCAAAGACAAAGTAAAAATATGCAACTTCTATTTCAATATTTTCATGTTGTTGATATTGAACCAACATGCCTTCATAATATAATAGATGAATTTAATGATCTCCCAGTTTGAATGTCATTTAAAAACATTCTACAAAAGATCAAATCCATTGCTTCATTTAAAATTTTCCACATCCATTTTAGCCATTTAACTCCTTTTTGTACTTCCCAAGACAGATCATTTTTTTTTATTATTTCACATGCTTCATCAACCATGGGTTCTAAAAATGTGATTAATGCATCCTGCCCTTTACATAGTTTTAAAATATTTTAGAGCTCAGTGTAATCACCCTCTATGAATTTGCAAAATTTAGTCATTTTAGATCCTTGTCTATCCATGTTCCACAAAATTGCAATTTCAGAAGACCCTTTTCAATGGCAAAAAAATTATATTTCTCTATTTTTCAAACATAACTTATGTGAAATTCCAAAATTTTGTATATGTAGGCTCAATCAAGCTTTTGATTTACTTTTAGTGAAATATCAATATCTTAATAGGATATTTGTTGGTAAGTTTGAATACTCAAACTTGAGTATATAATGAGGTAGGGAAAAGAATAAATAAGATCTAGCCTTAAGGATCCAAGCATAGTCATGTCACCATTAAGTCTCTAGTCAAGACTCCTATGCTGAAAGGTAGTTGCTTTAAGTCATAGACAATGTGAGTCAAGACATGAATTAACATATCAAATTCAAATAGAATATTCCCATGCTAACATCAAATAAATTATAGTAGCATGCAATAACTTCTAAAAGAGATCTACATAGCTTCAATATCAACATCCAAACCACAAAGCTGGTAATTGATGTGAGAAAATAAAAGATAATAATATCAACCTTCCACAAAATCATTGCACATGACAATATATTTTTTTGCGTGGAAATACTTGGTTAAAGGATGAAAAAAATAGTGGGGATGGCACCCACAAGCTCACTACCATAATAAATGAGTTTCCTTTTTAGGAGCTACAATAACCCTTTCTGCGAGTTCACCCTGTTATGAGTGATTTTTACCATTTTAGAAGTACATCCAAATTTTCTAAGATTGACTTCGCAAAAGGATTTCAAAATCCTTTCTACGAGCTCACTTGGTTATGATATTTGCAATAAGATGTATGTATGTATGTATTTATACATGCATGCATGTATATATGTATATGTGGATATATGTATATGTGTAGATAAATGTATATATGTATATATGCATAGATATAGATATATGGTTCTAAATATTTGATTGGTTAAGCTTAAAATGATGATGATCCTATATTAGATATCCATGAGTTCTTTGATTTGAATTTACTTCAAATTTTGCATTTGTTCTCTAAAATAAAGTGTAAGCAGGGACTGAGCTCATCAATAAACTCTAAAGTATATGTAGGCTCAGTCAATATTTTTAATTATTTTCAATGAAATACCAATATATTGATATGATATTTGTAGGTAATTATGAATACTCAAATTTGAGAATCTAATGAGGTAGGGAAAATAATAAATAAGATCTAGCCTTAAGGATCCAAGCATATTCGTCACCATTAATTCTCTAGTCAAGACTCCTATGTTAAAAGGTAGTTATTTTAAGTGATAAACAATGTAAGTCAAGACATAAATTACCATATCAAATTCAGATAGAATATTCCCATGCTAAAATAAAAATAAAATATAGTAGCATGCAATAACTTCCAAAGGAGAATCAAGATCCACAAAGAGTGTGTTAAAATTCTTAGGTACTGGGGGATGGGTGAATCATTATAGACATGTAATGTAAAAATTCAACCACTAATATGCATAGCTTCAGTATCAACTTCCGAACAAAAAATAATATAACTAATGTAAGAAAATAAAAGAGAATAGTACCACACATCCACAAAACCATCACACATGATGCATATATTTTGGCATGGAAACCCTTGGTTAGAGGGTAAAAACTAGAGTAGGGATGACACCCACAATCTCACTATGATAGAAAATGAGTTTCCTTGTTAGGAGCTACAATAACCCTTTCTTAGGATTCATTGAATTATGAGTGACTAGTATCATTTTAGAAGTACATCTAGATTTTCTAAGATCTAATTCACAAGACAATTTCAAAAATATTTCTATGAGTTTAATTAGTTGGGGGATCTACAATAAGAAACTATTAATATTCACCTAATTAAGGGATTTTTTTGCTATAAATGCTAGGAAGAAACATGATAATTGATATTGATGATGTATTTCTTTCCTATTACATCTCATCTTCTCTCTACACCCTTGTAGTTGTTCTTTGCTATTCTTTTCTCAACACAACAATCACAACCTTAACACCTTTACTTCACATAAACTCTTTTCTTTTTACATTATTTCTTAAGAACATCTCATTAATTTGTCACTTAATCCTTTTCATTCATTCAAATTTTGATCTTTTCATGTAAATACCACAAGTAGTTAATGTATCTCGATGTGAGAATTCATTTTTCTATGACCCCTTTCAAACTATAATAAGATCTTATGGTCATATTTCCAAGGTAGTCAAACATGTTTTGACTCCTCTAATGCACCACCTCAAATATCCCTTATAATTTTTCCAATGATCCCAAAAATAAAAACTCATCATGCCATAACTATTAGTCTTTATTGTCATATTACCAAATATGATCACACTCGTTATATTGCTCATCGATATGAAATCATTTATTTGTCTTCAAGATATCAAGTGTTCTTATTGGTGTTAACTACTCTAACAACACAAAATCTCTTTTCTATCAAAAAATTGAGTTATTGTCATGATGATACTAATAGATAACAATGTTGATGTTGTAGTTTTGATCACATTACATAGTTCTACTTTGATAACAATCACTGTCAAAGTCTTGTCCTCACTGTATTGCCTACTACTAGTTTACTTTATGTTATATTGCCAAATTATTTTTGGAAAATTTTCATGATTTGTGATTTGATATAGTGTTACATGGTTACCTGATTAGTTGATACTATTTATATGTTTTGGATTATATATTTGATGAGATACTTCATACTCAAATATTTCATGTGTTATCATTGATCATGATTATTCTTTGACAATGTCATTTTAAATGCTTTCATAAAATGATTATAGTATGTTCATGATGATGATTATTTATAGATTTTGGTTACTTATGTTAGATTTTGGTGACTAATCAGGAAGGTACTGTACATACTTCATAAATTATTTGAGGCTTGGGGCATCACCCTAATTTTTTTTTGGGCCCTATTTTTTCAGGATTTTGGGCTGAAATGTAATTATTAATTATAACCCTAAAGTGGTAAAAATACTTGTATAAATGGGCTTAGGGTTAGGGATTGTTTCATTGTGGTGATGTGAAAATTGGTTCTTGTGGTAGTATTGAGCTATAAGGGATTACAAATTGTAATTAGGTTGTAATCACTAGATTGTAATAATATCAGACTTTCTATTTGGTGGATGTAACCTAGGGATTGGGTGAATCACATTAAATCTTGGTGTCTTGTGTTATTTTCCGTGTGATCTATTATTTTCTAATATTGTTTATCTTTGTATGTAATTGGTATTTCTATCTATGGTTTAATTCTAACAAGTACTATTAGAGCGAGGTTGTTCTTCAGTTATCCTCTGCAAGAAAGTCTCACAGTTGAGTGGGAGTCTCATGATTGAGTGGGAGAAATGGTAGACGAGGGTAAGTTGAGGGTTGACATGTTTAATGGGTAGAACTTTCAGTTATGAAAGATGCAAATGGAAGACTATCTTTATCAGAAGGATTTATGGAAGCCCTTGGAAGGAAAAACCAAGAATCAAGGATCTATGTCAAATGATGACTGGGATCTTTTGGATAGAAAGGCACTTGGAAGCATTCGATTATGCCTGGCACCATCAGTGGCATTTAATATTACAAAAGTGAAGAAAATAGAAGAGTTGATGCAAACCCTAGTGAAACTTCAGTTATCTTCTATGGGTATCAATTTTGATGAAGAAATTAAGGCTCTCTTGGATTTATGTTCTTTTCCTGAAAGCTGGAATGGCTTAGTAATGACTGTGACTAATTTTGTTCTTAGATCTAGTACCCTAAAATATGATGATGGGATCGGTGTTATTTTGAGTGAGAAAACTTATAGAAAATCCTCAGGTGGATCTACATTAGGAAGTGCTTTGAATGCACAAAGTCAAGGCAAAATGATTGAGATTAGAGGAAGTAATTTCAAAAATTGTTGAAAATCAAGAGGAAAGTCAAAGGGGAGGAGGTCTCGATCGAGAGGACTAAACTACTGCTAGTACTATGGGAAACCAGGGCATAAAAAGAAAGATTGTTGGACTCAAAAGAAACATGAAGGAGATAAACTAGATGGAGACAAGGAAGAAAATGTGGTAAGTAACAAATTTAAAGAGGATGCTTTGTTTCTATCTTTAGAAAATGTTGATGATTCATGGGTTTTAGATTCTGGTGCTTATTTTCATGCTACACCTCATAGAGGTTATTTCATTGATTATGTCCAAGGAGATTTTGGACTTGTTTATTTGGGGGACAATGAACCCTATTAGATTTTTGGAAAGAGAAGGGTTAAGATTAAGTTGTATAATGGGGATCATTGGCTATTACATAAGGTAAGACATGTTCCAAGGTTGAGTATGAATTTAATTTTAGCAGGGCAACTCGATGATGAGGATTGTGTAGTTATTTTTAATGACAAAAATTGGAAGGTTTGAAAAGTTTCCCTTTTAGTAGAAAAAGGTGTGCAAGGAGACACCTTATATCTTTGTACAGGTCATATTTTTCCTTCTACTTTAATTGTTTCAGAGAAAAATGAATGTTCAAGAATAGTTGTTGTAGTTGAGTAGGGAGAACAAATAGTTGTTGTAGATTTTGATATAGCGCTATGACACAATGGACTTGGGTACATGAGTGAGAAAGGTATGAAAGTGCTTCATTCAAATAATGTTTTACTAGGTCTAAAATATGTTAATATGGATTTCTATGAAAGTTGTGTGGATGGAAAATAAAAGAGAGTGAGTTTTGTGAAGACTAGGAAGGAAAATAAAAGAGAGAAATTAGAGCTTGTGCATATAGATGTATGGGGATCGGCTTAGGTATCTTCCCTTGGTGGCTCTTATTATAATGTTACATTGATTGATGATGCAACTAGAAAACTATGGGTTTATTTCCTTAGACAAAAATATGATGTATTTCAAACTTTTAAGAAATGGAAATTTTTGGTTGAAAATGAGATTGGTAAGAAATTGAAGTGTCTTAGATCTGATAATGGTGATGAGTATTGTAGTCATGAATTTGAATATTATTGATCCACTAATGGTATTCATAGACAAAAAACTATTCCAAGGACTCCACTAGAAAATGGAGTGGCTGAATGCATGATAGGACTATAATGGAGTATGCATGGAGCTTGAAGTTGCATGTTGGCTTGCCCTTACACATGTGGAGAAAGGTTGTCAATGCTACTATATATTTAATTAATAGAAGCCACTCTACTCCTTCTGGCTATAGTATTCCAGAGGAAGCATGGACTGGTAAGAAGGTGAGTTATTCTTTTCTCAAAACCTTTAATTGTGGAGCAGTTTTTCATATAGATTCTGAAAATAGAACCAAGCTAGAAGCTAAGTCAAAAAAATGCATATTTGTTGGATATGGAATTAATGAATTTGGTTATAGGCTTTGGGATTTTGAAAATCATAAAATTGTAAGAAGCAAGGATGTCATATTGAATGAGAAAGTGTTATCCAAAGATCTATTACAGCAACATAAGAAGAAAGAAGATGATTATGTAGTGTTGGATGATACTCCAAAAGATGATGTTCTAGCCATTTGTCATGATGTGCAACAATTGCAACAACAAGCACCACACACACTAGTGAATGTTAGATAGTCTACAATGCTAATTAGACCTCCAAAAAGATTTTCTCCCTCTTTATATTATATTTTACTTATTGATGCTAGTGAGGCTAAATGTTATGATGAAGCTATGCAAGTGGATACTAGGATTCATTGGGAGTCTACAATGAAAGATGAAATGGACTCTTTGCTTAAAAATTAGACATGGGATTTATGAAAGTTTCCTGTAGGTAAAAGGGATTTATAGAATAAGTGGGTTTATAGGTTAAAAGAAGAAGATGGAGGTAAGAAAAGATTTAAAGCCAAGTTAGTTATAAAAGGATTTACACAGAAAAAGGTCATTGATTTTGATGAGATATTTTCTCCTATTGTTAATATGTCTCCTATCCGTACTATTTTAAGTATTATGGCTATTGAAGATTTGCATTTAGAGTAGCTTGATATTAGAATAGCCTTCCTTCATGGTGATTTGGATGAAGAGATATGTATGGTTCAACCACAGGGATTTGAGGTCAAAGGTAATGAGAACTTAGTGTACAAATTGAAGAAAAGTTGATATGGCTTGAAGAAAGCACCTTGGCAATGGTATCTAAAATTTGACAGTTTTATGCATGATCATGGATAGAGTAGGTGTCATTTAGATCATTGTGTTTACTTTAAGAGGTTGGATAATGATAACTTCATTATTTTATGTTTATATGTTGATGATATGCTTGTAGTTGGGTCTAACATGGATCAGATTAAGGGGTCGAAATGCTAGTTAGCACATGCATTTTCTATGAAAGATTTTGGGGCAGCAAAAAAATCCTTGGTATGAAGATTTGCAGAGATATGAAGAACAAGAAATTGAGGCTATCTTAGATTGATTATGTTGAGAAGGTGTGGCAACATTTCTCTATGGAGAATGCTAAAGCTGTCAGCACACCTTTACCTAGTCATTTGAAGTTGACTAAGGAGATGTGTCCCAAGATACAAGAAGAGGAGGATAAGATGTAAAAGGTACCCTATGCTTTAGCTGTATGAAGCTTGATGTATGCTATGGTATTTACTAGGCCAAATATTGCACATGTAGTGGGAGTCATTAGCAGGTATATGAGTCATCCAGCAATTAAGCATTGGAATGTAGTTAAATAGATTGTCATATATATGAGAGGAACATCCAATAAGTGTTTACACTTTGGGGCCTCTACTACTAATTTAAATGGCTATGTTGACTTATATTTGGTAGGAGATATTGACACTAGGTAGAGTACTATAGGTTATGTCTTTACTGTTGGTGGGGTAGTTGTGAGCTAGGTTTCTAGGTTACAGAAGGTTAATGCTTTATCCACTATAGAGGCAAAGTATGTTGTTGCTACAGAGGTAGCCAAGGAGATGATATGGCTTCAATTCTTCATGGAAGAATTGGGACAGCCTCAAAAGGATAATTATTTGTTTATAGATAGTTAGAGTGCCATTCATCTTGTGAAGAATTCAGCTCTGCATTAAAAGACCAACACATACAGTTACGGTACCATTTCATTCAGTTATTTTTTGATGATGGATAGTTAAAGCTAGACAAGATACATATAGATGAAAATCCAATAGATATGTTTACAAAGGTAGTAATAAGGGAGAATTTGAACTCCTCTTCAGCTTTGATTGGTCTTCTAGATTGAACATGAATAAAAGAATAACATAGTCTAGGGAAATTTGAACCAATGGGAGCCTCATGGAGTAGCGACATAGCTATAGGATTAGTCTCCAAGTGGGAGATTATTGTTTAGTGTGGAGCTTGATCAGTCCCCAAGTGGGAGATTGTTAGATTGCAGTGATTGATCATGAAAGTATTGTACATACTTCATAAATTCTTTGGGGCTCACCCCAATTTTTTTTTGGGCCTTACTTTATCAAGATTTTGGGCTAGCATATAATTATTAATTATAACTCTAAAGTGGTAAAATACTTGTATAAAGGGATTAGGGTTAGGGATTGTTTCATTGTGGTGATGCAAAAATTGGTTCTTGTGGTGGTATTGAGCACTAAGGGATTGTAGATTGTAATCAGGTTGTAATCATTGGATCATAATAATATTGGACTTATTGTTCAGTGGACATAGCATAGAGATTGGGTGAACCATGTTAAATCTTGGTGTCTTTTGTTCTTTTTTGTATGATATATTATTTTCTAATATTGTTTATATTTGCATGTAATTTTTATTTATGTCTATGGTTTAATCCTAATAACTTACCCCATGCTTTCATGTAGATGGTGTACCTATATGTTTTACTTTATTATTGATGTGTCTAATGTGGTTGGGTGAGGGAGTCCTAGTGACCTACTAGTCGGGATCTACATGATGTACAATTCCCCACCATTTCTTATATATATATATATATATATATTTGGCTTTTATGCAGATTGTAGGTACCAAACACCAACTTCCCTACAGTGAGAAGATGAGCATGTCCTATTGCAACATCTCAATGGTAAAAGAAGGGAGATAGTTTTCAACTCCAAATCCTAAATTTAAGCCTAGTTGTCCTATGATAAAACATAAGTACCTGATTTCTTTACCCTTATGAATTTGTCAAAGTGACGTGAATTTGAGACATTGATCTTTGAGTTTAAATCTTACTTTGCCTTTTTGTTGAGTTTCCTTATTTGAGAATGGAGTGTCTTTTGTGATTTTAAGGTGTAATTAAATCAGCCAAAGAGTTTATTAAATGATTTAATCAAATGAGAATTTTAAGAGAGAAAAATAATTTTTATTATATTTAATTAATTCAAAATCATTTGAGTAAAATAATTAAATTTAAAAGATTTAAATAAAATTCCAATTTTTAAAATTAAGAAAATTAAAATTAAGGCTTAATTTGGCAAGCTTATATTTATTTAATTTAATAATAATAAAAGTAAAAGTTGTATTTAAATAAAAGACTTTAAATATTATTATTAGTTAAAATAATAAACATGTCTTTGAAAAATGTCTTGCAAATTTAAAAAAAATTGGGGATAATTTGAATAAAGATTATTCTAATTAAAGGGCACAAACCATTCACAAATAAATTAAATAAATTAAAATAATAAAAAAAATCTTTAATGAGAGGCCTTTGCATGTTGGTGAAACCATAAACCCTAGGTAGGGTTAGAATCTTTATTAAGATTTTCGAGCTCATTTCTACACATAGGTTTGGAGGAGAAATTTTGTAATTGAAAGATGAGAGTTTTTCAAAGTTTCTAAGAGGCACAAATTTCACAAGCACAAAGTAATCATTACATTTATAACATTAGATTAAGGTGGGGTTTTGTAGAACCATCATAGCAAATCTTTCAAAAACTTATGTCTTCTTTGTGCCTATTCTATTGATTTTTCTTATTAGAAATGCATTTGAAATTAGAACCGTTGGTTGGGAAATGATTGTTCTTCGTTGGTGAGATATCTACGAAAACAAGATTGACACCCTCATTAGAAAAACCTTGATTATAGAAAATGAATTTGTAGGTAGGGTTTTGAATTGAGAAAAGATTATTGCTTAATAAATTTGATTAATTAAAAATAAATTTCCTATCATATCTATATGAAAAAGCTTCATAAAAAATATAGTAGTTACCATATTCAAAATATTATTACTATGGTAACTCTTCTTTTGTTGGTTTCAAAATTGGTATGGGGGAGTTTGATTTTATATATATATATATATATATATATATATATTTGTGTGTGTGTGTGTGGGGGGGGGGGGGGGGCACCACTGCTCCCCCTCCTTCTTTTTACCTCCATGACCATTCATGCCATGACTCTCATGAAAGCTAAAGTTGTTGTAGCAGTCGTAGCTTCCATGGGCAATAGAGGCTACCCAGGCAGGCTGGTCACTACTACAGTTTTGAAGACCGCACACAATGATCTTCCCTTAATTAGGGGTATTTCTAAATACTTTTAATTTTTAAAAATAAATTACTAAAATTAATATATTTAAATTTTGAAAAAAGAATATTAAAATGTTATTTTATATTAATGTAATTTAATTAGTATTTAAAGTTAGTTTAATTTATATAGTTTTCAATTAGATTTTAATATATTAAATTTAGTGTGTAGTAAATTGAATTTAGTTATTTAGATTTGATTTATAGTTAATGATTACTTTAATTAAATTTCTAAGAAGTACTTAAATATAGTTTTTTTTTTTTTAAAGATAAGAGTTTATTGTTTTAGCATTAAACTATACTATCATTATTATTTTTCTTAAGTAGAAAATGATGATTATTATTGAGAATTAAATAAAGGACATAGTTTTATTATAATTGGGTACCTTTTAAATACAAAAACTAGGGAGGGTTTTATAATCAAACTGAACTTGGGTGTTAGGACTAGAACTAATGATTTCACTAATTCTACCAGGTGTTGTACGCTCATTCATTGGCATAACTTTTCCTTTATTCCTTTGAATAATCTGGTTCAACATTTCCCTCAAGGTACATTCTATGGGTTCCTATCTTGTCCCTTTTTTTTTTCTCCAAATCATAGGGTATGCCTTCCTTATCCAAGATCTTAGTACATTTTTTAATAACCTTGGTAAGTTGAATCTCATTCACTTTGAAGCTTAAGGCTACTTGCAATAAGACATGTTTAAATATGAGTCTCCATAGAGACTTAGTAAGAACCCCATACCTACCTTTGAAAATATCCATATTTCTAAGAATCCACAAATGCCAAAGCAAAATAGAAGAGACAATGACCCATATTACATTAAACTGCTTGGAAAGCTCGGGGATGTAACCCATAATGATATGAAAACTATCAATACAAATACCAACTTGAATCCCAAACAACTTCTAGACTTCTCTAGCAATAATTCAATCAATAGAGATGTGTTGGATAGACTTAGGTAACTAGAAAAAAGAGAAAGTGAATGGAGTAGAATCAAATTGAGTAATTGGAAGTTTTTGTAGGAAGGCTCGTCATACAAAAAACCAAATCTTGGGTTGCACAGGCTTCTTCCATTTATTCATCAACATGCTAGTCCATAAGGATGCATCAAAGTTGACATTCCATGCCAAGTTAAGGTGCTAAAATATTTCATTGGTTTTAATTATGAGATTATAAATGATTTTTTCTTTAGAATCTTTCAAAGGGGTGTTATCTAGCCATTTCAAAGTGGATAATCTGTAATCCAAGTCACCACAGATATAGGGAAGTTTTAGGGTTCTCCAAGCTTCTACAATGATGGAGTAGGTTAATTTTTGGGAATGGGGAATGCTAAAGTCTCTTGAAATATCCTCCCATGATATAATATTGCTAAAGGTTTTAATCCCAATGTTATTCTAATGTTTAGCAGAACACCCTTGAAGGAGAGCTAGAGTTTTACCATTCCTTTCAAAATTCTTCCATAAGGACTTTTACCAAAATTTTATTATATTTATCTATTAGGTAGTTTCCTAAGACCTAATGTCTAATTTTATGCCAGCCTTTCCAAATATCCTTGAAGACTTCAAAACCTCCATCTCTAATCTTCCATTTCTTAGACAATAGTTCACAAATGTGTAGATTCTTCCATGATCTACCTTTTTGAGGGGCATCTCTCATAATGTTATTTCTAATTAGAACCTTCCAAGGTTACTCTCCTTTATTATATTTTTCCATCCACTTGACTGTAAGAGCTACTCCGTATTTCCTTAGGTCCTTCAGCCTCAATCCTCCAATTTCTTTCCTCTTCACACACCAATCTCATCTAACTGCATGCATTTTTTTATTCCCTTTACCACCATAACATATAAATTTTATGATAATATTTTGAATGAAGATAACATGAGCGGGTAAGAGGAAAGAATCTTCTAACATGCCTGGATCTTGCAAGCCAATGACATATAATTTTTGTTCCATTTATTAAGCTTCTTATCAATTTTCCATCATCTTTTATCCTCTTCTTGAATCATCTCAATCCTGTCTGTAATTTCCTTGGCCTTTAACATTTGAAAAAAATATTTGGACCCCCTACCCTCATGCTCTAGCCATTTAATTCTAGCTCCAGGTTTAACTCCTTGGATCTTATAATTCAAATTCTTTCATAGAGATTCTCTAGCCATTGAAAAAACACTAAGAGAGTCTAAGTTAGAGGGATCACTTTTGATGATCTCTTCAACTTCTACAAATTGCTTATGCAACTTATTTTCAACCCTTATGGAATCTTTTGATTTTTTCTTCCCTATCATCTAAAAATGTTTTTCCAGCTATTTGTCATCATATTCCATCTTTGAATCAGGTTAGAGTGCTCTTTTTTATTTTGGTTAAACCATCTAATCAATTTTTATAGCAGCATTAGTATTATCATCATGTAGAAGGGAAGTGCTAAGTGCAAAGCCATCATGCTTCTTGTCACAGATCTTTACTTGATTGATCATAACTATGCTAGCAATAATTGGATGATGATCTAAGAGGGTATACAAATAAACTTGCACATAATTCCCTTCCTTTGATTTATTAAAAGAGAAAATATCTCTATTAGCATAACACTTGTCTAGTCTACTATAGATCCTCTTTTGACCATTCTAAAAATTGGACCATGTAAACCATATACCACTATGAGACTTCTTTTCCCCTAATAGGAAATCAAACATATTCAATTTCTTGATTAAATTATTATAAAAGAACCTTTCTTCATACTTCCATTCAAATCTACTACCTCATATTTTATCTTTTTGTCTCTCTATCATATTGAAATCTCCTGCAACAACCCATGGGATATTCTTTAGTTGGCACATCCAATCCTAGAGTTTAGCCCTATTACAATAGTCATTTGGAGCATAGACTGAGAAAATACCAATTTCAATATCTTGGATCCCAATAATAATCCATACAACTCTATTAGAAGGGAAGGTTCCGCAGTCCTTAACAAATCTACTTCACTTAGGACTTACTGGGATTGTTCTCTCATCCCTAGCTTTCTCATGGTAAGAAGTATAAAAAATGGCATCTTTACATATGCATTTAAGAGAAGTATCCAATTGGAATCTGGTAGCCTTGATCTCTTGCAACATTAAGAAGTCAACATCTAAATTTTCTCTAAGGAACCTCTTAATAAAATATTTTCTATCTAGGGACTCCAACCCTCTAACATTCCAATAAATAATCTTAGCTATCATTAGGAGAGGATTTAGGTTCCTCATCTAACAAGGAATATTTAATTTTAAAACAAATTTGAACCTTATTAATCTACTCTTTACTAGGTCTCCATGAGGCAATCAAGTTTGGATGTCTACCTCTATTTATAGAAAATGAATGATCTTCCCCAACCTCCAACTCCTCACTTTCAGTCCTCTCATTACTTTTTGTAGATCCTTTCATTGAGACCCTAGTTAATTTCTTAGCTTTAACAATAAATGGAACCTCACCCCCTAAAGGATGGGAACTTCTATGTCCATGTTCTAATTTTTCCTCTCCATCTATTTTCTCTCCTACTCCCTCAATTTTTCCTACACCAATAAACAACTTATCAAACTTACTTACTAGGCTAGGGAAGGATACTACAGATGCAAGCTTTTGAGAGGATCAAGATTTTTCATAGCCATTTCCATCCCTCAATTATTGGTAGGAATAACTAAGACATCAAATTTATTCAGCCTGTCTTCTTCCATACAAAGGTTGACAACTTCTTCTGACTCTGCAAGAGGAGGGGGCCTATCTTGAACTTCCATTCCTTCCATGGCCACCTCTACATCATTCATTTCCAATACATTAGTCTCTTTTTGGTAGTTAATCTAGGGAGGTCTAGAATGACCTCTGAGAGTATCTCTCACTTCTATAGAATGTGGGAGAATAAGAGGGATTTGATTTCTATTCCTAAATTTATGCCCCAAGACCTTCTTGATATTCTCTAACACTAATTCTTGGGCATTTAGAGTTATATGTTTTAGTCTAGGATTAGACATCCTCAAAGAGTGAGGACTAGGAGGATGGATGTCCATAGATAATAGATTACTATTGAAGTGAGAAATATCTACTAACTTTGGAGGTTTAAAAGAAACACATAAGGCATTCGATTCTTTTTTAATCTTATTTGAAATCTTAGGGCAGGTCAACAAGGTAGAAGTAGTAACTATCTTAACTAAGTCTTTCAACACAATTTTATTAGTAAGTGAAGGTGTCTTTAGAGGGGTTGGACCCGATTTAGCAAATTACCTCTTTGCAATTGGGACCTCCAAGGAATGTCACTAGGCATAAATGTTGAAAACCATGAATGGAAAATACTATCTTCTTTGGGAATTCCTTTCCTGGGTTAATGGTTGAAATAATCCTTGTATCCACATGAGGGAGTAGGGTAGAGGCCCTATTAATCTTGAAAACTTCCCCTAGAGGTTCAAGGGCTTGCAAAATAAGGTTCCAAAGAAATGGTAGAAAGTATCTGATGGAAATCCATCTTGGGGTGGAGAGGGCAAGAATCTCATCTATAACCACATCAGTAGACCAAGCAATGACCCTAAATGTAGAGAAACCTATTCTCCAATTTTTTTCTTTAACTACATGCCTCTAAGCATTAGTGCTATCAATTTTTTTTTAAAATAGACTGTTTTGGATCACACAAACATATAAAAAATGTAGCCCTAACTTTTTATTATAATTATTATGCAACTAATCATTGAGAAAATCCCTAGATGGTAACTTATTAGGGTCCTAAGCAACAAAGAAAATAATGGTTTCACATAGATTACTAATTTGTGACTCTATTACTTTGTTCACTTATGTATTAGGAACAAAGATAATCATAGAGGCGGATTGGGTCTTACCTAAAACTTCTTTGGTGGCTCCTCCATTATCATTTCCTTCCCCTTTATGAATAAATTTTGCTCCATCTAGAATGCTGGATGAATTCCTCGTGACCTGAAGAAATGATTTGGCCATTTTAATTAGGTTCTTCATAGATAATAACAAAGGAAGAGCTTCATTGTTGATAAAATAACCTTGAGAACTTATGTGCATAAAGAACAACTACCCTTCTTTGGAAATTAATGTGTTGTGAGAGTGCAAATGACCAAAATAACAATCATGGTGTTGCAGGCCAACACCTCAGTGGTTGTAATAGGTTGCATAACACTCCTCTTCAAATTCTATAATTTTGTTTCAATAACTCTTACTCTTTTTGATGATATTTTTCTAATAATATATAAAAACCATATTATAGAACTCAAAGTCAAGAATATTCTCAGTTAGAGTTTATAGTGTTTTAATTAGATATAGTATATTGTAATAAAAAGTACTACAAGTATGTGTTTTAACACTTGAGAAGATGTTGGCTTTGAGAAAGAGAAAAATAGTAAATCATATAAAAGAAACTTAAAAAGCATATGGCGATCTAGAGGAAAGAATCCTACTCTATAATGTATAAGTTTTATTTTCATTAGGATATATTTATTTTGAAAAATGTGGTGGGAGATGAAAACTATCAATTTTAGGTGAGTTGAAATTTGAATTGTTATAAAGAGAGAATATAGGTCAAAAGCCAACTTTTATTTTGATTAATCTAGATACATAGCTCATCTATTACATAATCTAAGATCAAAGGGAAAAGGTTTTAATTCTATATAGTTTTTTGGTGGGAACTAGAACCCCAATTTTCAATGTTTTTCAACAACTAAAAAGTAATCCTTAAAAATTAGGAAAATATATCAATTCTTATTCCAAATAATCATTAAAAATAATAATCCTAAACTTTTTCTAAGCTCACCAAAGAAGAACAAAATAAATTAGAGGAATCAGTGTATGCTATGATGGCTGAGTATAAGCACACACCTCTAGAATTAGATGAATCAATGCCTAAAGATTTGTACAAAATTGTAGAGGATAAATGAAATTTCTGTTTACAAATGGAAAGGGAGATAAGGGAATCAACATTAGCTAGATTGTTGCCTGATTTGACTAAGGATCAAGTAACAAATGCAGTCAAGAGGCATAAAAATAGATTCACTCCCAAACATAGAGCTTTTAGCATTTTACAGAACAAAATTGAGGAGGTAGTTACAAAATCCACAAGATTGTGGAAGATAGTTTATAAGAAAATAGAAGATGTGTATAATGAAGAATATAAGGCAGAGGCAAGTGTCAAGATAAAGGAAAAGAAGCCATCAAGAATTAAAGAAAAAGAAAAGGAACAAGTGGAGAAGAAAGTTGAAAAAGAAAAGGAAGATGAAAAGGCACATATAGAAGAAAAAGAGGAAGAGAAAGATACAACAGTGCAACAAGATCAAAGTGTGCAAGATACACATGTATACCCTCCTAGTCCTCCTCATGCCACTTTAACACCTGCAAAGACTATCAAAATCAAGGATGTTATAGACACTTCAAGTCCAAACATCAATCCATTAACTGTAGAGGATTTAGAAATCCTTGACCAATCAACACTAGTAGCAAAATTATGTTCAAATCTTGTATTGGTCAATGTTGATGAATTGCAGAATCCAGTAGTCAAAATAAAGGCAGTCAAGGTGAAAACACAAAAACCACCTTCGATCATACAACCTACTGGTATTCTATTCCTTCCTCCACCACCTCCACCAAGTGTAGTCAGTGACACACTTCAAATGCCAAGTACAACAGTAGGGGAAACTAAAGTAACAATTGAACAACCAGCAAGTTCAACCCCACCTAGTGCTCATCAAAAGGATATACAAGCTGCAGAAAAAGATGAGACAAGCAAGAAAGAGGAGTCTGCAATACAAATGTTGGTTGCATTATCCAAATCTGGTACTCCAACACAGACTCTTCAGCAGTCGAGCATCGATAGGTTACAATTACAAATCAGGACACTAGGCTCGAGCTCACCAAAGGTAGCTAGGAAACTTCACTATGGAATTCTTGAGCTTGATGAAGAAATAAAAATTCCATATTATGAATCCAGAACTCTCACTGAAGAGAAGATCAATGAAATTCAGAGTGCATTGGACAGAAGAAGGAGACAAGAAGCACTAAGAAGAGAACACAAGCACGAGTTTACCTTGAATGAAATCAAAGACATATTCACCGAAGCTTTCTGCTTATAGTCACTAGATGAATCAAAACCAATTGTAGAACAACTATCTGATATAGTTGACCAGGTGACTAGTGAAGACCAAGAAACAAACGCCAAACTACTGGAATGGTCAAAAAGAAAATTCCAAGGCAAAGTAAACAAGAAAATATTTGATGATATAGCACTATCACAAGTAGAGCTGGCTAAGAAAATAGAAAAAGTTAAAATTGTACTTGGAAACATATTTTCCCTATACAACAAGTTGTGTGATGTTTCCACATTCACACAGGATACTAGCTAGAAGATACTGAGCTTGGAGAAAAAATTGAAGATTTCTAGCATGCAACTCCCCACAAATCTAGCTCAGAGTGAGAAGCATTTTGTCCAATCGCTTCACACACAAAGAGAGTTAGCTATCTTAGCAGCAGAGGAGGCAACCACAAAAGCTAAATTGATGCAAATTCAATCCTCTATCACTCCTCATTTGGAATTACTTCACAAGGAGTAGATGAATGCAGAGACAGTCCATAAGAAAGATCCCAATGTTCAACTGGTGGACTTGTACACCTAGCAGTAGAGATTGCCATCCAGCATAAGTCATTGGATGTTGCACTAGCAAATTGGGATGCAGCTCTGAAGGTACTCCTTGAAGTAAATAGTGCATTTTTGGCCAAGTATGGCATTTCCTTATAAGACCTTTGACATAAGTGTCAAAAAAGGGGGAGAATAAGTATGAAGTGAGTGTTAAGTAGAAATTAAGTATGGGGGAGTTAACTATAGAATGAAATGGTAAGTATGATGAAAGGGGGAGATAGAGAATTTTTGACAAATCTTGTATAACATATTAGTCAGAATGCAGAAATAGGACAGAAGTCACAAAGTGTATAAGGCATAATCAACTCACAAGGAGTCATAAGGTATATTATTATTTGTTTCTAATTTTTTTTTTTTGAAGCAAATAAGAGGATGCATGAAATAATGCCAAGATCATAGGATCTTAGTTAAGTGTTTTTGCCACTCATGTCAAAGGGGGAGATTGTTGGTTTAAAAAATAATTTTGACAGCTGAGTGTCAATACACTTAACCATTTTTCACTATACATGCTGAGTAATATCAAGTGCCAAGTAATATCAAGTGCCGAGTAATATCAAGTGCCAAGTTATTCAAGTGCTGAGTGATATCAAGTGTTGAGTTATTCAAGTGCCGAGTGATATCAAGTGCCAAGTTATTCAAGTGCCGAGTGATATCAAGTGCCAAGTAACATAAGGTGCTAGGTGATACAGTTTTTTTTAGGTGCCGAGCTATCCAGGAAACAACATGTGCCGAGCATCCATAATGCTTCAGGAGCCGAGTAACTTAGGCATAAGGGTTTGTAATTGCACAAACTATGATGTAAACCATTTTAGTAACCAACATAAGGTAAATCTCAAATGATCTAGAGATAAGAACAAATCTTTTACATTTCCTATCCAATCTGCATGCAGCCAATTGGAAAATTGGAAAGGCATGCAATCAATCAGCAAAAAGGGAAGTATTGAGTGAGAAATTGAGATTCAATGAGGATTGTAGATCCATATCTAACCCTAAATCCTCAAATTTCTTTATAAGGAAGATGAAATTTCATTGTAAATGATCCAGGGGATATACAAGTGTGTATAAGGAGATCTACTTTCAGAACAAGGGTTATCATATCACAAAGGATCAAGATCAGAGAAAGTAGAACAAGTGCCTACATTCAACAATCAAGGATTGCAAACTATCAGGTTCATAATACCTAATACTCTCTTACCATTGTATTAGAAAGGAAATCCTATGTAGATAGGTTGGCTTAACATCTATTTGTAGATCCTTATCAAAAGGTGATTAAATCCTTTAACAGGGTGACACTTCATGTTAAGTGTTTGTAAATCCTTTCACCAAGTGACTATTGACACAGTGTAAAGCCTTTAACAAGGCAGGTCTTTAATAGGGCAGACCATTATAATTGGTTGAATCATATTACTGCAGTGAATTTTTGTGGGTATCATCGCCACCCCAGTTTTACCTTCTTATTTCTGGAGGGTTTCTGGGTTACCAAATTCTAGTGTTATGTGTTGTTTTAGTTTCATATTTCATGATGTATTCACATGCATGCAATTTACTTTCAGATAAAAAATTTGTTGGATAAAGTATAATACTTCTGATTCACCCCCCCCCCCCCTCTCATCAGTATTCTTTCCATATTTGAATATTCCAACAATTGGTATCAGAGCAGATTAGGTTCTCATAAGAAAAGGCCTAACAGCTTGGAGTAAAAGATCTAAAGATGGAAGCTTTCAAACTTGGAAAGATCATTGAAAATTAGGTGATATATGTTCAACTTGTTCTGCATAGCTTGGAGGAATCTAGAGATAAGTTGAGAAACTCATTGAAAAGTAGGAAGGATTTGGCCATAGCCAAAAATGAGATAAACTACAAGGAGATTGATACTACAAATATATTTTCCAATGGAAATACTAAAGAGTTTGATGCAGCAATTGCAGAACTGATGGAGAAAAACAAAGACCAAATAGATGAGATAAGATCTCTCAAGATGGAACATGAATCATAGGCCATAATGTTATGTGAAATCACTGAACAAAAGAAACGAGCAGTTGAAGATAAAGCTATTATGGAAAATGACAAAAGGAATCTTGCAAATAGACTTGAAGAAAAATGTACTAAACTAGCAAGGATCTCAAACATTCAGATGGATAGACTTGCCCAAATGATGAACATTCATCATGAACTTAATGTGAAAGACATTGAGATCTCTACACTAAAGATGTAGAATGAACAATTACGGAATGACTTAAGAAGAGAAAAGGAAATTTTAGAAAACTTCAACAAACCCAATGAAGCCATCAAGTATTTTGAGCAATTACTAAAATCCCCAAGATCAATCCATGATACATCAGGACTTGGATACAATAGCACTAAAGTTGGAGAATCATCAAAGAGTGCTGAACAAAGAAGTGACAAAGGTAAAAATGTCAAATTTACATGTCATTTCTGTGGAAAGAAAGGACATACATCTAATGTATGTAGAAGCAAGAATGCCCATCAGTATGATAAGCCTAAGAATGTAAACTATTGTCATAAGTGCAACAAGCAAGGTTATCAAGCACGTGAATGTAGAACCAAGACTATTAAGACATCAAGATTTGAGGGTCACTGTCATAATTGCAAGAAATATGGACATAGAGCTTTTGAATGCAGATCAAAGCCTATGTGGATATCAAATCAATTAGCAAATGCATCAAACCATGAATTTTGGGATTACAACACCAGGTACAGTTGTCACTATTGTCAAGAATATGGACATATACCCCAAAATTGCATTAGAACACATTTTAGGTGAAACTATAAAAGATGGTTGAGTCAAACCACATGTTTTAGTTGCTTAAAAATTGGTCATATTAGCAAGAATTATCCAATAAGGTCAAAGGTACCTAGTTCCAATTTCAACAATGGAAAGGCAAAGATAGATGTTGAACACATCAAAAGTGAGATGAATAAAACATGGAAGAAGAAAGATGAGTGTAGCACATCAAATGCAGAAATCACTTCACCTAACAGGTCAAGTGATCACACTTCATCAAATTAAGCAAGAATGGGTGTGTGGGATTGATAAACTAAGTTACATCATACATCAGTCCCAAAAAATAGAAGAAATGCAAAGAAGGAATCAGCATAAGCAAAGATACAAAACTAAGAGTCTTGCAAAATCTACTAAAATTGTCTTCAGGTGCCGAGTTGCTAACAGCGACCGAGTTGATAGATGATGTCGAGCTGTGAAATATCAATAGGAGCCAAGCGAATTCAAAATCTTTCAGGTGCCGAGTAGATAGTTGTCAACACACTAAGCATTAATTAATCTATTTTAAAAGAGTACATAATCCAATTTTCAATCATTTCTTACCATTCAAACACGAAGCAAAAATGAGAAGAGCGCAGAAGATCAAGGCCAGCTTAGAAGCCATTTGTGAAGATTTCCATAGCAATTCAACATGAGTCTCATCGATTTGAGGTATTTTTACTTAAGTGCCAAGCTATGTAGTGTTTATAAACTTGTTTAAACTGTAAACCCTAGTTTGGTAAATAATGGCATCTAGGTCTAGAACCACTAAGAGCAAAGAGAGTCATGAGATACAGTTGGTTAGTAATGAAGTTAAGCAACTAGAATTCAAGCCTATCCCAGAAGTCACATATAAGAAGGATCCCGCAGGTGCATTATCAGTTATTCCTGATAAAGTTGTTATGGTCCAAGATGTTCGTAGATGCTATAACTGCAAAATTGTAGCCATAGGAGATTTAGAAATTCACAATGCATATGACAAGTTATGTGAGAACAACATACTGAAAGATGAGTTCTCAATAGTCGAGAGAAAAGGATTAACCAAAACCCTAGAATTTTTTACTATTTTCAAAGTTGAATGGGTACATATAGTTTTGAGTAGAATACATAATGGAGCCTTTTGGTTAGAAAAAGGGCCAATAAAATTCACCAAGAGAACTATTCATAGTGTTACTAGTATTCCAACCCTAGATCAGCCAAAGACCTTGCGTAGTGATAAAAGAGAAATAATAGAGAGAAACAAGGGTGCTAAATGGAATAATAGGGGAATGACTATTGATACAATCATAGAACCCCTACTAGATTTTGCTATGAGAATCATCTCACACAAATTCTATCAGTCATGTAGGTTAAACAGTGTGCCTTGTATAACAGTTGATGTTGCATACAAATTGATTAAAAAGGATCATACTTATGATCTAGTAGAGTTCATGTTTCAATAGATTAATAAGAATCTAGGAGCTATAAGGAAGAGCAAGGGAGCTCAGTGCAAATTTGAATCCGTTTTCGTGTGCATGTTTTTCTATCTAATGAAAGAATTTCCTTCTGTAGGTAAGGTGAGATGGGGTCCAGAAAAAACAATTGTTGAACAAATCAATGGATATATTGAACAGATGGGTGATAATTTTGATGCCCAAATGACTAGTTACTTTGAGGACTTCAAACAGTCCATGAAACAAAGAATGAGAATTCTAGTTTCATTGAATGACAAATATGAAAAAGAAATTATTTTTCTTGTAGATATTGATTATACCTATATACAAGCAATCATACCTAGAGTAAGATGGCTAAGGCCACTAGGCTATGAACTTGACATTGATCAAGCCTCTGTAGCAATAACAACCCACCTTGCAGAAGAAGTTGATAAGAATGCAAAAGCCTTTGGAACATATGATGTGGTAAAATCAAGGGTAATAACAGATTTGAAAACCGCCTCTACAGTAAAGAAGAAAGAAAAATTGGTAAGGAAAATTAAACAAAAAATTGGTGTTGGAGAAGAAGGAACAGTAGAAGAGAGAGAAGAAGACATTGAAGATGAGGGAGATGAACCACAAGGTTTGACTAAAGGGTAAGGAGAAGATGAAGAGGAAAGTGCTGAGGAAGAAGAAGCCAAGGAAGCACAAGTTGAAACTAAGGTCACAAAAAGGAAGGCCACAACTCCTCCTACTCCTCAACCCAAGGGAAAGAAAGTAGCTACTCCAGCACCAAAGAGACCTACTAGAAGGGCTGCAGCACAAAAAGCCCAAGAGGAGGTAAGAGAGAAGAAGAAAACTTCAAAGAAGACTGCTGTCGAGTTAAAGAAGAAAAGAAAATTTGTTACCTAGCTTGAAATAGATTAGGAAAAGATTGAGTCAGAGGACAACATCCAATTTCAAGTGGTAAGGCACAAACCTCAGACTACTATTGATAAATTATGTTCAAAGATCAAGAATGATGATTTGAGAGGTTTAAAGAACCTAACTTTTTTTAAGCTCACCAAAGAAGAACAAAATAAATTAGAGGAATCAGTGTATGCTATGATGGCTGAGTATAAGCACACAACTCTAGAATTAGATGAATCAATGCCTAAAGATTTGTACGAAATTGTAGAGGATAAATGGAATTTTTGTTTACAAATGGAAAGGGAGATAAGGGAATCAACATTAGCTAGATTATTGCCTGATTTGACTAAGGATCAAGTGACAAATGCAGTCAAGAGGCATAACAATAGATTCACTCCCAAACATAGAGCTTTTAGCATTTTACAGAACAAAATTGAGGAGGTAGTTACAAAATCCACAAGATTGTGGAAGATAGTTTATAAGAAAATAGAAGATGTGTATAATGAAGAATATAAGGCAGAGGCAAGTGTCAAGATAAAGGAAAAGAAGGCATTAGGAATCAAAGAAAAAGAAAAGGAACAAGTGGAGAAGAAAGTTGAAAAAGAAAAGGAAGATGAAAAGGCACATACAGAAGAAAAAGAGGAAGAGAAAGATACAACAGTGCAACAAGATCAAAGTGTGCAAGACACACATGTATACCCTCCTAGTCCTCCTCATGCCACTTTCACACCTGCAGAGACTATCAAAATCAAGGATGTTATAGACACTTCAAGTCCAAACATCAATCCATTAACTGTAGAGGATTTAGAAATCCTTGACCAATCAACACTAGTAGAAAAATTATGTTCAAATCCTATATTGGTCAGTGTTGATGAATTCGAGAATCTAGTAGTCAAAACAAAGGTAGTCAAGGTGAAAATACAAAAACCACCTTCGATCATACAACCTACTGGTATTCTATTCCTTCCTCCACCACCTCCACCAAGTGTAGTCAGTGACACACTTCAAATGCCGAGTACAACACCAGGGGAAACTAAAGTAACAACTGAACAACCAACAATTTCAACCCCACCTAGTGCTCATCAAAAGGATATACAAGCTGAAGAAAAAGATGAGACAAGAAAGAAAGAGGAGTCCGCAATACAAATGTTGGTTGCATTACCCAAATCTGGTACTCCAACACAGACTCTTCAGCAGCCGAGCATCGATAGGTTATAATTACAAATTAGGACACCAGGCTCAAGCTCATCAAAGGTAGCCAGAAAAATTCACTATGGAATTCCTGAGCTTGACGAAGAAATAAAAATTCCATATTATGAATCCAACACTCTCACTGAAGAGAAGATCAATGAAATTTAGAGTGCATTGGACAAAAGAAGGAGACAAGAAGCACTAAGAAGAGAACACAAGCACAAGTTTACCTTGAATGAAATCAAAGACATATTCACCGAAACTTTCTGCTTACAGTCACTAGATGAATCAAAACCAATTGTAGAACAACTATTTGACATAGTTGACCAGGTGACTAGTGACGACTAGGAAACAAACGCCAAACTATTGGAATGGTCAGAAAGAAAATTCCAAGGCAAAGTAAACAAGAAAATATCTGGTGATATAGCACTATCACAAGTAGAGCTGGCTAAGAAAATAGAAAAAGTTAAAATTGTACTTGGAAACATATTTTCCCTGTACAACAAGTTGTGTGACTTTTCCACATTCACACAAGATACTAGCCAGAAGATATTGAGCTTGGAGAAAAATTTGAAGATTTCTAGCATGCAACTCCCCACAAATCTAGCTCAGAGTGAGAAGCATTTTTCCCAATCGCTTCACACACAAAGAGAGTTAGCTATCTTAGTAGCAGAGGAGACAACCACAAAAGCTAAATTGATGCAAATTCAATCCTCTATCACTCCTCATTTGGAATTACTTCACAAGGAGCAGATGAATGCAGAGACAGTCCACAAAAAAGACCCCAATCTTTCTACAACTAATGGACTTGTACACCTAACAGCAGAGATTGCCATCCAACATAAGTCATTTGATGTTGCACTAGAAAATTGGGATGCAGCTCTGAAGGTACTCCTTAAAGTAAATAGTACATTTTTGGCCAAGTATGGCATTTCCTGATAAGACCTTTGACATAAGTGTCAAAAAAGGGGGAGAATAAGTATGAAGTGAGTTTTAAGTAGTAATTAAGTATGGGGGAGTTAAGTACAGAATGAAATGGTAAGTATGATGAAAGGGGGAGCTAGAGAATTTTTGACAAATCTTGTATTACATATTAGTCAGAATGCAGAAACAAGATAGAAGTCACAAAGTGTATAAGGCATAATCAACTCATAGGGAGTCATAAGGTATTATGTTATTTGTTTCTAAATTTTTTTTTTGAAGCAAATAAGAGGATGCATGAAATAATGCCAAGATTACAGGATCTTAGTTAAGTGTTTTTGCCACTCATGTCAAAGGGGGAGATTGTTGGTTTAAAGAATAATTTTGATAGCTGAGTGTTAGTACACTTAACCATTTTTCACTATACATGCCGAGTAATATCAAGTGTCGAGTAATATCAAGTGTTGAGTTCTTCAAGTGCTGAGTAATATCAAGTGCCGAGTTATTCAAGTGTCGAGTGATATCAAGTGCTGAGTTATTCAAGTACCAAGTGATATCAAGTGTCGAGTTATTCAAGTGCCAAGTGATATCAAGTGCTGAGTAACATAAGGTGCTGAGTGATACAATTTTTTTTAGGTGCCGAGCTATCCAGGAAACAGCATGTGCCGAGCATCAGTAATGCTTCAGGAGCTGAGTAACTCAAGCATAAGAGTTTGTAATTGCACAAACTATGATGTAAACCATTTTAGTAACTGATAGAAGGTAAATCTTGAATGATCTAGAGATAAGAATGAATCTTTTACATTTCCTATGCACTTTGCATGCAACCAATTGGAAAATTGGAAAGGCATGCAATCAATCAGCAAAAAGGGAAGTATTGAGCGAGAAATTGAGATTCAATGAGGATCGTAGATCCATATCTAAGCCTAAATCCTCAAATGTCTTTATAAGGAAGACAAAATTTCATTGTAAATGATGCAAGGGGATATACAAGTGTGTATAAGGAAATCTACTTTCAGAACAAGGGTTAACAGATCACAAAGGATCAAGATCAGAGAAAGCAGAACAAGTGCCTACATTCAGCAATCAAGGATTGCAAACTATCAGGTTCATAATACCTAATACTCTCTTACCATTGTATTAGAAAGGAACTCTTATGTAGATAGGTTGGCTTAATAGCTATTTGTAGATCCTTATCAAAAGGTGATTAAATCCTTTAACAGGGTGACACTTCATGTTAAGTGTTTGTAAATCCTTTAACCAGGTCACTATTGACATAGTGTAAAGCCTTTAACAGGGCAGGCCTTTAACAAGGCAGACCATCAGAAGTGGTTGAATCATATTACTACAGTGAATTTTTGTGGTTATCATCCCCACCCTAGTTTTACCTTCTTATTTCTGGAGGGTTTCTGGGTTACCAAATTCCAGTGCTATGTGTTGTTTTAGTTTCATATTTCATGATGTATTCACATGCATGCAATTTACTTTCAAATAAAAGTTTTGTTGGATAAAGTATAATACTTATGATTCACCACCCCCCTCTTATCAATATTCTTTCCATATTTGAATATTCAACCATTTCTTAGCTCATTTCAAATAGGTAGTGTATACAGAGCATAAGTTGTTAGATATATAGTATGTGCCAAGTAACTAGCAAGTGCCAAGTAGATAGTTTATGTTGAGCTATTCAAATATTGAGTGATCAATGGATGTCAAGTCTTTCAGAAGCTGAATTACAACATTGAAGATATAGTGGATGTTGAGCATTAGACACTTCAAGTGCCAAGTAGATAGTTTTGGACATAGTTTTTTGTAATGGCACAAACTTCTATGTAAATTTTTTTTTAGCTAACTTAAGGATTTTTTTGCGATTCTCGATAATAAGGATAAATATATATTGAGGATCCCTATGAAGTAAACACAACCAATCAATTGAAGGGATGATTTAAGTGGTAAAACGGGTGAATCATAATCATTGATTCATACCTAACCCTAAGTCACCTAAGTCTTCATAAGGAGGAAAAACCCTAAGTGAATGTAAGAGTGGAATATGAGAAGAGAGAGGTTTTCATGCACAAACAAAGTATTCATAGTGGCTAAGGTGTTGCAAATTGAGATAGATTGGAGAATCAATTTGAGGAAAACAAAGGAAAGGAGTTAGAGGACAAAAGTGGTATATTTGATCAGAGAGGATCAAGTACACATTAGGAAAGAGTTGGTTTGTTATCTAGTAATAGAGTGCCACCCATAGGATCATTGCTAGGACATTCTAGCAAGTGAATCAGTTAAATCTCTTATTAGAGTAGCCCTAACAGGTTATTGTAAATCCTTTAACTGGGTGCTTAATTCATCGTATGTTTTAAGTCCTTTAATCAGACACACTTCTAACAGGGTATTGAAATCCTTTAACATGGTAAGATATAACAATCTTGTAAGCCTTTAATAGGGTAGACCTTTCATATTATAGATCATAGTTAATGATTAAACATTGTAGCCTTCACTACATACACTTTATTATTGTAGTAGTCAGGATTTGTCAATGTCATCCCCACCTTAGTTTTACCTTCTCATTGGAGGGTTTTTGGGTAAGAAAATATCTTGTGTCATATATGTGTTGAATGTTATTTGCTTCCATGCTATGGATGAATATGTTTAGCTAGATATTTCAGTTTACATGAAAATTATGAGATGAATGGTGAATGATTTTATGGTACCCCTAGAGTTTACTTTCTTTATTGTATTTCCAACAACTTTCCCACATGTATGTTAGGTTTCTTACATGTCTTAGTTTTTTTCTGGGATTAGATGTTGTTTGTATACTTGGTACCTCTGAGATAGAATTATATCAAGATTCCTTGGCCAAGATTATTAATTTGGCTTTTGGATATCCATTTGGGATTTGAGATGTTATTTGTGTACTTTGTACCTTTGAGATAAAATGCTTTCAAGATTCCTTGACCAAGATTCTTACTTTGACTTTTGGATTGTTATCCATTTGGGATTAGAGTATCTCCTCAACATGGTGGGACAAAGCCATTTAAGTTTCATGAGGTCAAGTGGTAATCATTCTTATACCATTAAGATCTGATAGTTGGATGTCGGTGCTAGATGTACCTTGTGCAAATGTTCTATTCTTCTTATATTGTTATTGTGTTCTATGGTCATAATCTAGTATTTTGTACTTTGTTTATTTGAGATCCTACCAGATGTTGTATCTTATCATGATGCATATTCTTTTAGTATTTATACCTTGTGACATGTACATAGGATGAGTATGCATTTTGCTCATTCCATGTAGCATCTTATTTACTTGTATATTCTTTCATGTGATTATATACATGTGATTATTCTATGACATGTAATATTTTTATTTATCCAATTTAATCTTAATAAAACTTATATATGTGATTTAAAGTTAAGGAACCCTTGAGAGATGTAATTGCTATTGTATTGTGTATGTATGTATGTGAGTTATTGCTTCGACTTTGTTATCTCTTGTCTATTTTAACCTTTCTAAAAAAAATGTTTACCAAACTTAGTGACTTTATAGGTTTATTTCTATTGGATGCCCTAGTGGGGTGTTATAGTCACTATCTATAGATCTTTTGGACTTAGTTGATTTATTTCATCACGGATCACAAAAAATTCTTTCCAATTATATTACTTGACTAGATACTGACATAGTTACCATTACTAACAAGCAAAGAAGTAGCTTCTTATAAATAACAATAATCTCTCCATAATAATGCCAATAGAGTAACTATGATTATTATAGGTGGCATGATGGCATGTAGAAATTATTTTGTCATCAAAATGAATGCCCATTTGGTGAAAATCAAAATATTGATTATTTTATTTTTCTTTAGATTTTATGTACACTCATTTCTTCTAATATAGATATAATTGTATCAAACTCACATGATTTGGTGTAAGAATATTTATGTAAAAGAATCCTTGATACTTTAAATTTTTGATCCTAAAGTCTATTTTATTTATTTCCCTATCAAGCCTTTCATATAAAATATACAATTTGTGCTTCTTTTTGAAATTATTACTGAGTGTGCTGCTTTTGGAAATTAATATATTCATGTACTTTTTATTCAATTTTTTTGGTTATATGCCCATCTTTTTTGTTTATTTTATATTTTCATGATCTAAGAAATCTATGCAATTAGGAAAGAATACCAAAAAATGTGCTAAGAATAATGGATGAGATCTCTATATTAGAAAGAAGACTAGAAGGTGAGATAGATCTAAAATAATTTAAGGATACTAGTATTACAAAGAAGGCTAGTATTAATGAATGGGATGAAACTCAACATTCAAGTCTAGGCTAGACATGGGGTGCAGAAGATGGTTAAGCCAAAGGAGTAGAAGTAAGTTGTGGTACAAAAGAATGAAGTGAGAAGGAATGGAAATGTTTTGGACAGAGGTAATCTACAAAAAGCATATAGGTTCTAGGAGAGTGACTTGTTAAGAGTCAATATGGGTTCATTAGGGGCTTTTCTATGATCAATATATAAGTTTTGATTAATAATCATTTAAAATATAGTTTTTAATTGATTTATAATCCACACTCTTAGTGCAAGACTCACTAAACATTATTTTTTTGGCCATACATTTCTTTGCATACTCCTTGCTATAAGACACTTAAGTGAAATTTAGGATATAAGTTGCATATGGAAGGTAAGGATGCAATGTTATAGATTCTGTGAAGTGGGACACTTTTCACATAGATATATAGTTCAATTATATATGAACACTATTTAATTGATAAACTAGACTTCTCATTCATGACCTTACTCATTGACATAGTAGAAATACTTCCATGGAAACACATGTCTATTGGTGATATAGAAATAATAAAAGAAAGAGTAACAAACAATAAATATGCATTATAAAGCTAAAAAACAAGATGATAAGGAAAGATATTGTACCTTGTGAGATACAAACCTTTGGATCTGATTTGTTGCTTGATGCACTACTCAAAATAGACAAAAAAGTAATGCATTTAAGCTAGGAACTACCAAATCTGCAAAACACATAAATCTTTCAACAATTTAGAAAGGTCAAATTTAGCCTAAAGCAGGGGAGCGCTAAATCCTTGATCAATTGTGTTTGATCCTGAATATGATTTCAAAAATTTGATAAATAATGAAAACTGTATCCAAAAGAGAAATTTTTTTGCCACTCCAAGATTTGAAACCTACAAAATAAGGGGTTCTTGTTTGTTGTTTGGGTGGGTGGGGGGTTGCCTTGGTCAAACCCTAGTATAGGAATCAACCTTTAATTGAAATAGAAATGAAATACTAACAAGTAGTAGTAATAGATCTAACATGAAACAATGTAAATCTACAAATAAGCTCTTGAATTTGGAATGTAATCAATTATGTAAATGTAATAGCCTTGACTCAACTTCAAAATCCCTAGGAAAGAAAATCAAAATGAAACCAAAGCCTTCATTAATGAATGCACTCTAGATCCACCTTAGGAAGGAATGTAAGATCTTGAAGAGATGAATGTAGAAGATGTCAAAAGGATCTTGAATGTATGATGAGAGATCTTTAATGTTGAAAATGCTTTGAAAAATCTTGCATTAACTCAATCAATGACTTGAACACATAAATTCCTGATCTTCAATGGAGAGATTATATGAATTCTTGAATAATGCTAAGAACTTGAGAGCTTGAGCACATGATGGATGATTAGTATGATTGATGGATGCAAAACAAACTAAATGGATGGTTTTATAAATAGCTAGAAATTAACTTTCTCCCACATACCAACCCCCTTAAAAATTAGCACCTTAGAATAATATTGACACAAGATCCAAGAAGAACACACCAAATAGAGACCATATAGGGATGGACTACTTCCCTTCTAAACTAGGCACAAAACCCTTAGGATTCCTTTGGGTCCCATAATAGGTCCTAGATCTTAAAAATCAAGTGCATAAATCAAGATATATTCATTGCAATGTGTAAAATAGATTCCAAGTGATTGGATGAAGGAAAGGGAGGACCTAGGTCATTAGATCTTTCCTTCAAATTTACACCTTAAAAATAAGAGCTTTAAAGAAGATCTATTGGTCCTACAGTAATTTCACCTAGGAGAAAGGAGAATAAAGGGGAGGAATAAAAAAGAATAATGAAATCACATTAAATGGGTGATAACTATCATTAAATTTAGGTTCTTCCAATTTGATATGGTACATTTAGCACCAACTTTAGCAAGAGTATAGAGAGAAGAAGAAGAGAAGAATCCAACAAATCATAATGAGATAGAACATTTCTTAATTAAAGAGAATAAGACCCAAAGAACAAGGGTACTAATCCCACATCCATTCATAAGAGTGAAAAAGAAAAGAAAAAAGAAAAAGAAATCCAAAAAGACAAAGAAACAACAAGAAGTTGTTACTAAAACAAACCCAAATCAACCAGTGAAAGAGACCTCAACTAAAGAAATATCTCACCCAATAATATCATATTTGGAAACCCATTACAAGAGCATAAATTATTATATAGAAATGAAAGAGAAATATCAATAACAACATAGCTTTAGGATATATCTCTAATAGCATGAAATAAAAAGAGAAAAGGAAGAGATGATTACCTCAGCTAGTAGAGTGCCCACCCTACTATGAACTGCAAGAAAAGTTGTTTGAAAGAGATGGCATTCAATAATCTAATCAATTGCTAACCCACTAGTCAACCTACTGAGGTTCCACACATAGATTAATGTCCTTTGTATCACCATGACATGACCCTATAAAAATGTGTTACCTATGTATGGGGCTTAGCATGTTGTTTTTGAATGTGTTACCTATATATGAGATTTAGAAAATTATAATGTGTTAACCATTTATAATATTTAGCATATACGTATGGAATGCATTACCCATGTATAGGACTTAGTGATCTTGTACACATTACCCATATAAAATATTTAATACATATGTGGATGTTTTGCCCATAAATAATATTTATAAATATTATCTATATTACCCATATATGAGATTTAGCATATGTGATTTTTTTTGCAAGGGAGATAAAGTAACAATGTATATTTGAGAATAACCTAGAAAGAATACCAAGTGTCCAAGTCTAGAGTACTATAATCCATACTCAGAATCTCTATTTTTCACCCCATGATTGTAAGAATAAAATATATACAAGTAGGGTGTATGTATGGCCCCTCCTTATCATGTCTATATAATAGACATGAGAAGGAAGAGAAAGAGGGGGCCTATTTTATGTAGCAAGGTGATATCCTTAAAGAAACATTATAGACTATATTTATAGAGAAGATTCTTAACCCTTATAATCTAAGAAAATAGACAATTGTGAAAAGGATATAATGATTATGGAAAGAGCATCCTCAACAAGGGAGAAATATTAATGAAAATAAATCTACCAAATAGGGGTTCTTGATCAAGATAATATCTCCAAGAAGAGGGGATAAAGAAGAAGAATGCACCTATTCAGCCCGCCTTATGTAGGTAGAATAGGGGTCCTTGGATGGAGGATGAAAATCTCCAAGAAAAGGAAAGTGTATATAATAGACATAGATTTACTTGAGAAAGAAGATGTGGTGGCATAGGAAATAGACCTCTTGTAAAAGAGATAATCCATAGCCAAGACACAATTCTTTATAAAGAAAGAACAATGTCATATAATAAACAAGTTCTGCTTAAGCCTAAGGAAATTAGATCCTTAGCAAAATGAAATAAAGAATATATCATGGCCTTTCTACCCCTAAATGTGAGACAAGAAAAGGAAATCTATGGTAGATTATACAACAATATCTTTGAAGATATAAAAATGAGTTGTAAGCAAGAACTAATAGCCAAGCACAAAACACAAACACCCCATAGCCAACAAGAAGTATAATAGAATAATGCTACACCATAGATAAAATTAAAGCAAGAAACATCAAAGGATAATCCATACTAAACACATAGAATACTACAAAGATATCACATATGAAGAAAGTTATAGATGATTATTAAAGGAGAAACATTAATATCTAAGATATGAAAAGGCACTTATCAAGAAAAAAAACACATGGTCATGCATGTAAATAAGAACTACATACCCATGAATTAGAATGTACAATAGAACAACAAAAATTTATAGAGAAATGATATAAGTAGATGAAATGATTCCCTTATATCATCCAAACAACATCTTGTAAACATAACAAAAATGGTGAAAAAAGGAAGCAAAACCTATGTAATGCAAAGATATGTAACATGTAGAGAAAATGCATCCAAAGAGGATGAGAATAATAACATCATGAAATGAGGAAGTACTATCAATAATATGCTAGAAATAACATCAAATTGCAAGTAGATAGAAGGAGAAAGAAAAAAAATTCCAAAGAGAGCAAAATGATTCAATAAAAGATAGAAAAGAAGGGACAACAACCTCTCTTTTTTCCACATAAGATGTCATAAAATGCCTTTGTATAGGAAGTTGAAGAGATCCCTAGAAAGATAGAGAAGAAAGAATTATTTCCCCCCAAGTAAAAGGGAAAAGGAAAGGAAACCTATTGGAAGGTTCCTAATGCTCATTATGAAAAAAAATGGGGAATCTACTCCAATATGTGAGAAGAAAGACTAAGTGAAATTAAGAAGAAATAGTAACACTTTACATATATAAGGAATAATCCCTAAAGAAGACTCTTCTGTGACATAAAAAAAATAAAAAATCCACAATACTCAAGCATGTGAGAATCATCATAGTTAAAAGGACATAAAAATTTGAAAAGAGCCTCTTCAAGTGGAATGCTAATTTTTTTGGTTGAACAACAACTACTTCAAAATATACCTTTAAAGCTAGATCTCACCAAGTATCCAGATAATCAAGATTACGAGTAGGTAATAGAAGATGAATAGGAGGTCTCCTAGGAGGAGGATGCACTAATTCCTTATAAGTATAATAGCCTATACCATGCTTGTTGCCCTTAGGATGTGTTGAGCAATCATCTTGCATGACGGTAATGGCAGAAGTTCTTTCAAATCTCTCTCTTGAAAATTTGATTAATGACTAGACCAAAGGTTCTAGATAGTTTGTTTCAATCTCTTGGGTAACTGAATCAAAGATAAATGTGAATGTTCACAAGGAGGCCTTTGTTGGTATTTACCAATTTTGCACAACTTTTTTGAAATGTGACCACAAAAACAAATATATTTTTGTATTTTTTATTTTATGATGAATGCAATTTTTTATCAATGAAACTATATAGATTCCTAATTTTAACCAAGTGTTTGAAAAGTAAATAACAAAGATAGATTAATGAGATATTAAAAGAAAATTAATGAAACATGAATTCCTAAAGGACACAAGCCAAAGTAACATGTCTACAAATTAAATTATCAAAAAGATCAAGTAAGAAACCAATGAAATTAGGAGCAATGGTTCCTCAACTTCACTAATGCAATCATCCATGGGAACTTTAATGAAAATCAAAAGATTTTTCAAAATTCATCAAATCATGCAGCCACAGAAAGTGCGTGCATATGAGACAAAATGCCATGCAAAAATAATAATGATCCTTTCCCCAATTTTCCACAATAATAGAATTTGTTAACATAATGCAAACACTAGAATAAAAAGATCGCACAGTTATAAAAATGTAGTAAAACCATTAGCTCCATTATCAATCATTAACATGCATTCATGAAAAATAATACACTCCAACAAGATTTATTACGCTCAGAATGAGAGCACAAAAAACATTTATTATTGCATCAAAATATTAGCCTAGAGTACATATTACATCCATGTATTTATAAGAAACCCTCTCCTCTTTTTTTCTAAGGAGTGAGAGCTCTTCCAATGTAAACACTATGCTAAAAACTAATAAAACAAAGCTAATTATATATAAACTAACTCTCTAAATGGTGCTAAGTAGGTCTCCACCCTTGTTTATATCAATTAATAGGTGCATGAGTCTTTACATGACTTAAAACAATAAAATAAGAAGATAAGAAGAGAGAAGCTATGAGATGATCTAAGAGTCACTAGGACCTCTAAAAATACAAGCTTGGCAATCTCTTTGTGTTTCTAAGAGTTGAACAATTGTCAAAACACATTTTTGATGCATGGAATGCTCAAAATAGAAATCAGCAATTAATTGTTGATGCATTACTTCATCTTCAAAATTGTCAGTGCACCTCTTGATTTGGCACACCTTCTAAAAAGTGCACCTTTGGAAAAGTGAACCATGTGAAAAGAGCACCTTTTTACAAGACCAAAGTTGTGAAAATATTGTTAAGTGTCAAAACTATATTTTTTACATTTGGGTTTTCCTCTCTCTGGACCAAAATGATGTTTGGATGTATGCTTTTGAACTTTAGAATAATAGTCATGATTTATTGAGTTTTTAGTAAATCCAAGGACTCATATCTATTATGCACCACCTAGTGGTAATTAGAGATCTCTAGCCTAGTATTCACAAAATCTTCCAATTTGGAATCTAAATTTAGTAATGCTTCTTCCATTTTGAAGATTTGTTTAATATCATCTTCGAATGAAGTGGCCTCAAATAGTTCTTTGAATTGTTGCACCACTATTTTTAACTAAAGAAATATGAGTCCTTGACTCATCCCCAATAATCTCTAGGCTAGTGGCATTATAATACTTATCTACTTCCAAAAACTACCTCTAAGCTTTATTCTTTATCTCTTGAATATCCTCATATAACTCTACCATAACTTTTTTGCCTACTGATAAATTTTCTATCCAATCATCTATTTTATCTAATTCTTCTATTTTATATATCTCCTTTAACATTTGATACCTTTTCTCTTTGATAGTATTCAATGCTTCCAAATCATTGGCCCAAGTATGCACTTCATCCATTAGCCCAAAATCTTGGTTTATTACTATAACTAATTCTTTGGTATTATTTTAAATATTGTTTAGAAGGTTTGAATTACCCTCTATTATTTGTACCACTCTATCTTCAAAACCATGATGCCACATTTTGGAAGTGTCCAAAAATAAATCAGTTTCCTCTGCAACTTGTTCTCACTCTTTCTTCTCTAGAGAATATCCTAGAGAAATCTCTTGATGATTGGGGTCAATTGAATCTCAAATTTTATTTATGTATCCCCTTAGTAATTCATTATACTTTCTCAAAACCAAAATTTTTTATTCACCTTGATCTAATTGAAAAAACACTTACTTAAAGCTCATGGTGATCAGAACCTTTGTTATATCAACTGTGGGTTTTCCAAGTACTATATCTTTCATCTGATATTCTTTTGGATACACTTCTTATGTATTAGTGTGTGTGGGGTAGGGGGGTGGAATGAAAATTTGTTCCAAAAGATCCTCATTTTGGTTCTTCATGATAAAAGCCAACGTCTTAGCATCACCCTTGGCTAGTTTTGGCATCCTGACTGCTTTTACCAGTTCTATCATACCATCCTCTTTAGTGAACTTCATATGTCTCATTTGTCAAGTTAAGACCTCTCTTTTTAATCATTCTAGAGTAGCTCCCATGGTGGAAATGTACTAATTGGATGGCTTAGGTTATAAAGCTAGCCCTTTTCCTTTATCACCTCATTCTAGAGTCTTCTCTTGTCAAGTGAGGACTACAGACTAAGCTTCTATTTCTTCATGTGTTGAAGACCTAGTCTCTACTCTAGGAAGAACTTTTTATCCTTCCATGAGATTTTTTCCTTCTTTTAATACATTTTCTATATATAATTGGATATACTCTCCTTCCTCTATTTTCTAGCTTTTGGGTTCTACTATCAGAGTAGGTAGAGCAATTGCTTCTTGTTCTATCTAAGGAGGTACATAAGGAAGGTATTCTAATGACAAGGGAGGTAGACCAAGTGGCCCTTCGGGTAAAGGAGGAAATAGTTCCCAATCTTCTCCTAACAACTCATTCTATGGGGTATCTTGTATCCTTTCCTCTATCATTTCTGTGCCCACTAGCATGAAGCAAAAGTCTAAAATATTGAAGACATCAGTCCCTTCACCTCTCATCTCTGTTATCCATCTTTCTTGTTCTAGTTCTAAGGGTTTTTTTTGAATGGGTTGTCCTTGGATGGAAGGTGGTGTCTAGGATAAAATCTTCCTCCTTTCTTGTTTTACAACCCTTCATGAGTGGGTTCTCCTATTGAATGGGATATACTCAATTTCTCCCACTCTTCTTCATCTTGAGCCTAGGGTATGGTCTCTATAACCTAAGATGACATAGTAATTTTCTTCTTTAACCTCCTCCTTTTCTCACCTACCACTATCATTTTAGTTTGAGCTCTCTTAGGTATTGATGGGGTGGCCTCTATTGGGGCTACCAAGTCTTCTTACGCCAGAGCTTCTTGTTGCTTAGGTTGAGCCTCTTCGTACTCTGATAGTTTTGGTTGAACCTATTCATTTTGGGATCTCTCTTAAGTAACCCTCTTTCTCTTCTTTCTCTTCACCCTCTTATTTTGCAATTACTCCACCTCTCACTTGTGTTGATACACTATCTTCAATTTTACAAGCAATTTTATAGGGTATGTAGGAACTATAACTTTTGTTCCTTTACCCTTCTTTGGCTGGATGGTGATTTGTAAAGTTAGAGCTTGGGGAACTAGATCCAAGAAAAAATGCTTCTTGACCCACTCCCTAGTTAATTCTATAATATGTCAGTCCCTATGATTAATATCATCATTCTCCTCTAGGTTGATATTTGCATTCATCATGGGCCACTAGTAGATCTTTTCCCTTTTGTATAATGGATCCTTCACATTAGAAGTTTCCTTGTTCCATGCCTTAAGGGATACTTGCAAATTAAACATCTTTTCTACAATTTATAGACTCATTCTACAATAGTCCCTAATCCAAACATCATAGTCATCTACACAGTTCATCTAGTGATCTTCAATCACCATCTCAGGTGTGAAATTTTTCCCTACAAGATGTTAAACTATCCCAATATTATTGAAGTATGGGTGAGGGGACATATAATCCTTAAAAGGGTATTGATCCCATTCCAAGTCAAAATTATCTATGTCTTGCTTTTTCTTGACCTTGAAAGCTCTAATGGTGATCAACTAGATCCATGTTTTCTTATGTTGTTTCCACACCCTATCATAAGAGAAGGCCAATTGTGTTGCTATTTTTAATAGAAACAATCTGTCTAATGGATATCAAGGGAGATTCTTTGAGCATAGAAGGGTACCAACTACCTGGATATAGGAAAATGTTTTAAATTAGATGAAATAAGCTCCTATCTACAATATCTAAGTTTTCACCTCCATTGACATTCTTTCGACATAGTCTCCTTTGACAAACACAATGATAGCAAAGATGAATCCATCATTGAAAAACCTATATTTAGAGATTTTGAAAGGAATTTTCTTCTTTATAGGTTAGGAATAGACTATGTATGGATGTGCATTTTTATCATACATACTCTATTTCTTAACAAAGCCAAGATAATCTATTGGTCTAATGGCTAGAAGTTACATGACATAGGAGGTCATGTAGAAATGTGGGTCATTATTTATCGAAATGAGTTTCTCATCCAACTTTTCACTAAGGATCATACCCCAATTAATTGGCAACTTTCCTATTTTGATGGTCTCTATGAAATTTACCATCTATGTTTCTAGGTGACTAGCTATAGGGAAGCCCATGGTTCTACACAAAAGGACTATAGAGTAGCTAATATCATCTATGATATATCTTTGGTTCATGTCAACCTTCCAACCTCTCTGGTTCAATGATGACCTATCAATGAGGTACTTCCCCTATACCAGCTCCTTCACTTCTAATACATTATCTCTATACCACATGTCTTCCATTTCATAAGAAATATAAAAATATTAATCTACACTTGGTAGATGGTGTTGGGACTCAAAAATTGAAGCTTTGATTTTGAGTACCATTCTAAATATCAAGCCCTTTAAGCACATTTTAATGCATGTGTACCTAGCTATCCTTTTGAGACCTAAGAGGTGTTTAATATTCCTAACATCTTGAATTCAATATATCCACTTGTACCATGAAGATAAATTTCCATTCTAAGTCATTCTATGAAGTTCCATTTTGAGCAATGTCCAAATCTGCATTTTTGCCTAAGAGTCAAACAACGACTAGAGGCCTAGTTTGCATCTGAATATCTCAAACCCAGTAATGTTTCATGACTTTCTACTTTAAGAATATTTAATTTCCATATCAAAGAACCTATGTTTCATATTTCAATTCATTTTGACATATTTTGACTAGGTTTTCAACCCCTCAAAGTTAGTTGTTTACTATTGTCGTGCTGATGTAAATTGTTCAAAATTTTGGGAGGCCCTATTTGACTTGTTATAACTTTGACCCAGCTGACCAAAATGTGAATTTCCTTCTTCATTTCATTCTAGAGGTCATAGACTTGATATTTTTCAATTTTGAGCTTATGACACATCCATTTGATCAGTTTTTGAATGCGATTTCATTTGCAAATTATAAAGTTTTACTGGTGTCATAAAATGAAGATTGGTCAGTACCCCTATTTGAGATGTCATAACTCAAAATATATGATAGGTGAGATTGAAGGGATTGTACTGTTATGTTCTACTCTAAAAATTCTTTAATTGTGCTAGTTTTTAAATCTTGACAAATTTGTTTACACACTTTCCCAGGTCCATTCCATTTGCAAAAACTGATTTTCTGCCATTGTTCTCAGCTTTGCAAATCTAAGTAGCTTATTTTGACCACTTTCCAAATGCACCCTATTGTTCATCATGAGTCCAAATCACAAATTAATGTTTTCCTCATGACAATGAACTACTACCACAATTTTCATGCCCCCAAGTGTTAGTTTGCGCTATTTTCAAAGCCAAAATAGAATGTGATTTATTGTTTTTTGACATGTTTTCTTGTAGGAAGTTATGAGAAAGACAATTTGATGGTAAATATCTTTTGACCTTGAAGTTTTCAAGAGATGAAATCTAACAGGTTGCAAGAATGTGTAACATAGAATCAGTGTATCTGATTTCAAAGCTCAGTCAAATGTTTTATTCAATTTTTAAAGCTAGTCAAAGGACCCCTTGGCACAAAATTGGTACTTTTCTAAGGGTTGAAAATTGAGTTTAAAAATAACTTTTCAGTGATGGATTTTGATTTTGATTAGTGCTAGGTGTTTAGTTGGTCAGTTTGATGAATTAGATGTTTCAAGTTGAATATTTTTTGTACCCAGATTCATTTTGGGTGCTTGACTATTTTTAGCATATTGGTAGGATTTGTGAGGTGCTTGAAGTAGTTTGGGATCTTTCTCAATTGACGACATTTCTTATGATTTTCAATAATTGTTCATATTTATATGAATTAGACTGATACACAAGTGAAATGATTGTTTGATTGAAATATAACACATCATGGTGTTCTGAAGTATTCACTCTTTGTTCAAGAAAGAGAGTTGTAATGGAAATTAAAGTGTGAAAATAAAAATAGTCGATGAATAACATAGGCAAGGAAAGTTGCAAGGAGCCTCTAGTGATAGTCCATGGTCAGGGTATCTGATTAGATCCTAGGGAAGGAGCATGATTTTCTTTTGCAAGTTTCATTTGTCTGAGCATTTGATCTACTTTCTCACCCATTATAGTTATGCACACAAGAACCCTATTCTCTACTATTGCTACAAACTTGAACAAGCTACACCAACTACATATTCTTCATCGAGGATCCGAAACAAAATAACAACAACAAAGAATGTGGGTAGATATTACAAGACTTTTCTATGATGCCAGGCACTAGAACCCATGTGGGACTTGGTGAGAGTGCAAAAATTTCCCTCATTACATTGTGCAAGATGGTGTACATGCTCCTCAAACACTAAGGAACCCTTTCCAAATTTATCTTGTTAAGGTTTGAATGTTTTGTTAAAAAGTTGTTAGAATGGTGTCCCAATAGTTTGAATGTTGACACCTTTCTTTAGACATGCACAATCATGTGAGAAGCAACCAGATGTGTGCTCAAACTGTAGGAAGGCAAATTTATTTGTAATATTCTCCTATTACTACCCCATATGAATCCCTTGTAAACCAAAGTGTGTGACCCCATTATGAAACCCCATCTTCTCCTCAAGCGGCATGGCTAGATTAGATTGAAGTTGTGAGGAGCCAATTTGGAAAGGGGTGTTTGGAGTTACAAGAGAACATCAATTGAAGACATCTATCGTTGTATGGAGGACGTGAGGTGATTGGAGAAGGAGGCAAGAGGCAGACTTACTTGGATGGGTCTTTGGATTAGCATTGCTAGTTTCAACAAAAACTCCACAACATGAAGCAAGCAAGGGAGAAACAAAAAATAAAGAGCAAGACTAATGGAGAAGTTGTGACAAGCATAAGGTGAGAACTTCCCAGCATTCAGTTTGCATGGTATATAGTTTGGAATAAATAGAAGGAGAGTTGCCTTCGTCCCACCATGTGAAGAACTGCATGGTGATGAAAATGCCAAAATTTTCAAGGGCACGATGATTTTATTGTCAAATCTATAAAATTTGGCACAATAAGTATGTGTAATTGGAAAATCATGGAGTGAAATATAACTAGAAATCTTCTACATTAGCCATGGATGTGCACTATGCATTGCAAAGGAGCCACACCATTACATCTGTTAGGAAAAGACCTATAATTTTAATTTGAAATAGGCATTTTCCATTATCCCACATTCTCTATGGGTAGGATTTAAATAGTCTTTATATACCTGAACACACACTTTACAAGTGTCTTGAAGATATTGTCATTTTTGAAAGCCTCAAGTAGCTTGCGCAGTGGGCCTGACTAGCTTGGCGATATTAGAGGATATTTTGAACGAATGTGCTAACAAGGATGATGATGTGGACAACTAAGAAAATAAAATCATGACATGTGGATCCATCTCAATGATGAATTACAACATGACACTTGACAAAGTTTGAGGTCTGAGATGACGTGGTGGGCCTAAAATGGATGCTCCAGATTTTTCCATGTGGCAAGATCTAATAGCTAGCACTTCCCTACATTGTGAAGATGCAGAGAACTTAAGCCTTGTGGGGAAGCACCTGGCTGCCACATGGCAACAAGCCCCAGTCAGTGTTGACATGATAGTTGCAAATTTTTGACCAATGATGAAGTGCCATGTGGTAGTGATGTGATAAGAACCATACAAAAGATAGCATGGTAATGATAGGGTAGACAAGAGGGCCAATCAAATATCGACATGTGGTCATGCTTTAGGGACCAATCAAAGGGTACCATGTGGCACCTGATGGTAGGTGATGTGGTAAAAATTGACCAATGGCATATTGCCATGTGGTACAGATGGTCAAACCTAGGTTTGACTCAAATGCATGGGTAAGGGAAAAATAAAAAATAATGAAATAATGGTATTTTATTAATTCCTATTTTTGACATACAGGAAATTTTAAAATCAAAAGGAAGATATATCCTAAAGATTTGACTTTAGGAAATCTTAAATTTTTGCACAAAATTCTAAAATGAGATGTATACTTGAGGTCTTGATAGGAGCCTAAACTTTACAATGAGATTTTGAGTGTTTCTAGTAAGAAAGTATAGCACTATTATATATCATCAAAATTGGGAGAGAACAAACTTTCCATTTTTGAAGTTTTTTTTTGCATAGGAAGCCAGTGGTTCAAGTTATGTGAGGATTTGTCTTAGGTTTCCATTTCTTTGTTTTATTTAGTTGGGGTAGTTTAGATTTTATTTTCAGTGAAATGGTGAATTGAATAAATGTAAGAGGCAGTATAAATGCAAGTAGGAACACATTTTGTTACCTCCAAGTTAGTTGAGTCAAGGTTTTATCATCATTTTAGATATTTTAGTAACACAAGGGTTTTCATCATTAAAGAAGATATAGTTTAAGTTTGTTACATAATAATGATGAGAATCATGTTAGATATCACAGATAGAAAGATGAATCATATTAGGTAGGATCCGAAGGAAGAGTAAGGCTTCATGGTTGGTTAGGAAAATTCGAAAACCATATTTTATGTGATGATTGAATGACATGAAGGCCATACATCATAACTTGTGCTTATATGCTAGTTGGGCACACTAAGGTGATGAGGGGCTTAAGGGCCTTGATCACATAATTGATAAAAATTGGGTTTACTAATCCTTGTAGGTGATTGGTGAGCATACCTAGATGATTTATTTAATGGTGCAGATCATATGGTAGATGATATTGCACTTGTATGATTTGATTATTGCCCCGTGTCTGACATGTAGGTCAACAATTTTTGTGATTCTCCTTGAGGTATGATACTCTAGATTATACTTAGTGTGTTTATTAAATCATGCATTCTGATGGGTGGATGGATGGATGACATGTAGATCAAGATCCTTGGATAATTGCATGTGTTACTTTCTTAAATGGATAATTATTTACTAATCTTTGATTATGGTGAACTAAATAATTATAAACTATTGAAACTAAGGTTTTGCTAGTCCTATGATGTGATGTGTTGTTCTCTATCATGTTCAATGTGGAATATGGATAGAATGTATAAGGGAGTAGATTGTGAGGAACATGTCATTCTTCCTCTTGCATTGAAATGTTCATTTTACTTGTTGTGTATGAGACTTGGAAAGCTTTCCATTCGGTGAGGGGTGTTGAATGTGGACAAGATAGGGAAGGGTAGAAGTGATGCTTTCTATCTGACTCTACCTACCAGTATAAATCTAGTCCTAAAATGCTTTGGCCAAAGCTACACACATATGTCATAGTATGTTTTTGAATATGCTTGCCTATGTCCCATCATCCCTGCAACATCCATGAATAGTTCTACTTAGACATATGTGGAAAGTGGTTTGTTTCATGGCTACACTAGATACATGGTTGGGTACAATCTTTGCAGTCATAGAAGATGAAGATGACACTATGTATCTATACAAAAGAGAAAATTTAGTGTCATTAATGAGGAAATACTAAGACAACCTCACAATCATGACCCAAATGGTAGAAAACTGATGAAATTGATAAAAAAAACTTTACGAGTGCCTGAAATGTGCACTTGTGCACTTGGTGTGGCCATGGCACTACTAAACATGTGTGCAAGGTACACAATGTGCACCTTTATATTTTTTTGTCATTGGATTGATGCATGTGATGCATTGCACATGTTGTACACATAGACACATGCACATATTAATGTGTGAGGAGATGATGTCTCCACTAACTTGCTTGGATAATGTGCACCATGTAGGGGTATGGAGTTGTAGAGGTGCACTTGTGTACACCAAGATTTACGTTGGTAGTTCTTGAGGAGTAAAGGTGCAGATGCATAGTCATGCTACGGTGTAGAGCTATAAAGGTACAAAAGTGCACTCTCTAAAATCATAAGGCGATCAAGTGAATAGAAAGAGGGGGGGTCCCTATTTATAGATAGGGGAGCTATGGGTATAGATGTATGCACATCTAATGGTACACATGTGCACCTATGCACATGTTTTCACTTTGTGGCTCCACAAAGTATGAGCACACATTGCACACCTTAAATGGGTGTGCTAGGTGTGCTTGTGTGCACTTTTGTATGACTTTGAAGAAAATGACCTGACCAAATGGAAGTGTTTAGGAGCGATCAACTAGACACCCTAGAATGACCTAGCAATGCAAAGGAAGATCTTCATTCAGCAAGGCACATGAATGGGTGCCTTATTTTGGAGAAAGGATCTCTCACTCGAAAGAAGGGGTCCCCATTTTGAGTCCAAAATGGGGTGTGCATTGTGAAACCATAAAAAATAGCCTTAACAAAAGGAAGAAATAACAAAGGCATTTCTTTATCAGCAAGCATTCCTAAAATTTGTGTCAAGTTTAAAACTTGATTTTAGACATCATAAGTAGCATTTACATATTTGAAAACTAAAAAATCATAATCTTAAATTTTCATGCTTACTCTGTGTGTTCAGTGTCTCAATTCCTCTTGACATCTCTAGGTGCCAATCATCGTGAGTCTCTATCAATGGGGGAGCAATCTTTTTCTAATCAGAATAGACATCATAAATCCCCATAAATTTTTATCAATCACTACATGACCAAATGAGATAATCTATTCAAAGGGCTCTTAATCAATTATCAATTACTTATGTTTTAATATTTGGTAATCATTAATCTTGCTTTGTAGAAATCACGTGTTTCCACTTGATTCTTCCTTGAAGTCTTTTGTTTATTATGTGAAATAGGCTAGCAACTATGACATGTTAGCTCTATATTTGATTACCATTGCAAACATCTAGAATCTTTTATGTAACACCATTCTAATTTTCATTTTATTCTTTTTTCTTAGCTTGACCATGTTTAGATTATGTGGCCAAGGCATTGGTGTTCCCTTTCTAGATCAATTTCTAGTTTGATAACTCTTCCATTCCTCTTTTAATGAACTTTTGGGAAACTCACATGCCAAATAGTTTTCTTCGCAGGTCTCTCGGGAGGCCCTTCATCTAAATTGGTAGGTTTTGAATTGTCCTTTTCTATTGTCAACCTAGATTTGAAGATGACTTGGATGGCCAATTCTTTAAATTGGCAAAGTGTTGAGAGTGATCAATCTAGATTCTCATTATAAGGCTGGAAGTCCTCTTTCACCTACAAGTAACACGTATATTTAGTTGGTACAAGAAACAAGGTTATCCAAATTCTTTGACAAAGAAATAACTCTTCCCAAAATTAAGACCAGTTGGGATGTTCTTTCTTACCAAGGGAAATTTTGATTATACACTAACCCTAGAATGTAAAACAACCTAAACAAAACACACAACTTAAAGAAAAATAATAAATTTTTAATATTTTTGTTGGAACATTTTCTCTTTTAGGCTTTGAAATAACGTTCCAAAAACTAGTCATTCATCAGAAATGGAACCAATTCCCCTTGTAGAGTACTTATCCTAAAGGTATTTTATCCAAAATCTCTATAATTTGATAAGGAGCAATCCTTAAGCATTGAAACTTGGTATGATTACCTAGTTTTTTTTTTTGCCTTATTCCACACAAGAACAAGATCTAAAATTTTTAAAGATTTGATCGTGGCTTTCTGGTCAAACTAGCATTTGATGACAACTTGATGTTTTGAAATATTTTTTAAATTTTTTCCCCTTTTCTCTTCCAATTCTAAGAGATTCATCAATCTAATTTAGGCCTTGTTGGCATCTTAACCCTATCCTCTTATAAATTTTTGCACTTGAATCTTGAGGTTGAGTAGGAATACTAGTTCTTGGCCATAAACCAATAAATACAAGGATGTCACTAAAGAATTCTTTATTCTAACCCTCTATATCCATAATGTATATTTCAACTGGGTGTACCAATTCTTTGGAGCTTCTATGAGTAAGCATTTTATGACCATTATCAAATTCTTATTGGTAGAATCTAGTACGTCATTCCCTTGTGGATAATAGTTGGATGAAAATATGATTATGACTTGAATCTCTAATGCCCATTGAGTGAGAAATATTCATGTAAAATATGACCCATTATCACGTACCAGAAAGAATGGCATCCCAAACCTAGTCACAATGTGTTCTTCTAGGAAGTCAATTACCTCTTTTACTATACAATTCTTAAAAGTTTCAACTTCAGTCCACTATTTTCAATAATATGTAGCTATTCAAAAAAAAATATGCCCCATAGATGATGGTGGGTTTACAAACCTGATGAAATCTAGCTCCCATGTGGCAAAGGGGTGAACCTCAAATATTGGTTGCAACAACATGGCTGAGTTTCTTTCCCTATTGGAACATGTTTGGAAAATATGACAATAAGTCACATGTTCATATATGTCCTTGAAAATGGTAGGGAAAAAACATCCTAACCTTAGGATCTGATGGGCCATAACCTCCACTGATCCATGTCCAACACCATACTTATCATGGTATTGTTCTAGTACTTCTCTCACTTCATTACCTACACATTTCATGTAAATTCCCTCATAGGATTTTTTGTAGAATTTCCTATCATGAAGCATATAGGACTCACATTTTATTTTTAGTCCTCTACATTAGGAATTGTTCATCCATTGAGGTTATTAATTTTGCAAGAGGTAGAATACAATTTCTTGGTACTAGACATCTATGATTACCCCTTTATTGGTGTCCATTTAAGACACTATGCTTTGTTCTTCATTGTTGGCTATCATCTTTGTTAACCCTTGTCCTCTTACTAGCTTCATTGTTTGAATTTCTAAATCAAATTCTTGTAATATGGCCATCCATTTTCCTCTTCTTTCCCCATACTCATTTTTCATTAGTAATGATTTAACTGCAGGGTCTAGTATAATGGCATATACCTTACTCCTAAGTATGTAGTGGAAAAAATTCTTGATTTCTTTTACTAGGGAAAATTATTTGTTTATCTAGATTGGGATAATTTAAATCAACAATTTTCAATGGCTAACTCATAAATGTGATGCGTCTTTCATCTTCTTTGTCTTTATTTTGTGTGAGGATACATGCACATGAATGTTCCAAACCAAAAGAATATCCTTTGAAAGGCAATTGATTATCAAGACTCACAAGTACTGGGGCAATAGAAATAGCCACTTTGATATCTTCAAAAGATTTGTTGACTTTAGGAACCCAGTCAATATTTTCTCCTTTCTTTAGTAAATCATTGAGGGGGTGAACTATTTCGACAAACTAGTCGATGAATTTACATACAAAGCTAATCTTCCCAAAGAAAGACTTGAGCTCTTTGCAACTATGAGGAAGCAACAACTTCAGAATTACTAGAATCCTTTTATAATCAATTGAAATACCTACTTCAAAAATGATATGATCTAGGTGATTTCCTTTTGTAACCCTGAATGAATATTCATTTCAATTTAGCGGCATACCATATTTTCAACATCAGTTGAAAACTTTTTTTAGGTTAGCAATATGGGTACTCCTCTCTTTTGAAAAGACCATGAGGTCATCAATATAAATAACTATGCATTTGTTTACCATACCTCTTAAACACTTCATCTATTTCTCTTTGAAATATAGCTCTTTCATTGATTAAACCAAAGGGCATCCTTCTGTAAGAAAATTTTGTACATTTGGTGATGAATGTTGTCTTCAAACTATACTCTTCCTCATCTACCATTAATTAGTTATATCCCAAGTATCCATCTAGAAAATAAATCATCTTAGGTCCAATTACAATTTTTAGTATTTTGTCAAATGAAGGCAATGGGTAGTTATCTTTCTGAGATGCTTGATTCAAATTCTAGAAGTCTACGCAAATGTGAATCTCTCCAGTCTTTTTTTATAGGTACTAACCTAGTGACCTAGGTAGAGTGGTGAATTAGGAAAATAATCTTGGCATCTAGCTATAGGAATAGAAAATGGGTTAAAACCTAGCATAATATGAGAAACCACAAACTCAATCAACATATGCTAAATCACTCTAATCCACCATGAAAACCAATGAAATTAAAGGAATTTAAACAAGTTAAAACCCACTTTTCAATTGTAGTTCCCATGTCCTTCTTTCTTCTTCATTGTTGATGTAGATTCAATTGCATGTAGTGCATAAAATTCAAGGAAAATGACAATGATATAATGAATGCTATTGAGAATACTAGAAGTGTCATTTGGATGTAATTTGTTAACACATGGATGTTAAGGATCTAAAATGAGTGCAAGATGGCTCAACTTATAGCCAAAACACAAGAGGTGAGATATGAATTAGGAGATGGACATTTTTCAATTCAAGTGTGCAAAATGGAACAATATTTCTTAGAATATCTATGAAAATATGATGCAATATACCAAATATAGGATTCTATGACACAAAAATAAGCATGGCTAAATATGGAAGAGAATCTATGACACGCATATGACACATCGAAGCCACTTGTAGAAAATAATATAAAATGAGTGTGGCTTCTTATAGTCATGTGTAAGAAATAATATATGTCAAATATGATAAATATTGGCCAAGTGTAGAGAGAGGATCTATGACACATATGTCCATGTGTCATGACTAGGTTGAATATTTGAATTAAAATTTTGTAATTATACATGAAAGGAAATTAGTAAAATATAAATTAGAAGTTGAAAATGGAATTTAGGAAATTCAAAATTTCCATAGTTTGCAAAGATGAACTAATTAATTAGTAAATATTAATTGATTGATAATGTTGATTAGTAAGAATGTTTACTAATGTGGGATGAAAATTGTTAAAATGACATAGGAATAAATTAGGGGTTATTGAATCCTATAGGGTAAATAAGTAAATGATTGGCTAATTTGAATAGAAAAATGTAGGATTAACCCATTGATGAAATGCGATGATTATGTAGATCAAGTAGGATGATGTTGGGTAGATCAAAGCCATGATCAAATTGATTGAGTGTTTAAGTTTGATAATGTGCCAAGGACATATGACATGGATTAAGAACATGTGACATTTAATAGAAATTATAAAGGCTACATGATTGAAATTGATTGATAAGATTGATCACAATAACATCAATGAACATTGTCAATGTTATTAAATTAATTGGATAATGCCATGATCTGATACTAAGAGACTCGATAATGTTAATGATAAGATTATAAAAATGATACATTTGACTTATAAATGAGGTACATGGTAATTTTAAGGTTGGGTTTGATAGGTTTTATATCTTTTATATCTTGCCAAGGCACTGAGGGACACAACAATGCCTAGGGTTGGATAAATGGTGATTGATTTGAGATATTTGACATGTTTCAGATCATTTAGGGTTGATTTTGGATGGTTTTGGGTTGGTTTGGGATGATTTTAGGTTGATCTGAAAGGATTCTAATGATGTTGAAATTTTTTAGGGTTGATTAGATGATATTTTGATGATGTTGAAATGGTAGTGAGTTGATTCCAAAAAGTTCAGATAGAATCAGACCTAGTTCTAAAATGATATGCACTTGATTTGAAAGGGCGTGTGAGTGATGAAGAATATTGTTGCAATATGCTCTAATGATAATCAAGTTGGCTAAAAGATCAAAATTAGTAAAATGAGAAAATGGGATGTGTTAGGATGAAAGATGTGAATAAATATTAGACATGAACCATCTTTTAGCATCTACATATTGCTTCTCTTTGATAAAATGTGATTTAGAATGTTGTCTCAAATAATAATGGATGAAGAAGGCATAGAAACATGCCCCAATAGTGGTAGTATATATGGGTGCCCCCTCAAGAAATTGACCAAAAAAAGCATATGATAGATCAATTTGTCAACAATGTAAAGATGAATTCATAGCAATTGATAGATAAAATTAGAGCATAAACACAAAAGTTATGAGGTCTAGAGTACAAAAAGCATTGTGAAAAACACAAAAAATGCCTCCTACACATCCATCTAGGTAGCAACATGGCTATAAAAGGGCTTGGAGAGGGATTTGGAGGTGATTTTGCACCCTCTCATTTGGAAGAAAATAGCTTTAGAGCAAGAAAGATGGATAGGCTAGCCAAAGAGAACAAGAGCATACCTACCAATGGCAGGAAGATGCACCATCAATGAGTATTGTTAGGCATTTTTTCCCCTTGCCAAAATTTGAATTTTTAAGGTGATAGACATGACCAACTATCAAATTTGGCTATTCAAATTTATTTTCCATGCAAATTTGAAAGGGATACATCCAAACCTTGGCTATACCTTTTCTCTTATATTGCTTGGTCTTAAATCTTTTCATATTTTCCTACTATATCCTTGTGAAAATTTGAGTTGTGATCTTGTGCTCATTCCTCTTTTCGCTCCATCACTCAAAGTTAAGGCTTAATTGTCAAGATGGTTGTGAGTATGCAAAATAGTTATCTGAATAGTCAAAAAAACTTCACAAGAGGTTAAAGGCTTAAGGATATGAAGCTTGTGAGGTTTCAATCAAACCATAATAGTTAATTTTAATATTTTTCACAAGATCACAAGGAGTTTAAATTAACTCAAAGTCAAGGTGGAAAAGTTGCGAATCACTTTATGCACATGATTGTGGGGTTAAATGCTAAACTCTATTCCTAGATTGAGACGTTGCAAAGTGGTCAAGAGAATTTGTAATTAATCTTCCTTGACTATCAGATCTAGTTAGATCAATGGCTAGTGTATGCGCTCTTTTTGAAAATGCTCAAGCTTTAACTAAAGCATGAATATGAGCATCAATGGATGTCATGGTGGGTTAGGTTATGAGGGTTTCCTTTTCTCATCATCAAAAGGGTCAATAATATTTCATCAAATGAGGACAAATTATTTCAATTGATACTCTTCATCGAAATGGGCCTTTGAGTTCATGTGCTTATGTTGCAAAGGTTAAGGGCATCAATGCATTTTTCATGATTGTGAGATCTTATTAGATCAACAACCACCATATTCATGTTTTCTAAAGTTATAGGATGTTTAGTCAATGTGGGAATATGACCTCATGACACCTATCTCAGTGGATGCCATGCACAAACTTCCTTCATTGCATCTTCACTGGTTGTTAAGGCTAACCTGAGGTCAGGGTGGTGATGGTATGAATGCCTTGTTTTCTCATTCATAGGGGGTAGTTGATGAGTTAAGAAATATGTTTTGATTTTGTGAAATGGCCTCAAATAGTTTGGTATGGTATTCTTTGCTAGGTTGCAGGTATCCAAGCTACAGTTCATTTTTTAGTCATGATCATGCAAAGGAAACGTATGTAGTAAATATAGAATCTATCATAAGGTGACAGACATTTCATGTCAGCTAGAATGGAAGCTATGAAGAATGTGACATGGTTAAGGATGTAGATTTTTCATCATCACATGGATAAGAAATGTTAGACATATAACTATGGCGATGGTATGAGAGGATAAATTTCATGTATGCACAAGGTCAAAATAGTCAAAGGGTGAAAATGATAAGAGATTATGAAGTAATGGTTGACATAAATCATGAAGGTTTTGCAATTTTGCAAGGACACATAGTTAATAGATAAGATGATTCATGAAGCCATGAACTAAGGGAGCTGGTAGGGTGGTGAAACACTTCAAGGGCATTAGGTCACATGGTAGGTTAGATGATCGGCTTCAGTTGACAAATCTGATTTGGCTAATCTAGAATGTTGAGAATACCATCTGATGTAGTTCTTTAATGGAGAACTAATTCCTTGATCATCTTCAACTAATTTTTTTATGATCTCTGGGCATGTTTGATGCAAACGACATTCAATCATCATCCTAAGTTATCCATTCACTCAACCATGCAGTTATGGTTGTTATTTATGTCATTTAGAACCAAATTTGCATGTAAAAGATCAAATCTTCTAGTATGGGGACGTATATCTAATCATGATCACTTCTACTAAGTAATTATTTCTCCTCTATAATCTCTACTCTACTTAGTTACAGTTTGAACTCAATGTAGTTTCTCAATTATGCTTGAACTAAGAAAGAAAGTTTTGTAAACCCTCCACTCCAAGGGTCAATCTTTTTTCTAATTATGTAGTAGTTGTATCGGATGCTTTGCTACTAAAATTTCCTTTTGCCTATGAGTGAATATCTCTCTCTACTATACCTCATTCTCACATTAATATAAGTGCAAAACCTTCTTTCCTTTGTTAGTGTACTATTTCCATTCTTTAATTTCCATGATTGTATCTATTTGGTCTTGAATGATATAGAGTGAAGTTCCTTCCTTATAGAACCCATTTGGTTCCTGACCTGCATGTAATTGTTAAACTAAGGCAAAGGTTGAATCAATGTATTTTGAGAATGTATTGGTGAATAGTGCATTTTTCGAAAAGGATAAGATGGAAAAAACTATTTTGGTGTATCACCCCTCTTAGATTAGAATAGGTAGCTTTCTTTCATGCATTCCTTCTCCTTTTTCCTCTCAAGAAATAGTTAGGTGCACCTTGATAGTAAGGAAGTTGGCCTTCTTTAGAGACTTAATCTCATTGTTCAAGGCCCACAACTTGAAGATTGTTTCCATGTTTCACAAGGTTTCTTTTAGGTAAAAACTTTAGGCAAGGGTGCAAACTTTTATGACAACAATTTTTGGCATGCTCAATGGGAGTCATATTGAATATTTCTTAATTTTAGTGGTTCACTAGTGTCAAAAGAAGAACTTCAAATTATGCTGAGGAGATAGTGTTGTTCTTAGCATTCTAGGCCTTCAATAGGCTCACTTTCAAGCACTTGGTAACTTTACTCCATCTCTACATCTTGGTTTTTAGACTGGAATCATTGTAATTCATGCCCAAGGCTCATACAAGGGCATCTTCTAGAGGTACTTTTCAATATACCAACCTTTCATTTTCTAATCCTAGAAGAAAAGGAAATATATTATCTCTATCACTAGTTAGGATTGTAGTAGTGGTACATACACCTACAAGATCTCTCTCTACTCCTCCTGTTGAAAGATCATAGCCCAGGGTACCATATTTTCATTTGAATAGATCACTATTTCCTATGGCCCTCCATAGGGTGCATTATTTTGTCCCCTTTAATGGTGGGAGTCCTATTGTCTTACCCCAAAGACATGATATCCCAGTATCTTCTCTTAAAATTCTACTTGACTTTACTGGTGAAAGCTCCATTTCTAACTTAGAGCACATACAAGAAATTTTGAATATCTATAATATACACAATATTACAAAAGATGATGTTTCTATTAGATTTCTAGCTTCATCTCTAAAGGGAAAAACCTTACAATGGTTTAGAGAATTTCCATATAACTCTATTAATAATTGGGATGAGCTAGGAGAGAGGGTACACAAACATTTTGAAGACAAAAGTGATCATCTATTACTCTTGGAGTAGCTAACTACCATTAAAAGGGTACCCCATGAATATATGATAGACTTCAATTATAGATTTCAAAAGAAATGGGAAAGAATACCTATTGCAGTGAAGCCTACTCCTGGAAATGTCTTCTTACATCACCTTAGAACTTTTAATAGTGTTATTTCTACCATAGTGAAAACTATGGGATGGGAAACTTTGCCAGCTATATATGAAATTTCTATAAGGGTAGAGGATATCTTGATTCAAAGAGGGAAACTAGCGTTGAGGCCTCCAATACCTTTCTTCTTAGGCATGCCTAATCATCAGCCTATAGTAGCTCCTATTCCTATCACATCTACAAGTCAAAATCCTTCTATAACCCCAATAGCATCCACATCCTTGAATGAGTTAGGAGAGTTGAAGAACATGATTCAAGATATGATGCAAAGCTTGGATATGAAGTTTTAGGACCAAAGCTTGGAGACTAAATAGGTTATTGGTCAGAAAAATTTATTAATCCAGATCCTTAGGGATAAGGTGACAAATCTCAAAAGACAACAATCTCAAATTGTGATGTCCCCTCAGCGTTGCAATTAGAATTTTCATTCAAATAGGCCAACACATCAAGGGCAGGCTCCATGGATCCAAAATAAATCTTTTAATAATGTGTCCTATGCAACCCCAATTTAGTCATAGACACTTGTTCATTAGAATAATCTTGCTCAAGAACAACAAGTATAAACACATGGTTATCCATCCAATAATCAAGGTGCATTTTCTCAAGCCTTGACTACACAAGAGGAACAAATAACTTTGGGGCAATGGTATGATATAAACCAACCTAATATTGGATATCAAGCTCAAACACAAGGGGGGTGCTTCTTATTCTATTTTTGGTAAGGGGGATTTTGGTGGTATAAGTCAAGAGAACAATAGTGTTGTAGTCAATCATGCAATAGACCTAGGGATAGAAAACAAGGCATCGACACCAGTTCAAAATCATATGAAAGGAAAAGGTTGTAAGAATGTGGATGAATCTAAGGCTACTCCTATTTCAATGAAAAGTGGACCTTCAAACTCGGGCATCCATGTACACCCCCATAAGGAGGAAAATCAACATAAGAAAATGAAGCCTCTTCCCTTTTATATCTCTTTAGTCATAGGATATAAAATAGATCATAATTGTGTGATAGACTCTAGTGCTAGTACCTCAATCATGCCTAAGAGGATTGTTGATCAATTAGGCATAAAGTATGAGCCTATGACTAATGGGATTACTCAATTGGATTTTAGTTCTTGTAGAACACTAGGGGTATTCAAAGATTCAAAATTGATCCTACATGCATGTCTTGGCTACACTATGTTGCAGGATATAACTATTATAGATCTTCCTACCCACTCTGTCATTTTCTTATCTAGGGATTTCATTGCTAAGATTAGTGGTGGGTGTATTGCTACTGATTGGTCCCAAATGTTTTTCAGAGCTAGAAATGGTAGAGAGACCTTCATCATGGAGGAGGCATTCAATAATAATCATGTTGAGCCTTACATGGTTGACCCTATAGACATGAATTTTACTCTCTTTGATAGGGAGGAAAATCAATTGAATCCATCTAGGCACATGAATCAAACTAATCCAAGGGTCTATGTTATCCATGAAAAAGATGTTGTCATTCCAAATTTGATCCAAGGTATGAAAGAATAGTAGGGGAACAAAAAAATTTTGGTACATGGAAAGGATGAGATGAAAACTATTCTTTATAATAAGCCCCCCACCTTTGCAACTGAAAATGAGGAGGTCCTACCCAAGTCAACACTGGCTGAATTCTTTGAGCAACAAGAACAGATAGAGAAATTGAAGGAAGTATGGTTCTCTCAAGTATTTGATGATGATAGTTTTTTCTTCAATGACATAAAGGATGATTTAATTCATGGAGTGTGGTATTACAACTGGCTAGGTGATGATAAGATGATGATGCTTGAACATGTCAAGCATTCCAAAGTAGAAAAGAAGGGAAGTTACTTCAACAAGTGATTCAATGGACTTGTTTGACTTATTTTCTCTATAAATTTTTATACATATTAGAGTATTTTTCATGTTTTTCAATAAGTTCTTGACCACAAGATGTTTCTCAATGAAATAGCAAGGATTTTTGAAGTTTTTCTAGTTACAGAGGTTGCAATTTCTAGTTGTCGCATAGAGGTTCCATTTTTGTGACTCCATAGCCTAATGGATCGCTCAAATCCACTGATCTCATTTTTAACAAGAAATTATCCCCTCTAAGTCACCAAAATTGTTAACAAAATGCCCCCAAAAAAATTTGAACTTTTAGGATGATAGACATGACCAATGGTCAAATTTGACTATTCAAATTTATTTGTCGTGCAAATTTGAAATGGATACATTAAAGCCTTAGTTATACCTTTTATCTTATATCCCTTTATCTTAAATATTTTCATATTTGCATGTTATATGCTTTTGAAAATTCAAGTTGTGATCTTGTGTGCATTCCTCTTTTCACTCCATCGCTCTAAGTTAAAGCTTAACTATCAAAGACACGCAGAATTTGTACCTGATTTATAGAGAGTAGTTCAAAGATAGAGTATTGGGAAAGTAGTTTTGGATTTTTTTTCTATATTACATCTAAGATGTAGTGAGAAGATACATAGTCAGGTACTGACAAAGGATAGTTAGGTGGTGACATCAGCAACACAAGCCCTAGTATCACATGTATGAAGTTTTATATAGACTGTGAGTTGATAGTGCTATTGTAATTGTAATTAATTAATTATATTATTATAATTGATTGGGAAAGCCTCAAGGCTGACTCAAGGAATTATTATGAAGGTATGGTATAAAGGAAAGATGTTTTCCTTGTTTGTAACTGTGTGGAAAATATATTTGAAGTGTGAAGTGCAAAAAGGAGTAGAGTTCTTACTTAATGCATGTAAGAAATCCAAGGGATTATTAGATGTTATATTTGTGATCTAGTTACAAGATTAGAAGGAGCATAAGTCCAATTAACAAGACCGAGAAATAGGAAGGAATTATATTATTTTACAAGGAATAGTACAAAGATCATTTTGATAGTGGGTTCATTGGTGTTGCCCTTGAAGTTGTTTAGGCACTAGGTCTAGTTGTCTTTCACAACTCATATCAAGGTTGGCACAAATCCTAATAGGGTTAGAATCTCCTAATAGGGTCTCATATGTACTAAATGTATCCATAGACCCCTAATATGGTTCATCCTCTAAAAAGGAACATTTATATTAGTAAATCATCTTGTGGGTACCATCTCGATCAGGGTTTTCCCTTTGATCAAGGGTTTCCCTAATTAACATATCTAGTGTTATTGTGTATGAGTATTTTGTTGTGATTTTAGTTTGTATTACTCATATGGTTAAGTTTTTTTAAGATTGATACTTGTGATAATAGTTGGATAACTGATTCACACCCCCCCAAGTTATATCAGTGGACTATATATTCTAACAATTGGTACAAGAGCCTCAGGTCCTTGAAGGATAAGCTTAACATCTTTGGGAGATCGATGGAGAATCTTTTTAGAAAGGATAGTCCTAGATTTGATGGGGTCAACTACAATAGCTAGAAGGAATAGATGAAGACTCGTCTGTTTTGCATGGGTTTGAGATATTGGATTTTGACAAAGAGTAAGAATAAAATCATTGAAGAAGAAAAACTTGAAGGATGCAGCAAAGAAGAAAGAGATATGTTCATGTGTAACATGAGAGCCAGGAAATATTTTCTAATAGCTCTTCCAGAGAATGAATATAGTCAAGTAAATTCACTTGAAACATCTTATGAAATTTGGAAAGCATTAGAATCTACTTTTGAAGGTGATAAACATGCAAAGAGAATGAGATTACAGAATTGGATATGTGCATTTCAAGATGCTAAAATGATGGAAGATGAATCTATAAGAAGTTATATTCAAAGAATATCATTTTTTTTTGTAGGAATTTGGTCTCATGATGGAACCAATGAAGAATATGAAGTTATATGGAGGATCCTTAGATGATTTAGCTAGTAATGCCTTGCACTAAGGATTTCATAAAGGAAACATTACTTTGAAGATTTGAATCAATAGAAATAGATCTAAGATTATCTAAGATCTCACAAGAGTCAAAATAGGTTTTAGTGCCCTAAATATTTGACCTAATTTGACAAGGAGTGCAAGCATAGGTGGAGATTATGCTGGTAGTAGCAGATCTAATGACGACAAGAAGATTGAGGAAGGAATCTCCCTTCTTGGGAGAAGAGAAAAAGATGGTAAGAAAATCTTTAAATGTTGGACTTGTAGTGAATTTGGTCATTATGCATCTAAATGTCCTAAAAGAGAGAAAAAGTATAAGGGAAAGTTTAAGCCTAGAAGAGATAGAGATAGAAATTGTTTGTATGCAAATGAAGATGAAGAATCTAATGAGAAAGGTCAAAGTGAAAGTGATGATGAATTGGGATCTGTGGCTATCAAGGAAAATGATCTTGATAGAGATATTAGAGAAGAAAGAACTCTAATTTCCCAAGTGGAAAAGAAATCTAACTAGATAATTGATAGTGGTTGTTCACATCACATGAATGGTGATATGAATAAGTTTGTTAAGTTCAAAATCATTATGAAGATATTGTTAGAATTGGTAACAATGTAGCCTAGCATATAACATAAATTAGATCCATTACTCTTAATGGTAAAACTAACACTGACAATGTTTACTTCGTTGATGAATAGAAGCATAACTTTTTGAGTGTTCAACAATTGGTGGACAAGGGTTATCAGTTGCAGTTCACTAAGAAGACCTACATTATCAAAGATAGAGATGGTAACCTAATTGGAACTAGCACTAGATCCATAGGTAATGTATTTAAGTTGAGTCCTACTGAAATGACATGTTTGGTAGCTAAAGTAGATAACAATTAGCTGTGGCATAGAAGATCCTATCACATAAAATTTGATAATATTGTGAAGGTTAGTAGCACATTTTAGTCAAAGACTTGCCTAAGATTACAAAGCCTACTAATATTGTATATAAAGAATGTATTTTGACTAAGTAAAAGAAAGTATCATTTCCTAGCAAAAAGTTCACTACCATAGAGAAGCTGGAGATTGTGCACACAAATTTGAGTGGTCCCTCTAGAAAAAGAGGATTCTATGGTGAAAGGTATTTTATGATTTTTGTTAATGATTTCACTAAAATGATGTGGGTATCATTTATTAAAGTGAAATTTGAATCTTTTCAGAAGTTTAAGATATTTAAGAATAGAGTTGAGAATGAATCTGGTGTTAACATAAAGTGCTTGAGATTTGACAGAGGAGAAGAATTCACCTCTAGAGAATTTAACATATTTTGTGATGAGAATGAAATCAAAAGGTAGCTATCTTTACCCAGAACACCTAAGAAAAATGGAATTGATGAAAGAAGGAAAAATTTAGTAGCAAAAGTAGCAAGAGTGATGTTGTTTGAGAATGATGTTTCTAAGAAATGTTGGAGAGAAGTAGTCAATACATCAATATAAACTCTGAACATAGTATAGATCAGAATAGGTATCAACAAGAAACCTTATGAACTATGGTTTGGTTATTCACCATCGGTTAACTATTTCAAAATATTTGGGAGAAAATGTTATATTAAGAGAGATGATGACATTGATAAGCTTGATCTAGGAAGTGATGAAGGCATGTTTCTTGGTCATTCATTGAAAAGAAAGGCATACATATATTTTAACTATAGAACTAAGACAATAGTTGAATGCACAAATGTAAGGACTGATGAAAAATTTGGAACAAAGGAAAAGATGGTAGACTATAATTCAGATGAAGAAGAAGATAATTATGGAACTATTAGGAAAAATGTTGAATTTTTCTTTGAGACTAACAATGATTTGTAGAATGATGTGCTAACTATTGAGAAAAGAGGAGAGTAGAGATCTAAACCTAGAGAAGAGATAAGACTTGAGATTTTAACTCCTACAATAGGAATTTGACAAAGAATCACCCTCCTGAGAAGATAATTGGAAGTAAAGACAAAAGGTATGATGCCAAGGAATCAAGTAAATGAGGAGATATGTTTGATATCTCAAGTTGAGCCTAAGATCCTAGACAAAGCATGTAAAGATGATCACTGGATTCAAGTGATGAAGGAAGAATTAGATCAAACTATGAAGAATGATACAAGGGAGTTAGTGTTGGAAATATTATGATATGCTAAGTTACTGAGAGGGGAGGGGTGAATCAATTACCAATAAAACTTTTATCCTTTTAGTAATTAATTCTTATGTATATTTTGATATAATTGTATGCATGAGAAACTAATTACATGAAAACATACACAACACTTTAACACAAGATTTGGTGACCGAGAAACCTTCCAAATAGAAAGTAAAATTGAGGTGGGGATGATACCCACAAGATTTAATACAATAGTATAAAGTTGGCCTATTAAGGCTTACAATGATCACTTCTAATGATCTACCCTATTAAGAGAAATAAGGACTACTAGGTCCACCTTGCAAAAGAATTTACAAACATACAATGAAGTATGCGCTTGGTAAAAAAATTTACATAAGACTGTTAGGTCTACCTTGTTAAATGATTTGACTGATGCACCTATTAGGATAAAGTAGTAGCTAATCTTTGATATGCAACTTGATTTGCTAAATGAGATACCTCTGAGTGTATAAATTAGCTTTTTGTGATAGGTAAATCTTTGCTGCTCCTTATACTATTGTAGCCTTTGTAATTCTCTTTTTTGCACTTCTATGATGATTGCACTACTTCTCTTCAATGATTTGGATGTGATACAATACATTACATATATATCAATCCAATTACATAATTATGAAGTTGACATAATACAAGATTACACAAATATTACAAAGTCAACCAAAGTGTAGAAACATAGGTTCTAAAGATTGACTTAGTGAGGTTTCGATACTTGGCATCCACTGTCAATGCTCAACATCATCATGAACTTGGTAGACATAGAAGCTCAGTCCATATTGAATACTTCCAAGTAGTCTTGAACTTGGTCTACATTGGTGACTCCATGAATATTGTGAAACTCAGCATATAAACTAAATCACTTGATTAACATTGCATAGCTCGGTTAATGCTATCATCTTGAGCTTGGTATAAACTAAGTCACTTGGTTAACACTGAGTAGCTTGGTTAACACTAGACTCACATCACATTAACTATGAACTTGGTAAGCATTGCACAACTCGGTTTGCACTAGTAAACTCAACATACACTAAGATGCTTAGTTTACATTGTTGATCATCACCTTAGTAGTAATTGCTTGTTGCAAACTGAAATCTATCTAAAGGACTCGGTAGCAACTTTAGAGCTTGGTAACAACTAAAATGCTTGGTTAACATTGTTAGCTATACAATATGCTTGGTATAAGCTTACAATCTGAATAAGCATATGTCACTAATAAGAAACATGATTGGAATGTCAAAAATCTCCCCCTTTGGCATTAGTGACAAAAACACTTATCAATCAAAATTAAATTCAAGAATGTTCAACAACATCTTTATCCATCACCTTATGACTCTAACTCACTAGAGCATACTATTTTTGAGATTTTTCAAAAAAAAATTTGTAAAGGATGCATTTTGGTACATGGTAATGTTCCCCCATACATAATATACAATATAATATACATATAATATATATTTTCTCTATAATTTGCAATTTTTGTTCAATTTTCTCCCCTTTTTATATCTTATCCAATCTTCTCACATCTTCTCCCCCTTTTATCTCCTTATAACTTCTCCCCCTTTTTGACATTGATGCCAAAGATTAATGCTAAATGTATTACATAGTAATGCCAGAATGAGACAAGAAATCTAAGTGTACCTTTAGTATGAGTGCCAAAGTCTTATCCCAATTCTCTTGCAAGAGTCTATATGTGTGCAATGCAACTTGCACTTCTACTACCAATTTATTCATGTGGTCTACAATAGAGAAATTATTTTCATGGATAAACATTTTTGAGTGTGCAATATGCTTCTACAATGCATCCATGTTAGGGAGAATCATATTCTACATATCTATTAATGTTGATCTGATCCTTGCCTCTTCTTTGAGAAGTTCTTCTTGCATATCTATCATAAATATGATCCTATTGAAGTGAGTAGAGCTAGAACTCGGGTCAAGTTGCAATTGCTATGACTTGCCTTCAGATCTTCATCAATTTTAGAAAATTTATCTTTTATTTCTTTTGTGAAAATTGATGTATCACATAACTTAGTAAAAAGAAAAGATACATTAATGCAAGAGGTGTATTGAGAGCCTAAGATAGTAGATAGTTCTACTTGATGAATGACAATCTGTTGAGCAATAAGTTCTAAAACTTTATTCTCAAAATTTTTCTCAACTTTTTGCATATCCTATCCATCCAAATCTTCATTGCATTTTTGGACTACCTCTTCCAACTAATACAAAATTGGTTGAGAAGTGTCGAGCTCTATATTTAGAGCCTCTGATAGAATATTCTTTGTATCCTCAATAATCTTGTACTCCTTATTATTTCTTCTCTTAGCCTTTGTTGCTTGGCTATCTTTTGAAAAAGTTCACCAAAATTTTTCATCTAATCTGGATTTAGATTGGAGATGTCTTGTTTAGGAATGACAATCTCCTCCTCAAGATCTATATCCTCTTCCTTCTCTATACCTTTACCCAAAAAATTTGTGCTCAGTTGAGTCTTGGTCTCAACTGTCCTTGCACTTATTGCATGCTTACTAGGAATGGAAACAATTGTTGAAATGATAGGACTTGTGGAAAAAATGGATACTACACTAATTGAAACAGTAGTGTTAGGAATACCTATTGTAGCCAAAATTTATGTAGAGGGTAGAACTTGCAGCTTGAAAGATGAAGTACTAGGCAATATTATCAATGGAGTACTGAGCTAGACTGGTGCAGAGATTGATTGAATTCTTGTGCTTATAGTGTTGGTCACAAATCATCCTTCTAAGGCTATCTCTATACTTGATGTTATCAATGTTTTTCTTGGAGAATGTGGAAGTGAGGCTATAATTACTATAGCAATCTTAACTGCGTTGTTTTTCTCAACATCTTGTGTATCTTTCTCAGTAGCCTCCTGCTCTTGTTCCTCTTCATCATGTACATTATCAAAATGAGTTACTTCTTCATCATCTTTCTCTTAATTTCTCTCCTCCTAATCATCATCATCTTTATCACTTACAAAAAAATTACTTATTTTGTGAAGAAGATAGACATTCTTTCATATATTTGTGGCATTTATTACAACATGCTCTATTTCATTCAATAAAATAAGATATGTATTGAATCTTAAGGTTAACTTTTCTTCAATTTTTGTTAAATATTCTTTCAACTCCTTGTCATTTAAATTTGGCATAAGCTACCTCAAGGTCTGCTCATGTATATCCTTTGTAGCTTGTATTGCACGCTCCCATCTTTGCTTAATTTTATCCATTAAAGCATTGGGAATCTACTGAGTAAGCTATTCAAGTGAGTATTTCCACTTACCCATTTTGGATATTAATATATCTTCAATCTACTTTTGCTCATTAGTAGTTCTAGTCTCATATTTTAATGCCTTAAAGTTTGTAATTCCAAAACCTGATTCCAATTCTTTCATTCTTTCTTCAAATGTGGGTGGAGACCTTTTGAAAATTATGTCTCCTCCTTCTTTATCTATTTTCTTTTTGGAGGATCTCCTTTTGAACACAACAATAGATGTCTTGGCAGGCTTGGTAATGATTACCTTATCCTTTTTCTTCAATGGATCTTCTTCCTCCAATTTTTCTTCATCCTCTACTTCTTCATCCACACCTTTTCCTTAAGTAAACAAAAGAGTAGAACTAGTTTTTAGTTTGGTGATCCTCCTCTTTCCCTTTCTAACTACTTGAGGAAGCTTGATCTCAAGTTAAATTCTTGCCTTTGCCTCATCACCAGTGCCAAAGTATGCAACCTTAGGGTCAACTAGCTCATTTATCAATGCCTTAATTATATATTTTGTTTCATCAATATTCACCTCATATCCTAAAGTTTTCACCCATGCAATTCTAGGCCTAACTACCTTAATTTACACATTGTCACAATCTACCATAAAACAAGTATCATCTTTATAATCCTCTAGTAGTTTCCTGGGGATACAAAAATTTTATTCATTTTCTCATGAGTGCTAAGTATTCCATTCATTCTCATGAGAGGTGGACTCATGTTGAATCACTACTCATGAAACATGGGTCAATGAGTTTGACTCAAAAATCACACAGTTAAATCCTAATAGCAATATCACAATTTGACTTGCTATGGAAATTATCCCCTACTTATCAATTCATTTTCTCGTTGAATGCATCAAAATAATTATCCATGATATTTGTATAATTTTCTCCCATTTCAGCAATGTATTCATTAATCTAATAGAGTACTAACATATCTTTTCTCCAAACAATAGTACCTTTTGATGGAAAGAATTTCTGAACATAGAAAAGCAAACATGTCAAGAGTGAGCCAAAACTACATGGACTATTCTTTGATGTCCTGATGCTCTCCATGTTTTTATTGAACTAATTCAAAAGTAACTTGACAAGGTCAAGAGAAAGGTTATTCTTGACTATCTTGTAAGCCAAGTCTACAGCTTCCCATGACACACTATTCAACATACTAGAGCTATATATTTTGTGTGCAATGATGTGAATGTCAAACTTTAGTTCCATGTTAGTCACACAACTTATTTTCATTCCCCTTCCATCTCACTTGGCTAGGGTTTTCTTCTCTAGTTTAACCTAACTTAGGGTTTTGGTCATTTTGGCTTTTGATAACATGGGGAGATTGGTGATCCTATGGATCATCTTGTTTGTGATCAAAATTGGTTGCTCCATACCACAATTGACCATTATGCACATGTCTAAAGATTTATATTATCCATTTAATTTGAAATTCTCATGGCATATGTGAAATATGTGCTAAACCATTAGCTTCGAAATGTTGGTGTTCAGGTTTCAACACACCATAGTTTCTCTAGAGTTTCATCCATCTCTAGTGTACCAATATCTTGAATTTCACATTTGAAATGGGAATGAATATCATTAATCAACTATACTATAGGAGATATTTGAGACTATGCTCCACTCGGATCTAAGGTTTCTGCAACAATAGGAGATAACTTGAAATTTGGTGCCTTCCATTCTATAGCACAAAGCAATATATCTGAACCTCGTTTCACTTTGCTAGTGGTAGCTACCATCTTTTCTTGGTAGGGTTTGAGAGAGTTCAAAAACCTTTGGTAGCAATTCGCTCAAATCATTTGAATGCTCTTAAAGATCACTCTTCACAAATAGCTCTCAAAAATTCACAGTGAAAAATGACTTTGATTTCATTCCTTTTATCAAATTTTTCCATAAATGCCTAGTAAGAATGTTAGATCAAATTGATAGACTATCATCAACTTCACTAGCATTGATTACTCAATAGGGTCTTCCATGATTTGGTAACCACATAAGATTAGTCACTCTCAACTTCACTCAGTAGAGTTTGCAACCTAACCTTGCTTGGTAAGGAAGGTAACTCAGTAGTAATTGGTACTTCTTACTGGATCTAATTTAGATGTCTTCTTTAGTATCCTAGTTCTAGTTCTCCTCTTAAGAAATCAAGTGGAAATAGTGGAGTCATCCAATTCTTGAGTGACTTGATCATCATTGCTCAGACTTGCATTCTTGGTAGACTTTGGAACCCATTGTTATCTCATTTGTTTTCTAATGTTATCAAACTTTGCCTTCTTTTCATCTTCTATTCTTCTAGTATTCATATAGTTCTGGCAAGATGACCAAGCTCTATACAAATTAAACATCTTTTGGTAGTATCTCTTTTCCTCATGTGATGTTTTACACAATTCATTCCAATGTGTCCAAATTCTCCATGGTAATGAGATCTGCACCAAGTGTTATAGTACCAAACAAATATAGCTTATATATTTTGTTCTATTGGATTTCATATCTTAGTTTTGCATTTTGATGACTTGTGTCCATGCTTTTTACATTTCTAACATCTTCCTTCGAATTTTTTTTTCTCTTTGCATTCATTTTCTCTATAACCATGTTGATTACAATTGTAGCATTTTCCATTGAATTATCATTTACCATTGCTCCAAGATTTGTTTGAAGTATGACCTATCTTACCATAGTGACTACAAGTAGGTTTATTCTTTTGAGATCCTTGCTTGGATGTTTCACCTTCTTCTGTGTATCCAATTCTTGCTTTCCCTTTTTGTCTAAAATGGCTTTGCTCATTCAATTGATTCATGTCTACTTGGGATCTCATCATTCTTTCATTGGTTTGTCTTTCAATGTTTAGATCATTTTGCAATCTTTCATTCTCTAATTTTACATTCATGATTTCTTCACTTGCATTGCTGAGCTTATCAATGAAGTCATCTTGCTAAAGGGATAGGTGTTGAATTTCATTTTTCTTTTCTTCTCTCTTCTCTTATCTTGTTTTTCTCTTACATGACTTCACACAATCTTACTGACTAAATTTCTTGTTCTCTTCTTAGTTTTCTTACTTCTTCTTGAAGAGTACTATTCTTTTCCAATAGTTCTTTGATTACTTCATTAGCTTTATCTAAATTTCTTGAATGGATGTCTTCAATTATTTCTTCAATGTAGAGTGAATCATTCATCTAGATTGCAAGATCTTTTCTTCTTTTCAGTGATTGAGAGAGTTTCTCTTTTGCTTTCTTGAGTTGTCCAATGGCCAATTCTAAATCTAGCTTCTAATTGTCAATAGCCTTTTCAAGTCTAAATACCTCCATTACTTTTGATCTTTTCTCAAGTTGTTAAACTTTTCTTTGAGAACTACAAAGCTTTGATACTAATTGCTGAAAATATTATGACAAGCTAAGTTATTGAGAGGGGAGGGGTGAATCAGTAACCAATAAAACTCTTATACTTGATTAGCAATTAATCCTTATGTATATGTTGATCTAATTGCATGCATGAGAAACTAAAAACAATAAAGCATACACAACACTTTAGCACAAGATTTGGTGACCCAGAAACCTTCCAAATAGAAAGTAAAATTGGGGTGGGGATGATACCCACAACCTTTAGTAGTGTAGTATAAAGTTGGCCTATTAAGACTTACAATGATCACTTTTTATGATCTACCCTATTAGGAGCAATAAGGACTACTAGGTCCACCTTGCAAAAGAATTTACAAACATAAAATGAAGTATGCAATCGGTAAAGAGATTTACATAAGACTGTTAGGTCTACCTTGTTAAAGGATTTGGCTGATCTACCTTCTAGGATGAAGTAGTAGCTGATCTATTATCTACAACTTAGTTTGCTGAATGAGATTCCTTTGAGTGTATAAATTACCTTTTTGTGATAGATAAATATTTGTTGCTCCTTATACTATTGTAGCCTTTGTAATTTTCTTTTCTACTCTTCTCTAATGGTTATATTACTTCTCTTCGATGATTTGGATGTGATACAATACATTACATAGATATCAATACAATTACATAACTACAAAGTTGGCCACAATACAAGTTTACAAAAATATTACAAAGTCAGCCAAAGTGTAGAAACACGAGTTCTAAAGACTGACTTGGTGAGGTTCTAATACTTAGCATCCACTATCAATTCTTAGCATCATCATGCACTCAGTAGATGTAGAAGCTTGATCCATACTGATCACCTCCAAGTAGTCTTGAACTTGATCTACATTGGTGACTTGGTGAATACTATGAAACATGGCATATAAACTAAATCACTTGATTCACACTGCATATTTGATTAATGCTATCACCTCGAGCTCAATATAAACTAAGTCACTTGGTTAACATTGAGTAGCTTAATTAACACTAGACTCACATCACATTAACTATGAACTTTATAAGCACTGCACAACTCAGCTTGCATTGGTAAACTTAGCATGCACTAAGATGTTTAGTTTACATTGTTGATCATCACCTTAGTAGTAACTACTTAGTGCAAATTGAAATCTATCCAAAGGACTTGGTAGCAACTATAGAACTCGATAACAAATGAAATACTTAGTTAACACTATTAAGTGTGCGAAATTCTTGGTATAAGTTTACAATCTGAATAAGTGTATGTCATTAATAACAAACATGACTGGAATGTCAACCATTAGTTCCTAGACCTAAAGATAAGAATGTGATAGGAACCAAATGTGTATTTAGAAATAAGATGAATGAGCAAGGAAAAGTTATGAGAAACAAGGATAGAATTGTATGAAAGGGATGTTCGTAGCAAAAAGGCATAGACTATGAAGAGACATATGCACCTATAGCCAAAATGGAACCAATAAGGATGTTCTTGGCTTATGCAGTGAATAACAATTTCAAGGTTTATTAGATGGATGTTAAATCAGCCTTTCTAAATGGAGAACTTGAAGAAGAGGTATACATTGAGTAGTCTGAAGGTTTTCCTTTATGAAAAGACAAAGGCATGGTTTATAGACTAAAGAAAGCTCTATATGGTCTAAAGCAAGCACTTAGAACCTAGTATGCAAGGTTGGACAGTTATTTGGGAAAAAATGAGTTTGCTAAAGGTATAGCATATAGTAACTTGTATTTGAAATAAGTTGATAATGGTTTGCTGATTATTGTAATATTTTTTGATGCCATTATTTTTGGAAGTAATGATGAAGAAAGTGATAAGTTTTCTAAAGAGATGAAGAATGAGTTTGAAATGAGAATGATAGGACAAATGAAGTTTTTCCTAGGATTGTACATTATAAAGAATAGTGATGAAATTTTCATTTCACAAGCTAAGTACTTGAATGATTTGTTGAAAAGGTTTTTTTTGGAAAATTGTAAACATTTTGGTACACCTATGATAATTGGTCACAAGTTATCTAGAAAAGATGAGACACCTATAGTACAGAAGAAGAAATATAGATCCATGATTAGAGGTTTGTAGCATTTGACTCACATCAGACTAGATATAGAAAATGCTATTGAGATTTTAGCTATATTTCAAGCTGATCTTATGGAGTATAATTCTGTAATAGTAAAGATAATATTTAGATATTTGAAAGGGACATCTATGTAATTTGATATAATAGATCAAGTGATTTCACTCTATGTGCATATACTGATGCAAATTGGGTAGGTAGTATGGATGATAGAAAGAGCACTAGTGGTGGAGCATTATTTCTTGGAGGAACATTGGTTTCTTGTTTAAGAAAGAAGTAAGATTGTATTTTGTAGAGTACTACTAAGGAAAACTATGTTGCAGCAACAAATAAGTATAATTAGGTTATGTGGATGAAGCAGATGCTAAAGGATATTAGATTTGAGTTTGAAGAACCTATTATCATTTAGTGTTTCTAAGAATCTTGTATTACATTCTAAGACTAAGCTTATATCCATTAAGCATCATGTGCTGAGAGAGAAAGCACCAAAAATGGACATCAGATTGGAGTATATGAGTACTAAAGATCATATTGTAGATATCTTTATGAAGCCTTTGCCTAAAGATACATTTGAGTACTTTAGAGGTATGCTTCAAGTAATACCCCTACTTACTTCTAAGTAGATGATGCAGAGAGTACATTAGTCTAGTGGTCCTAACCACTATTATTACCCTAGAGTAAATGTTGATGCTTCTTATATGGGAGAGTATTTGTGATGATTTGAGTAACTAGGGACTCTTGGTATTTGGTATTGAATAGTATCTTTGGACACTCAAGCTGGTTGAAGACTTAATACATCATATTAGCAATTGATATTTATCAATTATGTAGTAACTTTGAGATTAAGGTAATTGAAATTGATGTCAATGGGGGAGAATATGCATGAAAGAAACCCAACTCCTAAGTATGGGGAGTGAATATGCATGAATGAGAGATATCACTTTAGAGAGATTTAGAAAGATTCATCAAAGGAAGAAGGAATATGCATCATATGTATAGCTAATTGTTCACTATAAAGTAAATAATTGATGTCTAAGAAGTAGGAGTATGCACCTATTGTGCACATGTTGTTTTGAGATTCTTTTTAGCATGTGGACAACTATAGCAGTAGAATAGTATTTGGTATTCTTGGAACTTAGATGGTTTTTTCATCAATGATGCCATTAATGCTAAAGGGGGAGATTGTTAGCATGAATGATAATGATACTACATTGGGGGAGTATCCTAAGCACTTGAGAGTATTGACATGTTGCATTCATGACTATGTTTGTCATTGATGTCAACATGGCATAGTTTTTGTAAAGACTGGTTGAGTAGCAAAAAAAGATCTTAATGGTATAAGAAATTCTTTGATTGTCTAGTAATGTGTAGTTATAGACATGTTTAGAATAGTTTCCTAACATGGTCAAGTGTGTAGAGTCTAAGTCAAAGACATATGGAAGTTGTACGTGATTTATAGAGAGCAGTTAAAGACAAAGTATTGGGAAAGTAGTTCTTGATTTTTTTTCTAGATTAAATTTGAGATGTAGTGAGAAGATGTGTAGTTAGGTAGTGATAGAGGGAATTTAGGTGGTGACATCAAAAAATGCACAAGCCCTTGTATAGCACATGTGAAGTTTTGGATAGACTATGAGCTAACAATGATGTTGTAATTGTAATTGATTAGTTATCTTATTATAATTAATTGGGAAAGCCTCAAGGCCAACTCAAGAAATTATTATGAAGATATGGTATAAGGGAAATATTTTCTCCTTGTTTGTAAGTGTTTGTAAAATCTATTTGAAGTGTGAAGTACAAAAAGGAGCAGAGTATTTACTGAATGTGTATAAGTGGTCCAAGGGATTATTGGATATGAGATTTGTGATATGGTTACAAGACTAGAAGTAGAAGTAGTCTGGTTGATAGGACAAAGAAAGAGGAAGGAAAAATATAATACAATTCTATTATTTTTTAAGGAATAATATAGAGATCATTTGGACAGAGGGTTCATTGGTCTTTCCCTTGAAGTTTTTTGGGAAATGGGTCCATATATCTTCTGCAGCTCTTAATAGGGTTGGAATCTCCTAATAGGGATTCAAAGTCTCCTAATAGGGACTCATATGTACTGAATGTATTCATAGACTCCTAATATGGTCCATCCTCTAACAAGGAAGATTAATATTAGTACATCATCTTGTCGATACCATCTCCATCAAAGTTTTCCCTTTGATCAAGGGTTACCCTAGTTAACATATTTGGTGTTATTGTGTATGAGTATCTTGTTGTGGTTTAATTTTATATTACTCATATGGTTTTTTATTAAGAAAAATAAGTTTTACAGGGATCCTAAAACCCAAGATTTTTTACATAATATTAGAAATAATAACATTAAATTAAGTCTAGAACCTATGCAACTACCTATAAAAAGGAATAACAAAAGATAGACCCATAACTAGGAGACAAAAGGCAGAAAAAAAGGTAGGCTTGTGACCAATAGAAAAAAGCTAGAAACACTAAACTAAAGATAGTATTAAGCAAAAAATCAGACCACTAGTAATTATTTCTCACTATCTGAATATTGCAAATTTTATGCTTCCTCATTGATGCTCTGGATCTCCACACCCACACGTTCCTATTTCGGGTCATTAGTTCATTCCACTTAGCCCTTGGTCTCTTTCATTCTCCCTCAGTCTTCCTGAGGTCTAAGCTAGCCTTTTCTTCCTTATCCCCATTGATTCTTGCATTTTTCAACGATTCTCCCAGACTATTGATGTTCTCATTCAGAGTGTTTAGGGTAGCAATCACCTGATTAGCTAGGATTTGATTTGATATCTCCATCTTTTATACCCTTTTCTCTCACCTTTGAGAGATGATCCTCCTGGCTAGTAAGATGACCCTGGTCACTACTCCTCCTATGGCCTTCCTCCTAGCTCCTTTTCTCCTTGAGCACCTCAATCTCATGGAACAAGGACTTAATAGTGCAACAATTATCTATCATGTTATTTTTGGCATTATTGAGAAGATTGAGCCCTATTTCCCTTGCATTATCTAAAATTACAGCTAGAATAGGATCTATTAGTTCATCAAAATGGGCTTTTCCTTCTATGTCTTCCAAGATTTGTAGGTTCACTTTCTCCCTAACAATCCCCATCTTTGCCATTTGGGTGTTGAATTTTCTCTACGACCTCCTTCTATCTTTCATAAATATCTCCCCACTATCTTCCACCATAGTTTCCTTAATCTCTTAAGATGGACAGATAGAAGGGAAGGGTCCTTACACCTCTAGGGTTTGATCTTTTTTTCCTTCTAGATGCAGCTCCTCCTCAACCTTTCTCTTTTTGGGGTTCCCTAACTGAATAGAAATATCTTCCCCCATCTTCTCACTATCTTCCCCCTTCTTCTCTTCCTCTGACTCCATTTTCTCTTCCTCCTATTTCACTAGATTGGGGGTTAAACCCTAAGGGTTATTTCTGCTAGAAACAGTACTAGAAGGAGAAGGAATTTTCTCCCCTCCCTTAGACTTCTTGCCTTTTGAGGAGGTGTTATCCTCATCTTCTGAGCTAAGAATTTGACCTTCCTTAGAGTTAGAATAGTTTGAGCTCCCAATGGCCTCTGAATCATCCCTAGAGTGGCCTAAAGATTTCCCCCTAGTTTGAATCTTAAGGTATTCATAAACCAACAGGAGCAAACCCTCATGCAAGGTTGGGTTTGCACTAGGTTTCTTCTTAAAACCCTCAATGCCCTTGCTAATCGAAGTAAACAGATAAAAAGGAAATGAATTTTTTGTGCCATGCATAAAATGATAATAGAACAAAGTGGTGTGTTTTGATCCTATCAAATCTAGTGTCCAAAGAAATATATTCAATAAATATCCTTAAAACATACCTCCACAACTTTTTTATCGACTTCATTTTGTAGTATGTCTCAACCTTTACTAAACACTTTCATTCTTCCTCATTCTTCACAAAATCTTTAACTATATTAGCAAACATTTTCTTATCCCTATAAAAATTTATCCCCTCCATGGGTATCTCTATGATCTGAGCTATCATTTTCACATTGATTTTTTGAGAGACCCCATCAATTTATACATGCCCATCCTTCCAGGTATTCACCATGAGCTTGGCGATCTCCTTATCAAAGCCATGTAGTTTCTCAATATACCTCGCTATCCTGCCCTTCTCCAACTTATTCCAGACTTTCATTCTTTTCTTCCATTTTTTCACCTCCTCGATTAGCTCCTTCACGCTCCTCTCCCCAACCATCTTGAATTCTTGTTCAAAAATCCTGCACTCACAAACTTCAACTTCGTACAAGTTTTGTATGCCTAAATATTTCTTACCTTTGGTAATTTTAATGGGGATAGGAAAAGTGTCCCATAAAACATGCCACAAGTACATGAAATAATGGAGATTTATTACCTTCCCATGATTTTCATTAACATCTTATCTTACTTGTGCTGATACATAAATTTCCATAATTAATGTAAGATTACCTTCGTACATCCTTGGATACATTCTAGCATTACAATATCTTTCATAGCCACTGGGAAGATATTTTTAAGGTGCCACATCATCACCATGTTTTTGGCTACCACCTAATTCACAAACTAGTCCATGGCTGAGTTGGCCTCTATGTACACATGGTTGACGTGGACCCTTTTGAATTTACCCAAGTTTGATCGAATCTCCTCCCCCACATTTGTGATGGTGTAGGAGGGCTTAAAGAAACCTTGTAAGAAATTTATTATATTTAAAGAGTCTCCCTCCAACCAAAGGTTCTCAATTCTAGTAGCCAGAGCTAGTTTAACAATATGACAGGCTGCACTAGCCTCCACAACATGATTTTTCTAAATCCCTAAGGGATAATAAAAAGCCAGAACTCACTTACCATGACCATTTCTGATAATTCCTCCATAGTTGAGAGGGCTAGGACTCCCTTTGGCTACCCCATCAAAATTGGCTTTATGCCATTTTTCAGGGGGGAAAAGCCACTTAGCTTCCTATCTTTTCCTCTCCCTATCCTTTTTCTTTACTATGTTGTTTCCTCCTTCTTCAATGTCTCACCCCTTTCTAATGGAAAAGTTCTCCTTCATGTTGGTAACAATTTTATTTGTGATAACAAAATTAGGGGCTTCCCTGTCTCTAAAAATACTATTATTCCTCTCTTTCCATATTCCACAAGAGAAATATGGAAGAGACCAAGAACATATCATCTATGTCTTTGTTCCTTTGTACATAATAGTCCATTCTGAAAATAAATCCTAACTGTTGGCCGGTTTACACCAAATAAGTCTATAGTCCTTGTTCATAAGATCCCATACCTTAGGGGAATAGGGACAATGAATAAAAAGGTGGTTGTTTAACTCCAAATCATTCTTGTTAAGATTACACCTATTTGGTATAATCTGACCCCTCTTAATCAAGTTATCTAGGGTAAGAATTTTTTCTTGAAGAAGCAACTAGAAGATATTACTCATATGGTTAAGTTTGTTTAAGATTAATAATTGTGATAATAGTTGGATAACTAATTCACCCCCCTCTCAATTATATCAGTGGACTATATATTCTAACATTGTAGCCTAGGTTATGGGGAGAAGTAATAGATGTGATAGATGTGGGCATGACAACAATATATGACTGATGGTTCACTCAACATCAACCAAGGCTATTGATAGATCTGATAGTTCTAGTACCACAGGTAAATTAAGTTGGAGCGGAAGAGGATGAGGAGGATGAGGATGAGGGTGGTAATGGTGAGGAGGAGACAGATGGGGAGGGAGGGGATTACAAGAATGGGAAGGGTGATGAGGAGGATAGGGGGATGATAAGTAGGGGGAGATTATGATGAGTGGGATGATGATGAGGAGGGTGGAGAAAGTGGAAGAAGGGATGATGATGGGGGAGATGACGATGGGGAGGATAGGGGGAGTCATATAGAGATGAGGATGATGACAAGGGAGAGGATGAGGAGGAGAATAGAGGGGAGTCAGATGGAGGGGAGAATAGAGGTGTGGATTTTTCCAGTGATGGATATAGAGGATGATCTAGTAGATGGCACAAACGGGACACTAGTGCTAGTATAGAAAGGGACTAGTGAGTCAAAGATGTAGATGATGGAGGTGATTAGAGGACTTGAGTCAGTTAGAGGAGTACTAGTCACTGATTAATTGGGTTACAATAGAGCGGGATGCAACAGTATGAGGGTGAGATGGAATAGCCCTAGAATCTTGAGACTTCATTAGTAGCATCAAGGATGCATCTTTTTGAGAGTTTGTTAGGATGATGGGTGAGGCATGTGTAGAGACACAGTATTGGATGAGACATTATGAGATTGTAGTTCCATAGGAGTAGAGGGAAGAGAACTATCAGGCATCAAGATTGCATTCTCAATGGACACAATGGACACAATGTGGTGGAGGAGTGATTAGACCAATGAGGCCACAACAGATACGCAAGGGGTCATCATCAAGGTTGGCCAAAGGCCATGAGGATAGGGACAACACAAATTGACATAAACATGCTCTTGAGTAGAGGGGCTTCCTTTTTTTTTTGTTATTCTCTTTCATAGCTCATGCCTACAGACAGTTAATATTGATATAAACCATGATCATGTACTCTGATACTTTTTGAGACATTTACGAGATGTACCTATGTTATGATGACTATATGAGATGGATTATGTACATGTTTATATGGATGCATTTATATTTTTCTATCTGGACTTTATATGATGACATCATGTATCAGTTTATTACATTTTATGCTAAGGAAATGATATTTGTATTTTTCACACTTGCTTTTCCCATGAAATGAATGCAAATTAAATGTAAAATGTGAATGCCATACTTTTCTCATAACATGAATGCAAATGAAATGTAAAATGATGTGAATGTTATATATATATATATATATATATATATATATATATATATATATATATGTATGTATGTACGTATGTTTTTACTTGTGGTTTTTTGGACTTTTGACATATGCAAGAATGCAAGATAAAGATGATTGTGGTGCATCAGAGTACATGACTCTGGTGGTGGTGATGAGATGGATGTTAGAAGACATAAAAGATGAGATGAGGACTAGTAAGTATGAGGTGAGGACTTTTTGCTTTCATAAAGTGGAGTATATGTCAAAGGAGCTTCATTTTGATATGGAAAATGGAATGGAATGCATTGTGGCTATAAAGAACCAGAGTGTAAATGCAAGCCTTTTGTGTAAACAAGAACAGTGCATATAGTGAATGACTTTATCCCTCCTGAGCCATATATACATGCTCCAGACTATGAAAGGGACATTCAATAGATAGGAAAAAAAAGATGATCATGAACCATCTTGGCCACTCTCATAGATTAGTTTATATAATCAAGTGGAATCAGAACATGATCAAAGGAAAACAAAGCCAAAATAAATCACTCACTGAACAACGTGACCCAACAACTATTCTTATCTATTATTTGTTTACTTTTAGTGTATTTGGTTTATCAGCGAGTGTTTGTTAGAGTGCCTATATGGTAGGTTTTATTGTTGGTTTCATTGATAGGATCATTGTGACAAGCTACATTGATTATAGGTTCATGTTGCTTAGAAAGCATAGTGCTTTGAGTTTTAGTCTACAAAAGTGCAAGTGTTTAAGTAAAGGGGGTGATTTTCCACAGTGACTATCTACAAGGTTTATTGCAATTTTTCAATGAGTTTTTTGACTTTTTGGATTTTTAGGGATATTTGATGTTTTTGTGTTGCTCATTTCTTTAATATAATTTATGATTTTTAGGGTTTATTTCAAGATATTTTATGATTTTTATCCGATTTTTTTAGGAAACCTTATGATTTTTATCAATTTTTTCAAGATATTTTATGATGTTTATAGATTTTTTTTAGGATTTTTTTTTAATGATTTTTTGGCCTTTTTTCACGATCATATTTGAATTTTGAGGACTTTTTCATGATCATATTTTTGAATTTTTAGGATTTTTTTTAGGATCATATATGAATTTTTAGGGTTTTTTGGGATCATAAAGGATTCAGAGGTGCTAGCTCCAATCTGATATGTGATAAGCCCAATTGATAACATGTGCTTAGGGACATGCCCCTAATTCAATTTCAAACTCACACACTATGTAAATAATATGCCCCCAGACAAGATGCAAAATATGTATAAAGGCCAAGGATAGAGTATGTATAGACTGGTGATGTTTGTGTAAGATAACAATAGATATTAACCAGATAACAATAGATATTAACTAGTTCATAGGTCGTGATCAAGGACTAGGGATGCCTTGTGTCTAGCCAATATAACACCTTTTTAGCTATAGGATTGGACATCCTTCACTACCAAAGTACTATGCTGATCTCCATTAAATATCAATCTAGGAGCATGAACTTGAGATAATGTCTGCAAAGTATATATGCTCTAATTTCCACTAAAAGTCACTACTACTTTGAATGCAAGTGCTATTAAAGAAATCTATTTTACCAACAAAAAAGACAATTATCAAATGATTAGAAGGATATTTTAACTACTTAGCCATTCACCTATGCACCTATTGATGTAGGAATAGTAACTGGTTCTATTTCCAATGGGTGTAGGAACAACAGTTCTACACATAGCTTAGAAAACTAAACAACTCCTAATGACTAAAGTAAACTCCACCTTCTGCATGGGCCCCCACAAAAGAATGAAGGAAAGATAAGCTTGGATAAAAGTGTAAGAACTCAGCAAAACCATATATTCATTCAAATATGCATTAGTTCATTAAAAAAAAAAAGATAACTAGCAATTCTACTATCCTTCTATTATTCTCCTCTTTTGACCTCCAAAATATAGGCAAGGTCTTATTTTAAAAAAGAAGGAATAACAAACTCCTAAATTTATGACTTCCTCTTGAAGGATAGTCTGTTACAGCATGCAAACATAAAAGCATTAACTATTCCTTGAATTCCCACAAATATAGAGCACAAAGGATGATAGATTTGTTCCTCTAACTTAAACCATCCTCTAGCAATCTAGGTATCTGTAACAGCCCCATGCATGCTTAACTAACCACTTCAATGCTTACTTTCCTACTCAACTACTTTGTTAGGTCCCACTTGTCATCCATGAAAATAGGTTCCTTCTAATTTTTTCCACCAAGTCCATTAACACTAATGCTTCCTCAATGTGAGTCTTTCTGTAGTGCCTGCCCCTGGTTCGCATTTTGTTATCGTTGTTGAACTCTTTTAGAGCTAGTTTTATGTTGTTGGTTAGCAGCATTCTGTTGAGACTATCAAATATTGTGCTATAGATTTAGTTAAAACATGATGAGATTACTTGGTACTTTACATTTCATGTATGCATGATGATTATTTTCAGAATTTGCAGTTATTAATGATGATTAGTACGATGATTTATTATCATATGTGTTTCTTATGGATACTTACCCCATACTTGCATGTGTATGGTGTGCGTGTTTGCCTTGCGTATTTTCTTTTGTATGGCATATCTGATGTGGTTAAGGAAGGGAGTCATAGTCACCTGCTAGTCGGGATCTAAACGATGCACCACTTCCTACCATTGCCTGTTTAGTTTAGTATATATTGTGTTTGTACATGCACAATTTTTATGCAAGTTGCAGGTACCGGGTATCGACTTCCCTGAATTGCCAGGATGAGCGTACCCTATCACATTATCTCAATGATAAGAGAGGGGAGATAAATTCTCAAGTCCAAATCCCATCCCTTTGAGCCATTTGTCCTAATTGAAAAATTAGGACAAGTATCTGAGTTGAATACCCACCGAATGTGTCGGATGACATATTTCATGATTTTTATCCCTTTAGATATATTTTGTATGATTTGTTCTACGGTGGGTTTTCATATTTTATTTTGGAGGTTTATGGTGAATTTTTCATTAAGTCTTAATAAATAGATTTAATTAATAAATTATTTATTTGAGAAAATTAATAAAATATCATGATCTTTGATATTTTGATTGTAATTAATTAAATGTGAATTATTGAAAAAAAGGAATTAAATAAAAAAAAACTAAAAATTAAAATTAACAATAATTATAAAATAATAATAAAGTAATAAATAAAATAATAATAATAAAAGTTATGAAAATTAAAATGAAAGTTATAAAATTTAAATAAAGATTATTTTAAAAAGGCAATTGGAGTTATAAGCTTGTATGAGAATTAACATGTGTCAACAACATGGGGGTTAGTGCATCAATTAAGCACAAGGTGTCTACAACTCTATGACTCATGAAAAAGGTTGGAAAAGACCCATGCTTAGTTGGTGACACCTTTCAGCGGTTTCAAGAAGCAATCCAAAGGTTTCTTGAGAGCTCTTTATATTCAGGTATTCATAGAAGCTTAGAGAGGGGGTGGAGAGCAATTGGAGCATTAGAGAACTCAAGAACTCTGAAGAAGGGAGCTTGCTCTGCGAATTTTCTGAGGAAGAGCGAATTAGCATCAGAATCCGGGTAGATTTTTGTGATTTTTCTTATGCTACTTCCGCATCATACATTCGTGTCTTCTTCGTGTCTTCCATATGTCTTCGGAGGAATTTCATATTTTTATTGTATGCATTTTCAATTTGGGCAATTAAATTTATTTGATAATTTTATATGCATGGACTTAAAAAAAAGAGAAAATGAGTTTGGGTTCGAATTAGAATCAAATTGAAATAGATTTGAAAATGGTTTCAAGATTTATGACCAAATCCATTAGTGAAATTATTGGATAAATTTAGAGAACAATTACCTTTTAAGAAGAAATTTTTAATTGTCTTGTCGCTACCTTTTGGATAGACCCGAACTCAGTTATTCATAACTTTTTATCATAATCGAATTTATTCAATCGCTCCAGTCAGAATTGGCGCAACTTGGCCCTCTCCAACATATTTCAATTTTAGCTAGATCCAGCGGTTCATTAGGGAGATATGACAGTCGTACTGAGATTGTTTTATTCAAGGACAGATATTTCTCCATTTCCCATAACCAAAACTTATTTATGCTTAAACTTTACAAAAATAATATATCAAAGCATGGAATGAATTAAGATATTATTGCAATCTTCCCTTATTAAAATCTTATTAATATGCATTAGTTTTATATGGTTTATTATCTAATCTAATTAAATCAAATTTAATTAAGATTAGTTAATAGTAAAAGAAGTGTAATTAATTATTAGTCAATCTAAATAAATAGATTTTTATAATAGAAAAAATTAAAAAGAAAAGAGATTTTTAATATAGTTTATATAGTGGACTTTTCGTAATGTATATTAAATACTATTTAATATATATTAAATAATTTAGAGATGGTAATTTTATATTACGTTTTTAAATGAAGAGACTTTAATGATAATGGATTAAGATTTAATTGACATGAAGTCACTATTATAACATTGTTATAATTTGAATTACTATGGTATTATTAATATGTTATATATTATTAACTAAATTATTGATATACCTTAATGGTATTAAGAGTTAACTAATGAAGCTTATGTAAAGTTCTCTAGATCGATTAATAATAGTTTTGATGAGTTTATTATTTATTAATGTTTGTTGGGACTAACAAACTATTAATAAATAATAGTGTAAATAGTTTAAATAGTTATCAATTAACACGATCAGAGTTAATCTATAGGAGATTAGTTAATAATTGAAGTACTGTAAAAGATATTAATCAAATTGAATTGGTTAATAATTTGAAGTATTAATTAATTAAATTATCGTACATAGGAAAAACTTATTTGAGATAATAATACTTGGTATTGGGGATTTATTATAACTTGTTATTATTAAAATAAAATGAGAATATTGTTGAAATAATGACGAATGTGGTCATTCTGGATTTATTAATAAGATTTTCAATATAACTTGTTATTAAATATTAACAAGTTATTATTATTGAACTATGAATATGAATATTTGTGTACTAAATTATAGATGACTTTTAACTTACAACTTATAGTTAGTTATTAGTCAACTGATATTAATTAGAATGTTGCTTTGGATATGTAATTATTAATTAAATTAATTAGAGTTAATTAGATTTGATTAATAATCAAGTTATGTAATAGTGTTTTAATTGATATGCTAATATTGATTTTTCTATCAAAGTTGTGAAATATTTACATCGAAGTTGATAAGTCGTACTCTCATGACTTGAATAACGACCTTAGATATTTTAATGGTGAGACTTAGTATATTGAATTGGAAACTATTAGATGTTAATACGTCATGGATGGTGTACCTATGTTAATTGTTTGATTTAATTGATCATTTTAATAAAGTTATAATTCTTCTTAGTTTGATAATTGGTTCTTTTATAAATGAATAATGATATTTGATTTATGAAGGAGAGTTAATCAATTAGAATATGGATCTTAGTTAAATAAAGAAAGCAATTTAATTAAAGGTCAGTGATGATCAGTTTAATGAGTAAATAATTATCCTTAAGTTATTCTTAGAATAATTCTATCGGAGAACAAATGGGTTGACTTGTAGATCAAATGATAACTTTATACACTTGAAAGTATACTTGCAAACAGAAAACAGAAAACTCTTACACATTATTCAACTATGTGAATTTAGTAAACCAAAACATGTGTTTGTATAATGTATTCTATATGCTTCTTGTTTTGGGTTTTGGGTTGACTAGTGTTGACTAGTCTTAAGATGTTACCAGAGGCTCGCGAGTTATGAGATATGATGGCATGTTGATCTTATTTGGTCTCGATCTTTATAAGCCCAACCATGGTAATGTGATCGTATGCTCTATGAAATGTTTGTATTTACTGATTGTTATTATTCATCAGTCTTCGTGTGTGAAGCTGAGAGGTATGTGTATGAGACACTTGAGCTAATCATTTTTGAGTCATCGATCAGTTATCCTTGGATTATTTTCTAGTCGCCATGATGGGATTAAAATATGAATTTATTTATTGATGATGTCATGTTGTGACATGTTTGACTCAACCATTTTGGAGTCTTCGATTAGTATGATTTTGAGATATTCTTGGTTGCTTGTTGAGAACCATTTATCTTGAGATATATTTTGGTTATTGAGAACCAATTGATACTTATGATTATCAGTGATGCCTTCAATTGCTAATAGAGAACTGTTGTGGTCATGATTTTCTATGGATGCTTTTTCAGATACTCATAGAGATTTGATGATTCTTATCTTGGAGATTTGATGATTTTTATTATGGATATTTGATGCTTTTATGCATATTTGATGATTTTATTATGGATTATCTTTTATGATTTTGAGATTTATGATTCCATGAGCTTAGGGTAGGTAATCTACTTGTAGTGTCGGGAAGTGGCTTGAAATGGGGGTCGGGGCCCTAAGTGGCTATTAGGGTAACTCATTGTAAGTTTGGTTAATAAGTGATAACATTTACACACTAAATGGAGATTAAATGAACATAAAAAGATAATTTTTGATGTTCTCGTCCATGCCTTGAGTGCTTGTGCAGGCTAGGATGGGAGTAGTGAGAACGCATGGTTGCGACTGTGCATTCCATAGTATGCCTCGTCAGTATGAGAAGATATTAGTGGTCGCATGAGATTAGTATGGACCCGTGGAGTTTAGCTAACTACCAGGGTAACTTGTACTTGATAAATGCGATGACATTTTTTCGCTTGCATAGTAGGTTTCCTACATGTCATTGTGTGCCTCTGGAATTTAGATGTCAATTTTGTGTGTGTTGGAACCTTTGAGTAGTATACTTTTAGGATTCTTGAACTTTTTATGCTATGTGTATTGATATCCTATTTGGGACTTAAAGATTATCTCCTCAGCACGGTGGGAGTGGACCACTTAAGTTCCACGTGGTCGGGTGGTATTATATTTTCACTCTTATCATTTGAGATCCATCCGAGACACCGTGGCTGGAGTATCCTTGGTTGGTATTTATTCTTCATTATTTTCTTGCAGTATTATGATAGATAATATACCTTATGATGGATGTATTTACTAGTATGTTTCTTATATTGATGATTTGCTTTACTTTGCATATGTTAGTTGATGATTTATTATGCTTTACTTTGCATGTTAGTAAGATGTTTTAGGAGGGACATTCCTACTATGTTAATGCCGATGATCTCTTCGGTGCTTTGAAATGTTATGCACGGAAGGATGGCTAGGATTCACGATGGTCTAATGATGCTATTTACGGTTGGGAGGAATAGTGCACTTAGTTATTTATGTTTGTGATATATGGTTATCTTTTGTGATGGATGTTTATATCTTTTGTGATGATGTATCATGTATGATATGTGGTTTCATTTATGTTATTGCATCATGGATTAATATTAGATGACGATGATGTACTTTATTTACTTGGATGTTTATTCTTTTAAGCTTTTCATACACTGTGATATGTACAATAGATGATTGAGCTAAACTAAAATATAATTACAAAAGGACACTTGTATATTGTTTAAGTACATTAGATGTATCATTGTTATTTCATAAAGATGGGATGTTAGATGATTAGTTAATTTAGATGTGATACGACATTAAGAGATCTTTAAAGAATGTAGCCTGTTATGTATATATGTTATGTTTATTTTCATTTGAATTTTTGCTATTGCTTCCGCAAATGTTATGAATAGTTTTATCTTTCATGTTTAAAAAAATAAATTATTTGACAAACTTAGTAAAATTCTTTGGATCTCTTGGTGGGGCATTACATTTGGTATCAGAACCCAAGTTTTAACATTGGGAGCTCTAGGTATATTGGAATGCTACTAGTTATTAACTAGTTGAATAAAATGAAAACTTAAAACTATCATGTGTATTTTTTTCAAACTGAAAACTTGAAACTAGGTGAACTGAAACAAAACTTAAAACTGTTACTTGCATATTCTTTATATTTCAACACTTAGCTTTCAAAACTGAAAATTCTACTGCAAACCTAAACATTGACAAAACTGAAAAATTGAAAGTTATTCTAATTGCAAAACATGTATCTTTCATCTATGATTTAAGGTAGTATACCTTTGTTATCTTTGCAAGCATTAAGTTGCTCTTGTTTAGAATGTATTAGAGGATCTATTTTAGTAGATGTTAAATGAACGAATTTTGGATCGATATGATTTTCGATTTACTATTAAACCAGAATCATATTGCTCTAAATGTGTTGTAATATTTCCAGTGGAATCATATCCCCCTATAGGGAGCAAAAGGGATCAATGGGACCCACATAGTGAGTATCTTAGTTTCTTATATTCTTGTAGGCTTCTAGGAGTAAGCCTAATCCTAGGGGGGGTGGATGTAGTGCCTGCCCCTGGTTCGCATTTTGTTATCGTTGCTGAACTCTTTTAGAGCTAGTTTTATGTTGTTGGTTAGCAGCATTCTGTTGAGACTATCAGATATTGTGCTATGGATTTAGTTAAAACATGATGAGATTACTTGTTACTTTGCATTTTATGTATGTATGATGATTATTTTCAGTATTTGCAGTTATTAATGATGATTAGTAAGATGATTTATTATCATATGTGTTTCTTATGGATACTTACCCCATACTTGCATGTGTATGGTGTGCGTGTTTGTTTTGCATGTTTGCTTTTGTATGGCATATCTAATGTGGTTAAGGAAGGGAGTCGTAGTCACCTACTAGTCGGGATCTACACGATGCACCACTTCTTGCCATTGCTTGTTTATTTTAGTATATATTGTGTTTGTACATGCGCAATTTTTATGCAGGTTGTAGGTACCGGGTATCGACTTTCCTGAATTGCCAAGATGAGCATACCTTATCACATTATCTCAATGATAAGAGAGGGGAGATAAATTCTCAAGTCCAAATCCCAACCCTTTGAGCCATTTGTCCTAATTGAAAAATTAGAACAAGTATCTGAGTTGAATACCCACCGAATGTGTCGGATGACATATTTCGTGATTTTTAACCCTTTAGATTTATTTTGTATGATTTGTTCTATGATGAGTTTTCATATTTTATCTTGGAGGTCTATGGTGAATTTTCTATTAATTAAGTCTTAATAAATAGATTTAATTAATAAATTATTTATTTGAAAAAATTAATAAAATATCACGATCTTTGATGTTTTGATTGTAATTAATTAAATGTGAATTATTGAAAAAAAAGAATTAAATAAAAAAAAACTAGAAATTAAAATTAATGATAATTATAAAATAATAATAAAGTAATAAATAAAATAATAACAATAAAAGTTATAAAATTTAAATAGAGATTATTCAAAAAAGTAAATTGAAGTTATAAGCTTGCATGAGAATTAACATGTGTCAACAACACGGGGGTTAGTGCATCAATTAAGCACAAGGTGTCTACAACTCTATGACTCATGAAAAAGATTGAAAAAGACCCATGCTTAGTTGGTGACATTGTTCAACGGTTTCAAAAAACAATCTAAAAGTTTCTTGAGAGCTCTTTATATTCAGACATTCATAGAAGATTAGAGAGGGGGTGGAGAGCAATTGGAGCATTGGAGGACTCAAAAACTATGAAGAAGGGAGCTTGCTCTGCGGGTTTTCTGAGGAAGAGCGAATTATCATCAGAATTCAAGTAGATTTTTGTGATTTTTCTTATGCTACTTCTGCATCATGCATTCCTGTCTTTCATATGTCTTCGGAGGATTTTCATATTTTTATTGTATGCATTTTCAATTTGGGCAAGTAAATTTATTTGAAAATTTTATATGCATGGATTTTTAAAAAAAGAGAAAACAGGTTTGGGTTCGAATTAGAATCAAATTGAAATAAATTTGAAAATGGTTTCAAGATTTATGGCCAAATCCATTAGTGAAATTATTCGATAAATTTAGAGAATGTAGTGCCTGCCCCTAGTTCACATTTTGTTATCGTTGCTGAACTCTTTTAGAACTAGTTTTATGTTGTTGGTTAGCAGCATTCTTTTGAGATTATCAGATATTGTGCTATGGATTCAATTTATTATGTGATGAGATTACTTAAACTCTACATTTCATGTATGTATGATGATTATTTTTAGTGTTCACAATTATTAATGATGATTATTACATTGCTTTCAATTATTAATGATGATTAGTAAGATGATTTATTATCATATGTGCTTTCTTACAGATACTTACCCCATACTTGCATGTGTATGGTGTGCGTGTTTGCCTTACGTGTTTGCTTTTGTATGACATGTCTGATGTGGTTAAAGAAGGGAGTCGTAGTCACCTGCTAGTCGGGATCTACACAATGCACCACTTCCTACCATTGTCTGTTTAGTTTAGTATATATTATGTTTGTACATGCATGATTTTTATGCAGGTTGCAAGTACTGAGTATCTACTTCCCTGAATTGCTAGGATGAGCATACCCTATCACATTATCTCAATGATAAAAGAGGGGAGATAAATTCTTAAGTCCAAATCTCAACCCTTTAGAAAAGAAATTAAATAAATTAAATTAAAAAAAAAATTAGAAATTAAAATTAATAATAATTATAAAATAATAATAAAGTAATAAATAAAATAAAAGTTATAAAAATTAAAATGAAAGTTATAAAATTTAAATAGAGATTATTTAAGAAGTAAATTGGAGTTATAAGCTTGCATGGGAATTAACATGTGTCAACAACACGGGGATTAGTGCATCAATTAAACACAAGGTGTCTACAGCTCTATGACTCATCAAAAAAGTTGGAAAAGACCCATGTTTAGTTGGTGACACTTTTCAGCGGTTTCAAGAAGCATTCCAAAAGTTTTTTGAGAGCTCTTGATATTCAAGCATTAATAGAAGTTTAAATGAAAAGCTTAATGAAAGTCACGAGCTACAAACTAAAAATAGAAGCTTCAAAGCTTACATGCATGAGAGAAGATTCATATGCTCATATATTTTCTACTTGCTTCTATGCTCCTTCTAGCACTTCTAATCACTTGGATGATTCGATCGGCTTGAATTCTTGGAAGAATTGCGAATGATGGAGAAGGAAGGGATTTTCTATGGACTTCTGAGGCATGACAAAGTAGCATCAGTGTTCAGGTACACTCGTGATATTTTCATATTCCCTTTGCACTCTTTCTCTTCCTATCTTCATCATATCTGTTTTATGTGTCTGAATACTCTCTGTGATTGAATCTACTATTTGAAATTGGAATCTAGATATTTTATTTGGATGAGAAGAAAACAATAGAAAAATCCTCGTTATAAATGAGAAAGAAATTTGATTTTAATCGGGTTTGGGTTCAAATTTATATTAAATTAGAAAGACAATATTTGAAATTAAAATAGAAATTTTATTGTGAAAATTTGAATGATTAGATGTAATCTTTCTATCAATTATATTTTTAGATCCATATGAACAAACCCTTTTATGGTTAAATTTAGAGAACAATTATTTTAACAAGAAATTCTTAATTCATCACAAATTGTCCTGTCGCTACCCCTTGGATAGACTCGAACTCAGTCATTCATAACTTTTTATTATGATCGAATTTATTCGATCGCTCTGGTCAGAATTGATGCAACTTGACCCTCTCTAACATATTTCAATTTCAGCCCGATCAAACGGTTCATTAGAGAGATATGACCGTCGTACTGAGATTGTTTTATTCAAAGACATATATTTCTCTATTTCTCATAACCAAGAGTTCTTTATGCTTAAACTTTACAAAAATAATATATCAAAGCATGGAATGAATTAAGATATTATTGCAATCTTCCTTTATTAGAATCTTATCAATATGCATTAGTTTTATATGGTTTATTATCTAATCTAATTGAATCAAATTTAATTAAGATTAGTTAATGGTAGAAGAAGTGTAATTAATTATTAGTCAATCTAAGTAAATAGATTTTTAAATGAGAAAAAATTAAAAGAGATTTTAATATAGTTTATATAGTGAACCTTTTATAATGTATATTGAATACTATTTAATATATATTAAACAATTTTAGAGTTGTTTAATGAAGATAATGTTAAAAATTTGGAGATTATTCATGTTAAAATCTACAATGAGTCTTATTGGTTTGTGATAGGGATCTCTTTCAAACAACGTTTATATAGACAAAATATTATTAGAACAATTAGAAAATGGAGTCTAATGGTTGATTTTAATATTGATTAAATAATTGTAAGATGATAATTTTTATTATGTTGATTTAAATTTAGAAACTCTGAATGATATTAGATTAAGATTGAATTATTATGTTATTGGTTAATACGTTTGAATACCTTAATGATATTAAGAGTTAGCTAATGAAGTTCTATGTAAAAGTTCTCTAGATTGATTATTTATAGTTGTGATAAGTTTATTATTTATTAATGTTTGTTGGGTCTAACAAACTATTAATAAATAATAGTATAAATAGTTTAAATAGCTATCAATAAATACGAACAGAGTTACTCTAAAAGAGATTAGTTAATGATTGAAGTACTGTAAAAGATATTAATCAAATTGAATTGGTTAATAATTTGGAGGATTATCAGTTAACTGAATCAACATACGTAGGAAAAACTTATTTGAGATAATAATACTTGGTATTGGAGATTTATTATAACTTGTTATTATTAAAAGAAAATGGAAACATTGTTGAAAGAATGACGAATATGGTCATTATATATTTATTAATAAAATTTTCAATATAGCTTGTTATTAAATATTAATAAGTTATTATTATTGAATTATGAATATGAATATTTGTGTACTAAATTAAAAATGACTTTTAACTTACAAAATTATAGTTAGTTATTAGTCAACTGATATTAATTCGAATGTTGCCTTGGATATGTAATTATTAATTAAAGTAATTAGAGTTAATTAGATTTCATTAATAATCAAGTTATGTAATAGTGTTTTAATTGATATGCTAATATCGATTTTTTTAGCAAAGTTGTGAAGTATTTACATCGAAGTTGATAAGTCGTACTCTCATGACTTGAATAATGACTTTAGATATTTTAATGGTAAAGACTTAGTAATATATAATTAAAAACTATTAGAATGATAAAAGTCATGGAATTGTGCATCTAAGTTAATTGATTGATTTAATTGATCATTTTAATAAAGTTATAATCTTCTTATTCGAAGATTAGTAATTGGCTCTCTTATAATTTAGATGATTAATGATCCTTGATTATCTTGAAAAGTTGAAGTAACTTTAAAAAAGAGTTAATCAATTAAAATATAGATCATAGTTAAATCAAGAGAACAATTAAAGGTCAATGATAATCAGTTTAGTGAATATTTATCTTTAAGTTATTATTAAAGTATTATTTTTTTATTAATGGAAGAATCATGCTATCGGGGAACAAATGGGTTGACTTATAGGTCAAATGATGAAACTTAAGACACTTGAAAGTATACTTGCAAACAGAAAATAGGAAACCCCTACACTTGATTCAACTATGTAAGATAGCAAAACCAAAATATGTGTCTGCATTGTGTATTCTATATACTTCTTGTTTTGAGTTTTGGGTTAACTAGTGTTGATCAGTCCTAAGTTATTACCAGAGGCTCGGAGTTATGTGATATGTGATGGCATGTTGATCTTATTTGGTCTCGATCTTTATAAGCCCAACCATGGTTATGTGATCATATGCTCTATGAAATGTTTGTATTTGTTCATCAGTCTTCATGTGTGAAGCTGAGATGTGTATGAGACACCTGAGCTAATCACTTTTGAGTTATCGATCAGCTATCCTTGGATTACTTTCTAGTCGCCATGATGGGACTGAAATGTGGATTTATTTTTTGATGATGTCATGTTGTGACATGTTTGACTCAACTATTTTGGAGTCTTTGATCAGTATGATTTTGAGATATTCTTGATTGCTTGTTGAGAACCATTTATCTTGAGATATATTTTGGTTATTGAGAACCAATTGATACTTATGATTATCAGTGATGCCTTCAGTTGCCAATAGAGAACTGTTGTGGTCCTGATTTTCTATGGATGTTTTTTGTCAGATGCTCATGGAGATTTGATGATTCTTATTTTGGAGATTTGATGATTCTTATTATGGATAGTTGATGCTTTTATGCATATTTGATGATTTTATTATAAATTATCTTTTATAATTTTGAGATTTATGATTCTATGAGCTTAGGGTAGGTAATCTACTTGTAGTGTCAGAAAGTGACTTGCAATGGGGGTCGGGGCCCTAAGTGGCTACCAGGGTACCTCATTGTAAGTTTGGTTAATAAATGATAACATTTACACACTAAATGGAGATTAAATGAACCTAAAAAGATAATTGTTTTGATGTTCTCGCCTATGCCTTGAGTTCTTGTACAGGCTAGAATGAGAGTAGTGAGAACGCATGGTTGCGACCGTGCATTCCGTAGTATGCCTCATCAGTATGAGAGGATACTAATGGCCGCATGAGATCAGTATGGACCCGTGGAGTTTAGCTAACTGCCAGGGTCACTTGTACGCGATAATTGCGATGTCACTTTTCTGCTTGCAAAGTAGGTTTCCTACATGTCATTGTTGTGCCTCTGGGAATTAGATGTCAATTTTGTGTGATGGAACCTTTGATTTAGTATACTTTTAAGATTTCTCAACTTTTTATGCTATGTGTATTGATATCCTGTTTGAGACTTGAGATTATCTCCTCGACACGGTGAGAGTGGACCACTTAGGTTCCACGCGATCAGGTGGTAGTGTTTTTGCACTCTTATCATTTGAGATCCGTCTGAGACACCGTGGCTGGAGCATTCTTAGTTGGTATTTATCTTCATTATGATTGATGATATACTCTATGATGGTTGTATTTACTTGGTATGTTTCTTATATTGATGATTTACATATGTTAGTTGATGATTTATTATGCTTTACTTTGCATGTTAGTAGAATGTTTTTAGGAATGACATTCCTACTATGCTAATAGCCGATGATCTCTTTGGTGCTTTGAAATGTTACGCACGGAAGGATGGCTAAGATCCATGATGGTCTAATGATGCTATTTATAATTGGGAGGAACCGTGCACTTAGTTATTTATGTTTGTGATATATGTTATCTTTTGTGATGGATGTTTATATCTTTTGTGATGATGTATCATATATGATATGTGGTTTCATTTATGTTATTGCATCATGAATTAATATTAGATGATGATGTACTTTATTTACTTGAATGTTTATACTTTTAAGCTTTTCATACCCTGTGATATGTACAGTGGATGATTGAGCTAAACTAAAATATAATTACAAAAGAACACTTGTATATTGTTTAAGTACATCGGATGTATCATTGTTATTTCATAAAGATGGGATGTTAGATGAATAGTTAATTTAGATGAGATACAACGTTAAGGGATCTTTAAATAATGTAGCCTGTTATGTATATATATTATGTTTATTTTCATTTGAATTGTTGCTATTGCTTTCACAAATGTTATGAATGGTTTTATCTTTCATGTTTAAAAAAAAAAATTGTTTGCCAAACTTAGTAAAATTTTTTGGATCCCTTGGCGGGGCATTACATTTGGTATCAGAGCCCGAATTTCAACATTGGGAGCTCTGGGTATATTGGAATGCTACTAGTTTATTAACTAGTTGAATAAAATGAAAACTTAAAATTATCATGTCTATCTTTTTCAAACTGAAAACTTGAAACTAGGTGAACTGAAACAGAACTTAAAACTGTTACTTGCATATTTTTTTATATTTCGACACTTAGCTTTCAAAATTAAAAATTTTACTGAAAATTTAAATGAAGGCAAAACTAAGAATTGAAACTCATTCTAGCTACAAAATATGTATCTTTTATTTATGTTGTAAGGTAGTAAATCTCTGTTTATCTTTGCAATTATTAAGTTGCTCTTGTTTAAAATGAATTAAGGGATCTATTTTAGTAATTGTTAAAAGAATGAATGTTGGATCGATATGGTTTTCGATTTACCATTAAACCAGAATCATATTGGTCTAAGAGTGTTGTAATATCCTCAATAGAAACATATTTTCCTATAGAGGGAAAGGGTTCAATGGGACCCACATAGTGAGTATCTTAATTTTTCATTCTTGTAGGCTTCCAAGAGTAAGCCTAATTTCGGAGGGGTGGATGTAGTGCCTGTCCCTAGTTTACATTTTGTTATCATTGCTAAACTCTTTTAGAACTAGTTTTATGTTGTTGGTTAACAGCATTCTTTTGAGATTATCAGATATTGTGCTATAGATTCAGTTTATTATGTGATGAGATTACTTAGACTTTACATTTCATGTATGTATGATGATTATTTTTAGTGTTCACAATTATTGATGATGATTATTACATTGCTTTCAATTATTAATGATGATTAGTAAGATAATTTATTATCATATGTGCTTTCTTATGGATACTTACTCCATACTTGCATGTGTATGGTGTGTGTGTTTGCTTTTGTATGGCATGTCGGATGTGGTTAAGGAAGCAAGTCGTAGTCACCTGCTAGTCGGAATCTACACGATACACCACTTATTACCATTATCTGTTTAGTTTAGTATATATTGTGTTTGTACATGCATAATTTTTATACAGGTTGCAAGTACCGGGTATCAACTTCCCTGAATTGCCAAGATGAGTGTACCCTATCACATTATCTCAATGATAAGAGAGGGGAGATAAATTCTCAAGTCCAAATCTCAACCCTTTGAGCTATTTGTCCTAATTGAAAAATTATGACAAGTATCTGAGTTGAATACCCACCGAATGTGTCGGATGACATATTTCGTGATTTTTAACCCTTAAGATTTATTTTGTATGATTTATTCTATGATGGGTTTTCATATTTTATCTTGGAGGTTTATAGTGAATTTTCTATTAATTAAGTCTTAATAAATAGATTTAATTAATAAATTATTTATTTAAAAAAATTAATAAAATATCATGATCTTTGATATTTTGATTGTAATTAATTAAATGTGAATTATTGAGAAAAATGAATTAAATAAAAAAAAATAGAAATTAAAATTAATAATAATTATAAAATAATAATAAAGTAATAAATAAAATTAAAATTATAAAAATTAAAATGAAAGTTATAAAATTTAAATAGAGATTATTTAAAAAGTAAATTGGAGTTATAAGCTTGCATGGGAATTAACATGTGTTAACAACATGAGAGTTAGTGCATCAATTAAGCACAAGGTGTCTACAACTCTATGACTCATCAAAAAGGTTGGAAAAGACCCATGCTTAGTTGGTGACACTTTTCAACGGTTTCAAAAAGCATTCCAAAAGTTTTTTGAGAGCTCTTGATATTCAAGCATTCATAGAAGCTTAAATGAAAAACTTAATGCAAGCTACAAGCTTAATGGAAGCCACGAGCTACAAGCTAAAAATAGAAGCTTCAAAGCTTACATGCATGAGAGAAGATTCATATACTCATATATTTTCTACTTGCTTCTATGCTCCTTCTAGCACTTCTAATCACTTGGAGGATTCGATCGGCTTGAATTCTTGAAAGAATTGAGAATGATGGAGAAGGAAGGGATTTTCTATGGACTTCTGAGGCATGGCAAAGTAGCATCAGTGTCCAGGTGCACTCATGATATTTTCATATTCCCTTTGCACTCTTTCCCTTCTTGTCTTCATCATATCTGTTTTATGTGTCTGAATACTCTTTGTGATTGAATTTACTATTTGAAATTGGAATCTAGATATTTTATTTGGATGAGAAGAAAACAATAGAAAAACTCTCGTTCCAAATGAGAAAAAAATAGATTTTAATCGGGTTTGGGTTCGAATTTATATTAAATTAGAAAGACAAGATTTGAAATTAAAATAGAAATTTTATGATGAAAATTCGACTGATTAGATGTAATCTTTTTATCAATTATATTTTTAGATGCATATGAACAAACCCTTTTATGGTTAAATTTAGAGAACAATTATTTTAACAGGAAATTCTTAATTCATCACAAATTGTCCTGTCATTGCCCCTTGGATAGACCCGAACTCAGTCATTCATAATTTTTTATCGTGATCGAATTTATTCGATCGCTCTGGTCAGAATTGGCACAACTTGGCCCTCTCCAACATATTTCAATTTCAACCCGATCCAACGGTTCATTAGGGAGATATGGTCGTCGTACTGAGACTATTTTATTTAAAGACAGATATTTCTCCATTTCTCATAACCAAGAATTCTTTATGCTTAAACTTCACAAAAATAATATATCAAAGCATGAAATAAATTAAGATATTATTGCAATCTTCCTTTATTAGCATCTAATCAATATGCATTAGTTTTATATAGTTTATTATCTAATCTAATTGAATCAAATTTAATTAAGATTAGTTAATGGTAGAAGAAGTGTAATTAATTATTAGTCAATCTAAGTAAATAGATTTTTAAATGATAGAAAATTAAAAAAAAAATTAATATAATTTATATAGTGGACTTTTTATAATGTATATTGAATACTATTTAATATATATTAAACAATTTTAGAGTTGTTTAATGAAGATGATAATGTTAAGAATTTGAAGATTATTCATGTTAAAATCTACAATGAGTCTTATTGGTTTGTGATAGGGATTTATTTCAAACAACGTTTACATAGACAAAATATTATTAAAACAATTAGAAAATGGAGTCTAATGGTTGATTTTAATATTGATTAAATAATTGTAAGATGATAATTTTTATTATGTTGATTTAAATTTAAAAACTCTGAATGATATTGGATTAAGATTGAATTATTATGTTATTGGTTAATACGTTTGAATACCTTAATGGTATTAAGAGTTAGCTAATGAAGTTCTATGTAAAAGTTCTCTAAATTGATTATTTATAATTGTGATAAGTTTATTATTTATTAATGTTTGTTGGGTCTAACAAACTATTAATAAATAATAGAATAAATAGTTTAAATAGTTATCAATAAATATGAACAGAGTTACTCTAAAGGAGATTAGTTAATGATTGAAGTACTATAAAAGATATTAATCAAATTGAATTGGTTATTAATTTGGAGGATTATCAGTTAACTGAATCAACGTACGTAGGGAAAACTTATTTGAGATAATAATACTTGGTATTGAGAATTTATTATAACTTGTTATTATTAAAATAAAATGGGAACATTGTTGAAAGAATGACGAATGTGGTCATTATAGATTTATTAATAAGATTTTCAATATAGTTTGTTATTAAATATTAATAAGTTATTATTATTGAACTATGAATATGAATATTTGTGTACTAAATTAAAAATGACTTTTAACTTACAAAATTATAGTTAGTTATTAGTCAATTGATATTAATTGGAATGTTGCCTTGGATATATAATTATTAATTAAATTAATTAGAGTTAATTAGATTTAATTATTAATCAAGTTATGTAATAGTGTTTTAATTGATATGCTAATATCAATTCCTCTAGCAAAGTTATGAAGTATTTACATCGAAGTTGATAAGTCGTACTCTCATGACTTGAATAATGACCTTAGATGTTTTAATGGTAAAGACTTAGTAATATATAATTGAAAACTATTAGAATGATAAAAGTCATGGAATTGTGCATCTAGGTTAATTGATTGATTTAATTGATCATTTTAATAAAGTTATAATCTTCTTATTCGAAATTTGGTAATTGGCTCTCTTATAATTTAGATGATTAATGATCCTTGATTATCTTGAAAAGTTGAAGTAACGTTAAAAAAGAGTTAATCAATTAGAATATAGATCATAGTTAAATCAAGAGAACAATTAAAGGTCAATGATAATCAATTTAGTAAATATTTATCTTTAAGTTATTCTTAAAATATTATTTTCTATTAATGGAAGAATAATGCTATCGGAGAACAAATGGGTTGACTTATAGGTCAAATGATGAAACTTAAGACACTTGAAAGTATACTTGCAAACAGAAAACAAGAAACCCCTACACTTGATTCAACTATGTAAGATAGAAAAACCAAAACATGTGTCTACATCGTGTATTCTATATGCTTCTTGTTTTGAATTTTGGGTTAACTAGTGTTGACCAGTCCTAAGTTGGTACCAGAAGCTCGAGGTTATGAGATGTGATGACATGTTGATCTTATTTGGTCTCGATCTTTATAAAGCCAACCATGGTTATGTGATCATATGCTTTATGAAATGTTTGTATTCGTTCATCAGTCTTCATGTGTGAAGCTGAGATGTGTATGAGACACCTGAGTTAATTATTTTTGAGTCATCGATCAGTTATCCTTGGATTACTTTCTAGTCGCCATGATGGGACTGAAATGTGGATTTATTTCTTGATGATGTCATGTTGTGACATGTTTGACTCAACCATTTTGGAATCTTCGATCAGTATGATTTTGAGATATTCTTGATTGCTTGTTGAGAACCATTTATCTTGAGATATATTTTGGTTATTGAGAACCAATTGATACTTATGATTATTAGTGATGCCTTCAGTTGCCAATAAAGAACTGTTGTGGTCATGATTTTTTATGAATTTTTTTTTCAGATGCTCATGGAGATTTGATGATTCTTATTATGGATATTTGATGCTTTTATGCATATTTGATGATTTTATTATGGATTATCTTTTATGATTTTGAGATTTATGATTCCATGAGCTTAAGGTAAGTAATCTACTTGTAATGTCGGGAAGTGGCTTGCAATAGGGGCCAAGGCCTTAAGTGGCCACGAGGGTAACTCATTGTAAGTTTGGTTAAGAAGTAATAACATTTACACATTAAATGAGAATTAAATGAACTTAAAAAGATAATTGTTTTGATGTTCTCGCCCATGCCTTGAGTGCTTGTACAGACTAGGATGAGAATAGTGAGAATGCATGGTTGCGACCGTGCATTCCGTAGTATGTCTCATCAGTATAAGAGGATATTAGTGGTCGCATGAGATCAGTATGGACCCGTGGAGTTTAGCTAACTGCCAGAGTAACTTGTACGTGATAATTGCAATGACACTTTTTCGCTTGCAGAGTAGGTTTCCTACATGTCATTGTTGTGCCTCTAGGAATTAGATGTCGATTTTGTGTGATGGAACTTTTGAGTTAGTATACTTTTAAAATTCCTAAACTTTTTATGCTATGTGTATTGATATCTTGTTTGAGACTTGAAGTTATCTCCTCAGCACGGTGGGAGTGGACCACTTAAGTTTCACATGGTCGGGTGGTAGTGTTTTTCCACTCTTATCATTTGAGATCCGTCTGAGACACCATGGCTGGAGCATTCTTGGTTGGTATTTATCTTCTTTATGATTGATGATATACCTTATGATGGATGTATTTACTTAGTATGTTTCTTATATTGACGATTTGCATATGTTAGTTTATGATTTATTATGCTTTACTTTACATGTTAGTAAGATGTTTTTAGGAGTGACATTCCTACTATGTTAATAGCCGATGATTTCTTCGGTGCTTTGGAATGTTACACACGGAGGGATGGCTAGGATCCACGATGGTCTAATGATGCTATATATGGTTGGGAGGAACCATGCACTTAGTTATTTATGTTTATGATATATGGTTATCTTTTGTGATGGATGTTTATATCTTTTGTGATGATGTATCATGTATGATATGTTATGTTATTGCATCATGAATTAATATTAGATGATGATGATGTACTTTATTTACTTGGATGTTTATTCTTTTAAGCTTTTCATACCCTGTGATATGTACAGTGGATGATTAAGCTAAACTAAAATATAATTACAAAAGGACACTTGTATATTGTTTAAGTACATTGGATGTATCATTGTTATTTCATAAGGATGAGATGTTAGATGAATAGTTAAATTAAATGTGATACAATGTTAAGGGATCTTTAAAGAATGTAGTCTGTTATGTATATATGTTATGTTTATTTTCATTTGAATTGTTGTTATTGCTTTCGCAAATGTTATGAATGGTTTTATCTTTCATGTTTAAAAAAAAAATGTGTTTGGCAAACTCAGTAAAATTCTTTGGATCCCTTGGCGGGGCATTACAGAGAATAATTACCTTTTAAGAAGAAATTTTTAATTGTTCTGTCGCTGCCCCTTGGATAGACCCGAACTCAGTTATTCATAACTTTTTATCATGATCAAATTTATTCGATCGCTCCAGTCAGAACTGGCGCAACTTGGCCCTCTCCAACATATTTCAATTTCAGCTCGATCCAGCGGTTCATTAGGGAGATATGACCGTCGTACTGAGACTGTTTTATTCAAAGACAGATATTTTTCCATTTTTCATAACCAAGAGTTTTGTATGCTTAAACTTCACAAAAATAATATATCAAAGCATGGAATGAATTAAGATATTGTTGCAATCTTCCCTTATTAGAATCTTATTAATATGCATTAGTTTTATATGGTTTATTATCTAATCTAATTAAATAAAATTTAATTAAGATTTGTTAATAGTAGAAGAAGTGTAATTAATTATTAGTCAATCTAAGTAAATAGATTTTTAAATGAGAGAAAATTAAAAAGAAAAGAGACTTTTAATATAGTTTATATAGTGGACTTTTCGTAATGTATATTAAATACTATTTAATATATATTAAATAATTTAGAGATGGTAATTTTATAATACGTTTTTAAATGAAGAGACTTTAATGATAATGGATTAAGATTTAATTGACATGAAGTCACTATTATAACATTGTTATAATTTGAATTACTATGGTATTATTAATATGTTATATATTATTAACTAAATTATTGATATACCTTAATGGTATTAAGAGTTAACTAATGAAGCTTATGTAAAGTTCTCTAGATCGATTAATAATAGTTTTGATGAGTTTATTATTTATTAATGTTTGTTGGGACTAACAAACTATTAATAAATAATAGTGTAAATAGTTTAAATAGTTATCAATTAATACGATCAGAGTTAATCTATAGGAGATTAGTTAATAATTGAAGTACTGTAAAAGATATTAATCAAATTGAATTGGTTAATAATTTGGAGTATTAATTAATTGAATTATCGTACATAGGAAAAACTTATTTGAGATAATAATACTTGGTATTGGAGATTTATTATAACTTGTTATTATTAAAATAAAATGAGAATATTGTTGAAATAATGACGAATGTGGTCATTCTGGATTTATTAATAAGATTTTCAATATAACTTGTTATTAAATATTAACAAGTTATTATTATTGAACTATGAATATGAATATTTGTGTACTAAATTATAGATGACTTTTAACTTACAAATTATAGTTAGTTATTAGTCAACTGATATTAATTGAAATGTTGCCTTGGATATGTAATTATTAATTAAATTAATTAGAGTTAATTAGATTTGATTAATAATCAAGTTATGTAATAGTGTTTTAATTGATATGCTAATATCGATTCCTCTAGCAAAGTTGTGAAGTATTTACATCAAAGTTGATAAGTTTTACTCTCATGACTTGAATAACGACCTTAGATGTTTTAATGGTGAGACTTAGTATTATTGAATTGGAAACTATTAGATGTTAATACGTCATGGATGGTGTACCTATGTTAATTGTTTGATTTAATTGATCATTTTAATAAAGTTATAATTCTTCTTAGTTTGATAATTGGTTCTTTTATAAATGAATAATGATATTTGATTTATGAAGGAGCGTTAATCAATTAGAATATGGTTCTTAGTTAAATAAAGAAAGCAATTTAATTAAAAGTTAGTGATGATCAATTTAATGAGTAAATAATTATCCTTAAGTTATTCTTAAAATAATGCTATCGGGGAACAAATGAGTTGACTTGTAGGTCAAATGATAACTTTATACACTTGAAAGTATACTTGCAAACTGAAAACTAAAAACCCCTACACATTATTCAACTATGTAAATTTAGCAAACCAAAACATGTGTTTGCATCGTGTATTCTATATGCTTCTTGTTTTGGGTTTTGGGTTGACTAGTGTTGACTAGTTCTAAGATGTTACTAGAGGCTCAGGGGTTATGAGATATGATAGCATGTTGATCTTATTTGGTCTCGATCTTTATAAGCCCAACCATGGTAATGTGATTGTATGCTCTATGAAATGTTTGTATTTACTAATTGTTATTGTTCATCAGTCTTCATGTGTGAAGCTGAGAGGTATGTGTATGAGACACTTGAGCTAATCATTTTTTAGTCATCGATCAGTTATCCTTGGATTATTTTCTAGTCATCATGATGGGACTAAAATATGGATTTATTTTCCTATGACGTCATGTTGTGACATGTTTGACTCAACTATTTTAGAGTCTTCGATTAGTACGATTTTGAGATATTCTTGGTTGCTTGTTGAGAACCATTTATCTTGAGATATATTTTGGTTATTGAGAACCAATTGATACTTATGATTATCAGTGATGCCTTCAGTTGTCAATAGAGAACTGTTGTGGTCATGATTTTCTATGGATGCTTTTTCAGATGCTCATGGAGATTTGATGATTCTTATCTTGGAGATTTGATGATTCTTATTATGGATATTTGATGCTTTTATGCATATTTGATAATTTTATTATAGATTATCTTTTATGATTTTGAGATTTATGATTCCATGAGCTTAGGATAGGTAATCTACTTGTAGTGTCGAGAAATGGCTTGCAATGGGGGCTGGGGCGTAAGTGGCTGTCAGGGTAACTCATTGTAAATTTGGTTAATAAGTGATAACATTTACACACTAAATGGAGATTAAATGAACCTAAAAAGATAATTTTTGATGTTCTCACCCATGCCTTGAGTGCTTGTATAGGCTAGGATGGGAGTAGTGAGAACGCATGATTGCGACCGTGCATTCCATAGTATGCCTCGTCAGTATGAGAGGATACTAGTGGTCGCATGAGATCAATATTGACCCCTGGAGTTTAGCTAACTGCCAGGGTAACTTGTATGTGATAAATATGATGACACTTTCTCGCTTGCATAGTAAGTTTCCTACATGTCATTGTGTGCCTCTGGGATTTAGATGTCGATTTTGTGTGTGTTGAAACTTTTGAGTAGTATACTTTTAGAATTCTTGAATTTTTTATGCTATGTGTATTGATATCCTGTTTGGGACTTGAGATTATCTCCTCATCATGGTGGGAGTGGACCACTTAGGTTCCACGCAGTCCGATGGTAGTGTATTTTCACTATTATCATTTGAGATCCGTTCGAGACACCGTGGTTGGAGTATCCTTGGTTGGTATTTTTTCTTCATTATGTTCTTGGAGCATTATGATAGTTAATATACCTTATGATGGATTTATTTACTGGTTTGTTTCTTATATCGATGATTTGCTTTACTTTGCATATGTTAGTTGATGATTTATTATGCTTTACTTTGCATATTAGTAGGATGTTTTAGGAGGGAGATTCCTACTATGTTAATACCGATGATCTCTTCGGTGCTTTGGAATGTTACGCAGGTAGGGATGGCTAGAGTTCACGATGGTCTAATGATGCTATTTACGGTTGGGAGGAACCGTGCACTTAGTTATTTATATTTGTGATATATGGTTATCTTTTGTAATAGATGTTTATATCTTTTGTGATGATGTATCATGTATGATATGTGGTTTCATTTATGTTATTGCATCATGGATTAATATTAGATGATGATGATGTATTTTATTTACTTGGATATTTATTCTTTTAAGCTTTTCATACCCTGTGATATGTACAGTGGATGATTGAGCTAAACTAAAATATAATTACAAAAGGACACTTGTATATTGTTTAGGTACATTGGATGTATCATTTTTATTTCATAAGGATGGGATGTTAGATGATTAGTTAATTTAGATGTGATACAACGTTAAGGGATCTTTAAAGAATGTAGCTTGTTATGTATATATGTTATGTTTATTTTCATTTGAATTGTTGCTATTGCTTTCGAAAATGTTATAAATGATTTTATCTTTCATGTTTAAAAAAAAAATTGTTTGGCAAACTTAGTAAAATTCTTTGGATCCCTTGGCGGGGCATTGCACTTTCACGGTCATTCAGTTGATTCTCACTTGGCTTGAATTGTTGCAGACATCAATGATACACACAAAACTTCCAACAACATCTATTCATATTTATTAATTTATAAGAAAAGCGTTAACCATTCAACTAATGGTTCCACAATCTTTTCAGTTGTAGGAAGACCTACCCATGTTAAGCTTATATGAAGAAAGATTTAACATAATGAACCCCTTTTAAAACATAATATCAACTATCATTTTCATGCCATAAGTTCATACTTTATACATCAAAAGGTTCAAAATACTAGGCTTAAAAGATGATAAGTTTTAACAAGATATAGACAAATGTTCATAAAAAGGGCTAAAAATCATCTATTGTTTGGTACCATCATTTTCCCCCCAACCACCCTAATGTTGGTCCCTTCAACATTCACAAGTTCTTGATTCACATCCATAACTTGAGATCATTGGCAATCTTCTCCCCTAACTCGTAAGCCCTATAGTTGAAGTATCCATGGTTTTGTTTCAATCTTTCCCATTTTTGTTCCTCATGATTTAGATTAGAATCAGAAAATGATTCATATTTTCCAAGCATGGGATGTAGCAGTATAGGTGGTTGAAAGTGAAGAGGGACCCAATAGCTTTTCTAATTCTTGGCCAATATCACATACCTAGGCATCCCGTAGGTGGCCAATTCCAAGCTCTAAGGTGAGTATAACTCCCTTGTCTTCAGATATTTTGATAATTGAATCCATCTTTGAATATAGGCTTGTATGGCTTTAGGAGAAATTATAGAACAATGTCACTCCTAGTCTAGGAATTCCTGTTCTTGTATGGGATGAATTTTAGCAGCACTGCTAGGGTTATTGTTAATGAAGAGCTAGTCAAAGAATACTCTATGAGTATTTTGCACCTTGGGATGAATGTATAACGGTTCTAACATTTCCTTTTCCCTATATGGGGCAGCCTAACCTTCTCGACTGATTTCATTTTGCATGCAAGACATAATGGCTTTAAACTACACATCTCCTACATACAATAGTGAATTCCAATCTTTGTTATTTCGCACTACAAGATTATGGATGTAAAATTCACAAAATAGATTTTAGAGGGCCACTGGAATTGATTTAAATGTTGCATAAAACTCTTGGGGTGTGTTCAAGGAAGGATTCAACCCCTGAATAACTCGAGACAGTTGAAAATTAACCATTTGTTCTTTTAAAAAAAATGTATAAATAGGAGATGGTGACTTGCAACTCAGAAGTTCTGGAATGAGTTCTGTTACTTTAGTAACATGTTGCTACAGGACCTTAATTTCATTGTCTTTATCTTCAATTTTCCATGCCTATTCTTTAATGGTTTTGAGCAATTTTTTCCTTTCTAGATCCCAAATTAATTTTTCCAACTAAAATTGTTGATAAACATTAAGGTTGGCTGATAGTGGAGTAAGAATATTAGGTGGCATATGATGCCAAACAATAGAATGATTATCATCAAAGTGGCTAGTAGAAGGATTGACACTCAATCCAGTGACAGTGCTATCATCCTTAGGCAGTTGATGAGCAATAGGATTGTCAACTTCTTCTTGTGGCTCAACAATTGTAGGAGAAGACACAATAGTCATTTTAACTTGGAATTTTTCAACAATTTACTGAACTATTTCCTAAGCAATCGATGGGTATTCCTCTGAAGGTAAACTATCATTTTCTTCCACTCGTTGCTCAATCCCAAACATTGTTCTTTCTGAGGAATCCATATCACTATCAATATTGATAGGACTAGCTAGTCTTTGGATAATTTACTCAAGATCACTATTATGTTTAGGAGTAGGTATTGTGTGCTCTGTTGATTGTGTAGGTGTAAGTATTGGAGTTTCAACATTAATAGGTGACGTAGGAGATTCAACAAGTGGCACGAGAGGTTCAGTCTTCAAATTGACCCCACACATTCTAGTGACTCATTGTGGAGTAGAAATTGGTTTCTTGCCTTTATCGACAACTTTCCCTTTTTTAGAATTAAGTGCAGTTTCATGTGACGACGGAGATGCCTCCTTTGAAATTTCCTCTACAATAGCTATGCAAGCTTTCCTCTTTTTGCAGATAGAGGCATCCATGGGAGAAACTTTCCTTTTCACAGCTTTTTGCGGGGATGCAGAAGTTGAAGCTTCTGGAGCTATTTTATACACTACTTTCCTAATTCCTATAGTAGTCTTCTCCCTTGTCCCCATTCCTTGCCCTCTAGGCTCACTACTCTGAGGTCCCACTGATTTTAATTTAATGAAGTCCTCCCATGTTCCTAAGTGTTGCATAGTCAATTCCCTTTCAACTATGGCCCTAATTAAACAATGGTGGGACATTGACTAGGCTTCCCCTTGCTGGACATAAGAAGCTTTTCTTTTGATAATATTATAGAGAAAGCTTGGAAGATTCACAAGGTGATCACCATGTTGTAACCTGCTTAAAATTTTAAAATGCACATCATGTAGATAGGAGTATCTTCCTTCACAAGTAAAATATCTTATAATGAATTCAACAGGCTAGATAAATTGTAGAGGAAGAGACAACCACAAAGTACCTTGCTTTTTATTTTCCTCCTACCAAGGATCTCCATGCACTAAGAATTGCTCTTTTGCTACCCACACATCCATGTCTTCTGTCCATCACTCCCCATTTGTGGGTAACCCAGTGACTTCTGCAACCACTTCTTCTGTGAATTCTATATGAATTCCTTTCACAGTAGCATACCCATCCCTCAAAATGTTGTGAAACTAAATTGTAATTTCTTGGTCAAATTGCTTCAAACTAAGATAGTATGCCAGCCGATTTCATTGTTGAAATAAATTGCATGTTGCGGGATTCGCCAACAAAACTCTATGGTCTACTAGTTCATGTCATTTACGCTCTCCACCCATTTTTAAAAAATTGAAAGGGATTGAAAATGACTAAAAAGTGGGGTGGAGATTGCTACAAGGTTTCATCAATGGCTACAATGGCATTTGAAAATGAAACAATAGTTTTAAAACACACTTTTCAAACATCACATGACATCTCCTTCAGTACTACATGATAGCATTAACATAATTAGCAGTGTTGATAAGAAGTTATGCACTGACGAAATCATAAATTAATGATTGCACTTGCTTAATTACTTCACACATACAAAGGGAGTACGAAGTGATGCAAGCTCATCCCTAAGATGACCTTACCCCATACATTCTTCATACCAACATAAGATTTTCTCAAATTTTCATTTATGATTTCAAGTCACTTGATTTTTGTTTATGATTTTTATTTATAACTTTAATTTCCCCCCCCATCCTACCATGGACTAGGTCCCACCAGGCCTTAAAGATTGCAAGTTTCATAAATCAAAATAATTATGCCTTTCTAAATAAATAATAAAATGAATAAATGGAGAGAATTTAACTATCATGGACCTAGAGTGCAATAGGAATCATGCTCAAAAGAATACCGTACCATAAAATGATGATGGGATGGAGTGATAATGGGAAGACAAGAAGATGAGATGGAAAAGAAATGAATTCCACATAAATGCAATTTTTCTATTATGAAGACCTTGAAATAAATTCAAGGGGCTGCAGGCATCCGATTGGAAGACTCAAATGTAGAGGTTGTAGGAAGAATTGTTTTTGCTGTTTGGAACTATTGATGAAATTCCTCTAGGGTGGCTAGTCTATGATATAGCTTTAGACAATGTCCATTAACTAGGAGTTTGAATTTGACCAGATCAATTGTAGATAGTTGAACTACTCCATTATTAAAAATTGCAACAATTTCATATGGTGCAAGCCATCTAGTCTAAAATTTTCCTTAATGGTGTTGATAGCGTGAATCATACAAGAGCGCCCAATCACCAATTGAGAATTCTCTATCTTTAATAAATTTATCATGCCATTGTTTCCTCTATCTTTGTATCAATTTTTTGTTATGAAGAGCTGACTTGCGCCATTCATCTAACTCATTTACATGCAATATGTAGTCCTATTATGCTATAGGAAGAGTGATATCAAGTTCTAAGGCTATCCGCAGAGTCTTGTGTTCAAACTCAATGGGCATGATAGCTATTTTTCCATAGAGGAGCTCAAAAGGGGTAAACCTAGTAGTGGATTTCTATGCTGTTTGATATGCCCATAAAGCTTTAGGAAGTTGAGCTGCCCAATCCTTCTTATGTAAGGATGCTATTTTAGTGAGTATATTTTCCAACTCCCTATTTGTCACTTCAACCTGTCCATTGGCTTGTGGATGGTATGGGGAAGATTTACCATGCCAGATTTTGTACTCCTCCATAAGTGCAGCTATTAGATTAGATGTAAAATGAGGCCCTTGATTTGACTACAATTCTCTTGGAACAATATATCTAGTAAAGATACACTCGTACATGAACCTTGCAACATTGTTATCACGAGGGTGCTTCATAGGCTTTTCTTCTACCCATTTAGTAACATAGTTAGTACATACCAAGATGTAACTCTTTCCTTCTGATGGTGGTTCAATAGGACCAACAAAGTCAATCCCCCATTTATCAAATGGTGCTACTACTATCTATGGTTGTAGGGGCATTTTATTTGTCTTCATTGGTCGACCCATTCTCTGGCATTTGTCACATATGTTTGTATATTGAGCTGCATCTTTGTGAAGTGTGAGCCAATAATAACCTATATCCAGAAGCTTTAATGCAGTCCTTTTATTAGCAAAGTGACCACCACAAGGCTCATCATGATAAGCACGAAGAACATCATAAGTTTTATCTTCTCTGAGGCACTGACATGTCACCTAATCTAGCCTAGTATAAAACATGAATCCTAAGATCCATGAGAAGTTAAAACTCTTCTCTGCCAACAACCAATTTTCCTTTGTAGAGAAGTATGGGGGTGTTCTTCCAGTGGTTAGATAGTTGGCAATGTCAACATACCAAGGATTTTTTGCTAACAGAAGGAAGAGATGCTCATTAGGAAACCTATCTTCTATGACTGCAAGATACTCAGGTGTCTGAAGGTGAGACAAGAAATCAGCTACAACATTTGCCCTACCTGGTTTGTCAATAATGGTTATGTCAAATTCTTGCATCAATAACAACCATCAGGCCAATCATCCAAAGATTACTAGTTTATTCATCAAATATTTGATAGCAAAGTGGTCTGTGTATACAAATATTTGATATCCTATAATATAATGTCTGAACTTATTTAGAGCATAAATTACAGCAAGCAGCTCTTTCTCTGTTACAGTGTAGTTATATTAAGCTCCTTGAAGATTTTTACTAATGTAATATATTGAATGTTCTATTGAATCCAAATTTTGACCAAGTACTACTCCAATGGCATGATCTAAGGCATTAGTATGTATGTGGAAAGGTAACTCCCAATTTGGTCCTTGGAGGATTGGTGCTGTCGAAAGGACTTCCTTAAGTTGCAGGAAAGCCTTTGTATAATCAGAGTCCCATACAAACTCAACATCTTTTTGAAGCAACTTGTATAGAGGGGCTAAAATTTGATTGAAGTCTTTAATAAAGTACTGATAATACCCTACATGCCCTAGAAAAATCCTGACTTCCTTTAGTTTGGTTAGTATAGACAATGTATGGATAACTTCTATCTTTGTTAGATCTACTTCAATCCCTTTGGGAGAAATAAAGTGCCCTAGCACCACTCCTTCTTGCATCATTATGAAACACTTTTCACTATTTAAGGACAAGTTATAGTCTTTAAATCTTTGCAGGACCTTATCCAAATTTTCTTTGGCTTCCTCAAAGGTCTACCCATATGTAGTGAAGTCATCCATGTATACCTCTAAATAGTCTATAGATATATCAGAGAAAATACTAATGACAGCTCTTTGGAAGGTTGCAGGTGTATTGCACAAACCAAATGGTAGGATAGAATAAGAAAATTTTCCCCATAGGCATGTGAATGTAGTCTTGTCTTGATCTTCAGGTGCTATTTGAATCTGGTAATAGCCATTGAACCCATCCAAGAATGAAAAATGTTTCTTTCTTGCAAGATTATCAAGAACTTGGTTGACAAGTGGCAATGGGAAATGATCATTTTTGGTGGCCAAGTTGAGTTCTCTATAATCTATGCAAACTCACCATTTTCCTCCTTTCTTTGGTACAATAACCAATGGTGAAACCCATTGACTATCTAAAATAGGATATATGAAAGCAACATTAAGTAGTTTTTGCAACTCATTTTTGACAATATCCTGCAATGTTGGGTTTATCCTCCATTGAGGTTGCCTTATGGGTTTGCAATCAAGACTTATATAGATTCTATGGGTACAGAGTGTGGGGTCCAAACCTTTCATATCTATATATTCCCATGCAAAAACAACTTGATGTTGTTCTTGAGATAAGGATTTACTTAAATTAAGTTCTTTCCCTGGGGCAATTGTAGTCCTGACTACTTTTTCAACCATTGAGATGTGAGCAATTGGTGATGAATCTATTACATGTGGAAGGAGTGAATGTAGTGATTATGAAAAATTAGAATAATGAGAGTGAAATGGAAAAGGAAAGATGCTTTCTAAAACACACTCATGGTTAGAAGATGTCTCAGGTTGTGTTCCATACTCATTCAGGATGATAGAGAAAATGACATCATCTTCTTCTTTGATGCTTACAAATGACTCTCTTGAGATCATCATTAGTTGTTTAATAGAATCCAAGTCCATTTTAGGATCTCCCATGTTTGGCCAGACAACTTGGTCCTCTTGGAGCAGAGGCTGAGCAGGAGAATATAGGCTTAAGTTTTTAGTATTCGTACCATCTAAAATGGTCAACTTTTCTTATCAACATGCACTATAGGCATCTGTTGTTGCTAACCATGGTCATCCTAGGATGATAAGATATGCCCCAGTACTTATTTTTGGAGAAAGAACTACAAAATCAACTGTGTAATCCCATTAATGTAATATAACAGTGACATCCTCCAACATACCATCAAGAACAATAGTAGAACTATATGCTAATTGCAATATTGTTGGATTTTTTCTAAGACCAATAATGTTTAGCTTGCACATCACTTCCTTGGTCATTACATTAATGGATGCTCCTAAATCTATTAGGACATTCTACACTTGTATTCCTTGAATAGAAAGGGTTACTATTGGACTTCAAGGATCTGCATACTTGGGTATACTTGGGTTATCAAGCATAAGATCAGAAAGTTGGCCAAGGATATGGATGGTCTTTGGGTCTTTCTTTTTCTTTCCTGGAGTTTTAATATAGGCTTCCTTGATAGCTTTTAAAACTATGGGAAGGGGATTTTCACCATCATTTGATTGAGTTGATCAAGAAAATCTGATGCAACTTGATTCTCATTTGGAAATACTTGTTTAGCCAACCTGCTAGGGAATGGTGGTTTCTTGGCTATAGGAGAGATAGTGTTAGTAGGTTCTTGGACTGACTCAACATTTGTATCATCTACTTCTGTTATAATGGGTTGCTAAGATGATGCAAGCATTGTTCCAGATCATAGATGAATATCTTTCAAGGTGATGGAATAACTTTGTTGTTAGGTTGAGGGTTTTACATTATTTGGGTTAGGCGTAAGTTTTGCAGGCATTTGTGGTTGTTTAGGAGGGGTTGTATTAGCTTCAGGAGGCATTAAAGCTTATTGTTGGGGAGGCTGTGGCAAGGCTGGCTGATGTTGTTGCTAAAAAGTTTTGAGAACCCAGAGGAGGTTGTTGACAACCTTGTTGAGGTTGCCTCCAACTTGGTTAGGTTGTTGCCACCCTTGCTGAGGTTGTTACCACCCTTGGTTAGGTTGCTACCAATCTTGCTTATTCTACTGCCACCATTGGTTAGGCTACTGCCAACCTTGGTTAGGCTGCTGCCACCCTTAGTTAGGCTGTTGCCAATTATTATTACTACCCTATTTCTATTGCCATTGACTATTACCACTATAATTATGAAGTGGGTCTTGAGGAGTATCTAATTTTGGAGCCCATGACCTTTGTTGAGAAGTGTAGATGATTTCTCCATCTTCATCAGTTGCCCTTGTACACTCAAAAGTGTTCCACTCTAAACCCTTCTATTCAAATGATTCCTTGAGTTTGGAATGCTTGGATGCCGGCTTAGAGCTCCCTATCCACGGAGTGCAAGAGAGTGTATTTCAAGTTCAAGGGCTCTCAGATGAGCCTTACAAATACTCTTCTTGCTAGTAAACCATGCAATGGGAGGTTCCAAAGACAAGATGCAAGAATGCAAATGTCCCAAGGAGTTCTTCAAGGATGCAATGCAAATAAAAATTAAGCTAGAATGAGATGCAAAGTGGAGCTATGCTAAAACATGTATGAGAGTGTTACAATCCAAATATTAAGCTATGTGAGATAGATTATTGAAAAATAGAAGCTAAACTAACATGCAACATGAATCTAAGCTAAAATGCTATGGTATGAGAGAATGTAGACAAGAAATAGAAGTTCTCCACAAAGCTCCAAAGAAACCTGTTAGAAAACCTGCAGCATAACAATATTCAAAATGAGGATGGATTGAGGGGGAAAGCTCTCTCCCTTTTAAAGATGTATAGATGGTAGAGATCAAGATGAAGATGGTGGATGATCAACAGTGGAATTCAAAAAGAGGAGTGATCCATGTGCACACACAAGTCAACCAATAGAATATAAGTTGACTTGTCATATAAGACAAAAGTCACAAAGCCTTTTCTTTTAATTGCAAAATAGAAAATGGACTTTATGTGTGCACTTTAAGTGGGTTACAAGAATGGGGTCTTTTATTTAATTAAAAGGGGACATGTTCTTTTAATCAAATAATGAACTTAGGATAGCATAGTCAAACTATAGGTTATAATCAAATAAATTGATTATTAGCAATTTGGTCTAGGTAAATGATTAAATTAATTTAGCCAAAATTTGAAAAGAGGGCTAATAGTCTAGATGACCATTTTTAGGTGATTGCATTTGCCCCTCTTTGACTAATGTGTGATCGATCTGGGAACACATTATGTCAAAGAAAATAGAAAGCCAAGTAGGCGGTGATAGATATAGATATCTAATTTTGAAGAACAAAATGCAGAAATAGATAACAAGTCCTGAATGCACAACCTGATAGTGGTAGTACTGAACATTAGGAAGATGATGTTAGGATCTGAAAAGAATTCTAACATCTAGCAAAGCGAATAGATCGAGAGCAAGTGATAAGGTCAAACAAATGCTCCTAAGAAATAGATAGCTGTAACAATTAGCAATAGAGTATTTCTGCCCCCTCGGGATCGAAATTGAAATGAGGTAAGGGGATGCAAAAATTGGCTAGACATGAGAAAACTAGAATATAGCAATGTCCAAGATGATAGATAGATGATTAGAACCCAAGAATGACTATAAATTTTTTTGATAAAATGCCCCAATTTGACTAGAGTTGACCTTGAAGGATATAGCATAAAAATTAGGTCAAAATGGGCAGAAAGGTGATTTTAGACATGAAACAGTGAATTCAAGTAGATATGAAGTATGGAAATGATGAAGACATGAAGAAATGAAGATGCCCCAGTGATGATTCAGAGATTAGACCTCAAAAGGTCAGCTAACTGCTCAAAAGAAAGTAGAATTTCAAAAGACAATTTTGACCATCAAGATGAACTCGAATTTGGATTTTGATCCAAAAAATGAATCTAGGATGTTGAAATTATTTAAGAGGTCAAAACTTTATATAATGTGATGATAAGATAGAAAAGAGATGAAGTGAAAGATTAAGAAGGTAAAGGACATGAACAAGAAGAAAGTAAAGAAATATATGAAAGGAGTTAGCCGATATGTCTATGAAAAGATGAAGAGAGAGCTCTCCCCATATGCAAGAATGCAAGACTAAGCTAGAAAATGAGCCTAAAATGTAAGCTAATATGAAAAGTGGTTTACCAGCAAGAAGTGCATAACATTTACACTCTTAATTTCATCATTGAGCATTTATTAGGGACATCATGAGATCATACAACCATCACTAGTATAACTATGAGGATATGAATATGATTGATATTAGATAGGTATGTGGAAATCCAATCTAAGCATCAGAGATATGTAAGTCAAGATAACTACACGATTAGATTCCCTAAGTTTAATTTAGCAAGATTACACTTGTATCAAGGCATAAGCGCTAGGATAAACCCTGAGTGCGGTCTTGCAAAACAGTCAAGGATGATACATTTGTAAGTCAACGTGTTGAATAGGACTAACATAAATGCTTACAACACTATAGAAAAACAAAAGTATACCCACAAGTAGAAATCAAGAAAATATGTCTCATGCCCCCAGTCTTCTAGTCAATGACATCCTTCAAAGACTATTAGGGAGGGAACACATGGCAAAGAAATCATCATAGATAGCACACAAAGTAGATAAAGATCAGCATAGCTCAGTCATTTAAGTGTTAAAGTGCGTGTGTACAAGTCACTTGGCCATTTCTTCAAGACTTGATTCTAATAGTGAGAAATATTGCGACATCAAAAACTGTAGGTAAACTATCTAAAAAGTGTTGAAAAACACTTGATGTCAAGGTGGGGGAAGTGTTGAAAAACACTATTTTATGAGTTGTCAAAGAAACCCTAATGCACAAGAATACCTCAATAGGCCAAGTAACTGTGCCCCTGAGAAAAAGACAAGAAACAATTCCAAGCTAGGAAATGTGTAGCAAAATAGGTGATTGAGATTGATAGACATAGGTGCAAGGGTCTTTAGTAGCACCTGTTTCCAAGTTTTCACCACTTGAAAGATTTTTTTAGGACTTTTTTCAAATTTTTTTTTGTATTTTTGAATTTTTTGATTTTTTTGGTGATACATCAAAGTGCCTATTTCTAGGTTTTCACTAAGATGATCATTTTTTCAGGACATTTTCTGATTTTTAGGATTTTTTCAGCATCATAGATATATACAAGATAGCTAATCAGCAAGCCTCTAAGTATAGAACTTCTTCAAGTGTAGGATGTTTATAGGCTTTACAAGTTCTTCACCCTCTGATGTAGACAAATGGTAAGCACCAGACCCAAATGTTGCTGTGATAATGTAAGGACCCAACCAGTTAGGTTCAAATTTCCTTTTTTGCTCTTGATGTTGCTGATTTTTTGGATTCTCCCTAAGCACGAGTTCACCAACCTAGAGCTCACGGGGGTGAACCTTCTTGTTATATTTTGTAGACATGCACTTCTGATAAGCTCTCATGTGATCAAAAGCAGCCTTGCAATGTTAATCCAAAGTCTCTAATTCCTGTACTCGCATAGCTCTATGATCTTCATCGGTTATAAACCCATGTAAGGAGACATGCAAAGAAGGTATCTCGACTTCTAATGGGAGAACAACCTCAGAGCCATAGACTAGAGAAAAGGGTGTAGCCCCTGTAGGAGTATGAATAGAGGTTCTATAGGCCCAAAGTGCCAAATTTATTTGCAAGTGCCAATCTTTCTCAGACTTGTGAACTGTACGGTGTAGGATTTTCAGTAGTGTTTTATTAGAGGCCTCAGCTTGGCCATTCCCTTGGGGATAGTAAATGGAGGACCAGTGTTGTTTAATTTGAAACTTTTTGCATAGCTATTTTAAGTCCTTATTCTTGAACTGCCCTCCATTATACGTAACAATAGAGGATGGGATACCATATCGGCAAATGATGTGATTCAGTATAAACAGGGCAACATGTTTGCCTGTAGCAGCAGATAATGGTACAGCTTCAACCGATTTAGTGAAATACTCTGTTGCTGTGATGATGAATTTATGACTGCTGGATGAGCTTGGATGAATCTTTCCTACCAAGTCAAAGGCCCATTGCTGAGATGGCCAATATGTCACAGAAGGGATTAACTCTCCCCCAGGAGCATGTATCAAGTTGCCATGGAGCTAACATTTTTGACAGGACTTTGCATAGCCCACAGCATCAGCTTGCATGGTGGGCCAATAATAACCTGTCCTAAGCAATTTTTGGGCAAGTGCAAGGCCATTAGAATGTGCCCCACAAATGCCATCGTGGACTTTGGCAAGTGCCTTCTCAGACTCTTCTAGCTCTAAACAACTAAGAAACGTTCTGTCTAGACCCTTCCTATACAAGTCACCAGAGACCAAAGTGTAGTGTGAGGCATTACGAAGGAGTTAGCATTTTTGGTTGCGCATGAGGGTTTCGGGAATAACCTGATCACGTAGGTAGGAGAAAATAGCCGCATAGAGAGAGGAATCATGACCCACAATAGTGTAGATCACCTGGTTATCAGAGGAATGATAGGCTGGATGACACAATTCTTCCACTAGGAATTCAAATCACGATTCATGTTCTTGTAATTGGAGGATAGATGCTAAGGTGGCCATAGCATCAGCAACCTTGTTTTCTACTCTAGGAATTTGTTTGAATGTTACAAAGGTAAAATAATTCATTAGAGCATCTATCAACTTTTTATCAGGGATCAACTTGTCATCCTTTGTTTGATATTCATTATTCACTTGGTTCACAACCAGTTGAGAATCCCCATAGATGTGTAGCTCAGTTATTCATCATTCAAGGGCCATTTTGATCCCATTTGTTAATGCTTCATACTCTGCAATATTGTTTGTACATGGGAACAATAATTTGTAGGACTTTGGGATCATATAACCATGAGGGGAAACAAACAACACCCCTACTCGTGCTCCATTCTGTGTATGTGATCCATCAAAAAACATCTGGAAACTCAATTTGCATAGGTGCTACATCTTCAAGTGGGAAGTCAGCCAACAGGTCAGCTATGGCCTGTCCTTTGATTTCCTTATGTTCAACATATTGAATGTCAAATTCGAAAAGAATCATCATCCATTTAGCAAGGCGACTAGTAAGTGCAGCTTTACTTAATAAATATTTCAAAGGGTCTATCTTGGCAATCAAGTGAACTGTATGGGCCAACATATAATGCTGAAGTTTTTGGGAGGCAAAAACTACAGCAAGGCATGCCTTCTCTATACTTGTATAATTTAGTTCATAAGCCACCAAAGTTCAACTAATATAGTATATGGCTCTTTCTTTACCCGTATCATCACTTTGGGCTAAGAGTGCTCCTAAAGAAGAATTCGTAGCTGAAATGTACAGAATCAAAGGTTTTCCCAGAATGGGTGGCATCAAAACTTGCGGTTTTGCCAAGTAGCCTTTGATTTGATCTAAGCTTTGTTGACAGTCACTGTTCCAAATATGGGTAGACCCTTTATGGAAATTTTTATTGAAAGGTTGAGCCTTATCAGCTAATTGAGAGATAAATCTTCTTATGGATTGTAGCCATCCTTGCAGACCTCTAAGCTGACTGATAGTCTTTGGTGTAGGCATATCCATGATAGCTTGGACCTTTTCAGGGTCAACCTCAATGCCTTTTGCTGAAATGATATAACATAGCAATTTTCCAGAAGTGACACCAAAGGCACATTTTTTTGGATTCAGCCTAAGTTGGAATTGTTCCATACGGTCCAATATCAAACTAAGGTCTTTGAGATGTGTGTCTCATTTCTTTGATTTTTCCAATGTGTCATCAACATAGTCTTCCATGTTTTTATGCATCATATCATGAAAGATGGTTGTCATTGCTCTTTGATATGTAGCGCTCACATTTTTGAGCCCAAAAGGCATGACATTCCAGCAAAAGGTACCCCATGCACATGTAAAAGCTGTCTTTTCTTAGTCTTCTAGAGCGATCTTTATTTGATTATACCCAAAAAATCCATCCATGAGCGAGAACATCTCATAACCCGTAGTCATGTCCACTATCATATCGATGTTTGGTAATGGAAAGTCATCCTTGGGGCACGCTTTATTGAGATCTCTAAAATCAGTACAAACTCGTATGGATTTGTCATGCTTGGAGATAGGTACAATGTTGGAAATCCCCTCGGCATAATCAATGGCCCTAATGAAGTTTGCATTCAATAGTTTTTCTAACTCTGTCTTGACTAGTAGGGCCACATGTGGATGCATTTTTCTCAACTTCTGTTTGACAGGCTTGACATCTGGTGAGATTGATAAGTGATGCATGATGAGATCTGTATCAAGCCCTGGCATATCAGAGTATGTCCATGCGAAGTTGACCTTCTTGTCTTGAAAGAATTGAGCAAACTGTGTCTTTTCTTTGTCTGACAAAGATTGAGCTACATGAATAATCTAAGGACATTCTTCTGTTCCCAAGTTGATAGGCTGTGTAGGTTCAACAAGAACCCAAGATCTATCCTAGAAATAGCTTGGCAGACTACCAAGTACCTCATTCATAGGTGCCTCAGAGAGGTTTTCACCATTAGATACACCTTTATTTTTACTTTTTTGAGGATCAGACACCGCCACAATGTGGTTTTCGCCATCTGATCGCTTATTTTTCCTTTTAATTTTTTGACTGAGGTACTTGATATCTAATTCTATCATGTTAACCACAGGTTCGCTAGTGGAAGAAACGACAGGTTCAATTACGTTCAGATAACAAGCGATCTCATAGTCATTTTGGAAAGACCGTATTTCAGGTCTTTGATTTTGGATAGACCAATCTATGAGATTTGGGTGAATTAGCGAGAGTGAGGGAGAATTTTCAATGTGATTGATATGGAAGGAGTCATCTCTGGTGACCTGTGAAGTTGAGCCTATAGAAAATGTTGCAAAGGAGTCTAGCTCAAGAATAGTCCTAGAGGAACTAGTGTGATCCATTGAGACATGTTGTGAGTCAAACTCATCCGACCCCATACTAGACCGTTTGACTACATCGGGTTGGGTTGCATAGGCATGAATGACATCCACCCCTAGCTCGCAAGATGCATTAGAGAGGCTTTCCCACTCATACTCATGAGAATCTATACTTTGACCCCTAGCTATGAGATGAGCAATATTCTGCCTAATTCGTCCTCAGAAGTAGACCCTTCTTGTTCCCGTTGTTGGGAGGTAGAAGCTTCTTCATCATTAGAAGTCACTATTTCTTCTCCCCAAAGGAGGGAAGTGAGAGGAACAAAGTCTTCATCTTGTGCAATAGTAGCAATTACGGGAGAGTCATCATCCTTTGATTCACTAGATATGAGCAATCTTCGATCATAGGTTTGTATATTATTGTTTAGCCCAAAGCCTAGACCTGTGGTGTCTTGAGCATCATGACCTTGAGTGTGACTTAAAGGTTCAACTAGAGCGTTCTTACAACCAGTTAAGGACCCGTGGCCTTGGTAGCCCATTTTTGTCAGAAATTTATAGCCTTTTCCATATTTTTTAGGAGAAATAGGGGTAGTCATTGTAACCTCCTCGTCTTCCTCTTCTCTGTAGATCCAGTCCCTAATGGCTTTTTCTTCCTTCTCTTCTTCTAGTGGTATGGAAGATTGCACAAAGGCACCAAAAAGTGTCATAGCAAAAGCAAAAGACTTCTTTGCAATAGTTGGTTTCCCATAGGACCGAGGGGAAATTGGTAAGGTAGCAATAGAGTCCAAAGTGTACTCACCCATAAAAAGGCTCATCATTTTCATTTTTTGTTCACATTCTGTGAAAGATGGTGCTAGCTCATGAGAAGAGCGATTGTGCGGGACTAGCATTTTAGAAGCAGATAATGTGTTGATAGACATGGAGTTGTCACTAAGGACAACTACTTCAATACCATTAAAAGGGAACTTAATGCAGTGATGTTATGTAGAGGGTACTTCTTGCATATCTTGAATCCATGGTCATCCCAACAACAAGTTGTATGCAAGTGGTATGTCTAAGACTTTGAAAATGACATTCTTCTCAACTAGACCAACTCTGATTGGAAGTACAATTAGACCTTTGGAAGGCCTTTCGACCTCATCATAAGCCTTTATAGTGATCTTGTGCTTAGGATCGATGGAAAATTTAGACATGCCCAATTGTTGGATTACATTGAACGAAATGATATTTAACCCTGCACCATTGTCTATTAGGACTCGGCGGACGCGAGTATGAAAGATTTGAACTTCAACATGAAGAGCAAGATTATGAGGATGACTGAGAGCTCGGTCATCTTCTTCAAAAAAGGTGAGATAGTGAGGTGAGGAGATGTGGTTCACCATAGCTTAGAATCGTTCCGCATCAATATCTATGGGAACATTGGCAGAACGTAAAGCTTTCTCAAGGATATCCCTGTGCAAAGCAGATAACTCTAGCAATTCAAAAATGGAGATTTGTGCTTGTGTGCACTGTAGTTGGCTAACAAGATCATAGTTGGAGATCTTGGAAGTAATTGTTTGCTTAGATGATGAAGCATTTTTGGGATCATTAGCAACTTTTAGGACAACCTTAGATTGTACCCTAGTGACAACATTAAGTGGTTCACCCTGAGAAGATGAAGACTCGGCCACTCGGAGTACCACCTTGGGTCTAGTATCAATATGATCTTGAGGAGTGGATCATGTCCTTAAGACCACTCTTGGTCATTCATCTTCAGCATCATAATTTGGCCAGTTTTCATTGTTCGAGCTTGCCATAGATATGTATTCAACGGGCTTAAGCATGCCTATAACATTATCAGTGTTAGCGTAAGCATAACTAATTTTGGCGTCATGATTCTTTTTGGCAGCTACCCTTGAGGTCTCACCCTTTTCGTATTCAGGTAATGGTTTTTGGAAAGCCTTATGATCAATATTCTTAACAAGGCCATCTATAACAACTTTGCCAGCTTCTATGAGGTCTTGAATTACATCTTTGAGTTTGAAGAAATTCTCTGTGTTATGTCCTTTACTTCGGTGATAGCTGCAAGTATGATCTTCTCTCCACCATGGAGGTCTAACGGGTGGATCGTAAGGATGTGAGTTGTCTAGTAAGGTAACCAATTTGTTTGCAATTAAGGTTTTCAAAAACCACTTTATAACGTTTGACCATAGGTGTGTAAACACATCGCTTCTTCGCAAATTTAGAGCCTTTGTCAAAGGGTTGTGGTTTTGAACCTTCTTGTTGCTTTGCTGCATAGATGGCATTGGAAAGGTTAAATGTAGGTTCCTTAGTCTTAGGAGTGTCCACTACTCCGTCATTGACAACATACTTGTTTTTGTTCCAAGGTTTGCCTTTGTCTTTACCATTTCCATTGTTAACTCTATCCTTGTTTATGGAAATGTCACCTCTTTTGATAGCAACATCCTCAATGCAATATGCACTTTCTACCATGGTGTTGAAGGATGCGAATAACTATTTTCTTAGATCAAAGTATAATTCGGGTACAAGCGTATTGACAAAAATGTCAATTTTTTCAGCCTCAGGCACTTGCCGAGGATACCGAGAGTATAAAGATCTCCATCGTTGAAGGTATATTGCAAAAAATTCTCATGGTTTTTGTTTGATGTTGCATAAGTTTAACACAGTCACAGGATGTTGAATGTTGTATGAATATTTCTGGATGAAGTATTGCACAAGTTTGTCAAATGTTTTAAGAGGAGGACTTAATTTTGTGAATCATTCCATAGCTTGTCCTCTTAGACTTCTAGGAAACAAATACATAAGAAAGGTGTCTTCATGCATAAAGTCCATGCTAATAGCATAGAAAAGTCTCACATGGTCGTTAGGGTCACCATTTCCATCGTATTTTTCATACTTAGGAACCTCTATATCCTTAGGAAATGGCAGCATGTATAGACTCCTACCAAATGGAAGAGCACAAATTGATTCAACAAATGATGTCTTAGGAGGCTCTTTTGAAGTTTGCAGTTGTGCAAATTGTTTCCTTAGTTCCTATATTTCTTCCCTTAAGATTTCAGCCTCAGTGGGCTCTCGTCTTGGAATAATATGTTCAACATTAAAACCTTGAGGGAGTTTCCATCCCCTAGCTGCCATGTATCGGAAGTATTGGTCTCCATTTTCCTCTAAAGCTCAAAGCATTAATTTTTGGGTGAAGCCATCTTGTTGAAATTTGATCACGTCTTCGCTAGTTACTTCTTCATCACTATCATGATGAGATGGTTTAGGTGAAGGACATGCGCCAATGGAAGCTCTAGGAGTCCTTAGAGGCGTGTGATTACCATCATTTTTCTCAAAAGGATTTCGAGGACAAGTTCCTTTATATCCTTCATAGCGTGCCTGATTGTCAGTTTCAACTTGTTGATTTTCTCTCTCCCTAGCGTATATAGCCTCCAAAGTCTTTTGGGTTTCATGTGCTTGTTCTTCTAAGTGACGTTTAATTTCATCAGGGTGCACCATAGTGACCATACCACTCGTATCCTTGGGTTTCTCAAAGGGTGTACCAAATGGATTTTCAAAACTATAAAGTGGGTTGTGCCGAACGTTGGCTGTTTGTGTTTGAGAAAATTTGAGATTCTTATCACAAGGTTGTTTGTGAGGATGTTTGGGTGGTGTTTCCAATTGCTTGAAAATGAAAAGCGCATGGCTACCATTACCAACTTGATATCTAGTTGTGACTGGCATGTAAAGAGTTGTCTTTGTTTAGTAGGACAAGAAAAGCAAGCCGAATTTGAAGCTTTTACAACCAGGACTAGTCACTTGTCAAAATGTGATAGATGGCTTGTCAAACAGTGCTCAAGATCTTACAGCACGGGTGACTTGAGCCGAGCAGATGAGCGAGAAGCTCAATAGCAGATAGCTAGAATAAAATAATAGCTGAATTTTGACAAGTGATTCATCAAGATGTTTCAAGACTTACATTCGATGGACTAAACCCATCTTTCAAACCTAGGATGAATTCTTCACACACTGATACATAGCCAGGATCAAGGGTGACTAGCGTGATGCTCCTTAGACCAAATAAATCCAACTGCAAACTCTGTTTTGACCCAAAATGACTCTAGGCGATACTTTCTCAAAAGGAGGGCGAAATAAGTTCAAAAATAGTGTCGCGCGATAGAATTTCAACAAGGGTACAACACTTTTTGTCTAAGCAACAGATATTTGAACTGAGTGCGACAGAATCTTGCGCACAGTGCGACACAATTTACTACTGACATGCGACAGAATTTTTGAAAAAATAAAAATAAAAATGTTGCCTGATATTTCTAGTGAAAACGTGCGATAGAGTGCCAGTTTTGTGCAAAAAAAAGTCAATTTTTGGTTTGAAATTCGTTTCAATTTGTCAATCAGATAGTTGTTTCAATCAGATAGCATTTCGTTTTAGTTCGTATCAATAAACAGCAAGGTTTGCAAATAGTAAGTGTTGTAACATGTCTCAAAACAATTGATCAAGGGTAAAAACAACCTTGTCAATATGCATTTGGGATATTAGGATGACCTTCCTAACAACTTTTTATCAGAATGTTTATGTTGCAAGAATGTTAACACTTTTCAAAACATCAAAAACAATAGCCAAGCAATCTACCTTAGAGTCACGGTTCATTACTCAACAACTTGGCCCACGCTTGATGCTCCTTTGGCTCACACCACGTGGTTTCTCACAAGAGATATTGGATTTTTCATGGAAGTGTCATAAGCACAACCAAGGGAACACATATGGTGAGTGTAAATCTTGGGGTGATCTGGGTAGTCCACTAGGATCGATCCTTGCACCAAGAAGTTGAGTGACTAAAAATGGTAGTTACTAACTTAGGGTTTTTAGATCGAGCTTCTGTTCATAGTGTTCCTCTTGCTCCCAATTACGGGACACCTCACCTTGCGATGAGTAACCGATCTCGTGATCACAAGAGTACCTTAAGCATTCTTGCCTAGTGATCTCCCTATGGTCGAAATCCCATAAGCGATCACACTAGGCGAAGACAAACACTACGTCTACCAAAATTTTGTGTCCTTGGTAGCCTTGAGTTTATAGTGGGTTGGAAGAGCCAGGTAATTGGCTTGTCCCCACTTGAGTCGTTCCTCTCATGTTGTCCGAGAGCAGGCCCTCTAAAGGATTCTAACTACATAAAGTGGATCAACTTTTGGAAGTCAAGATTTCTGGTTCACCACAAGGGTGAAGAGCATACTCTCTTATTCCAATCATTTTCTCCCAAACACGCCAAGAAGATTCAGGTACCCCTTGCTTTTGAAACCAAATGGCAAGTCGAGATTTTTGATTCACCACAAGGGTGAAGAGCATACTCTCCTATTACCAAAAGACTCCAATCACAAGTTTTATGTGCCTATGGAAAATGAAAAATTAGTAAATGCCACACATGAAAACAAAAACGCAAGAAATTTTGGGTTTTTATGCTTTGGGCAGCCCTACAAACAATGTTAGTAGCCCTTGCGCATTTGAAGCTTTGACATGCATTCTTTTTATGCAATGTTTCAATTTTTTTTCATAAGGATGGAAACCTGTAATCACAACTTGTTAGCACCAAAATTTAGTGTGAAATAACATAAAAATCTGCAATAAAAAGTGGTGAGTTGCCTAAAAAATCCAATTTATCTTCCAACCAAGTGCATGCAAAGAAAGTGCAAGTTAATCACAAATGCTCTCATTTTTACTCTTTGATTTTGACCTAGTCAACAAGATTGGACTTGTTTTCTATGATTTCGTATTCAAAAATAAAAATGAAAAGAAGAGACCTTTGTTAGAAATCAGAGAGCTTTCCAAAAATGCAAGAAATTTAAAAACATCTCTTCATTTGCACTCTAGAGATTGATTTTGTCAAAACAGGCCAAATTTATCAAATCGAGCTTTTGATCCGTAATACAATTTCAAAAGTCAAAACAAAAAGAGAGTAACCTTCTTAGAATTCAAAAAAAATTCTGAAAATGTAAGTTTTTTGAAAAATGCGCTGATTTGCTATCAAAAATGGCTTTTTATTAAAAAAAAAAAAAAACTCATAACTCTCGCAAATCATGTCAAAATACTCTAAAAATTGGACTGGGACATTTTGAACACATAAAATACCTATTAAAAAAAATTTAGAACCAAAATCCAAGCAGTTTAAAAGATATGATCAAATCTTTAAACCAACTAGATTTTTGGCCTTCAAACCAATCTACTTATGGGTTGGCCTTAAAACCAAAGTGATAATTCTACAAAAGCACTTGATTAAATCCCATATGCTACTATAAAAAAAATCAAAGATAAGAAATGAAAGAAAATGGAGCTAGAAACTTGATTCATGCCCCACGGTGGGCGCCAAAAATGTACACTCGAAAGTGTCCCACACTAAACCCTTCTATCCAAACGATTCCATGAGTTCGAAATGCTTGGATGTCGGCTTAGAGCTCCCTATCCATGGAGTGCAAGAGATTATATTTCAAGAATAAGAAAGCTCTCATATGAGCCTTAGAGATACTCTTCTTGCTAGTAAACCATGCAATGGGAGGTTCCAAAGACAAGATGCAAGAATGCAAATGTCCCAAGGAGTTCCTCAAGGATGCAATGCAAATGAAGATTAAGCTAAAATGAAATATAAAGTGTAGCTATGCTAAAACATTAATGAGAGTGTTACAATCCAAATATTAAGCTATGTTAGATAGATTATTGCAAAATAGAAGCTAAACTAACATGCAACATGAATCTAAGCTAAAATGCTATGGTATGAGAGAATGTAGACAAGAAATAGAAGTTCTCCACAAAGCTCCAAAGAAACCTGTTAGAAAACCTGCAACATAACAATATTCAAAATGAGGATGGATTGAGGGGGAAAGCTCTCTCCCTTTTAAAGATGTATGGACGGTAGAGATCAAGATGAAGATGGTGGATGATCAACAATGGAATTCAAAAAGAGGAGTGATCCATGTGCATACACAAGTCAACCAATAAAATATAAGTTGACTTGTCATATAAGACAAAAGTCACAAAGCCTTTTTTTTTAATTTCAAAATAGAAAAAGGACTTTATGTGTGCACTTTAAGTGGGTTAGAAGAATGGAGTCTTTTATTTAATTAAAAGGGGACATGTTCTTTTAATCAAATAATGAACTTAAGATAGCATAGTCAAACTATAGGTTATAATCAAATAAATTTATTATTAGCAATTTGGTCTAGGTAAATGATTAAATTAATTTAGCAAAAATGTTGAAAAGGGGGCTAATAGTCTAGATGACCATTTTTAGGTGATTATAGCCCTGAACTCAGTGGGCACATGCTATGAGTCCATGTTGGCGACAAGTTTGCATCAGTTGTTGCGCTTCTTCTCTTTGTAGTGAGGACAATATTCTACCAGCATAAGATCAGCATCCTCCTTCTTTCTTCATGCCTGTATGGTGTCTAGTTGTGTAGCAACATCATTAATTATGTCTTGCTTGAAATTTGATAGGAGGTTTGACAAATTTTTTTTGGATACTCCTGCACCAGGATTTTTTTGGAGTAAGTCTCTTACACCTCGTCCCTTTTTTATTGTTGCTCTGGAGTAATTTAAGCAAATATTCTAGATTTTAGCCCATGTCTTCTATGTAATGTCACCTCTAGCCATCAAGTCTAAGGTTTCCATACTCTTATTATGAACTCCCTTCAAAAAGAGATGCTTTTGAGATTCCTCATTTAATTGATGTTGTGTATTACATTGCAAGTTAAACATGAATCGGGCAACATAGTCCTCCAAAGTCTCATCCTCTCTTTGTGACATTTTAAAAATGTTGTCTCCTTTTAAATCATGGCCTCTACAATATTCTTTATATTTATCAAGGAATAGATTTCTCATTTGTTGCTAGTTTGTCATAGCATTGGCACCTAAACTCATAAACCATCTAAAAGTAGCCTCCTTGAGAGTTGATGGGAACAACTTCAGTTTGTAGGTGTCTATGGTGTAATCATAGCTTTGACAAAGAATGTCAAACTCGAAGAGAAAGGTCTCTAGATCTTCGGTAATAAGACCATAAAATTTTGGCAGGGCAGTAGAGTGTATATTCTTTAGATTTTGGTTACCTTGCTAAGGAGGGATTGGAAATGGAAAGGTAGGTTGAGCGGCTACCATTTGTGGATGTCCTAGAGGGGGTTGATAAATGATCAGAGCTAGTGGATTATCTTGATATTCATGCTCAGCAAAAATATTATTTAAATGGGGGGATTCTTCAAATGTGGTTGGTGAGTGTTCTTGATTCATTATTTCTGCAAACACATTCTCAAACAGTTCTTCTTCTTCTTCTCTTTCTTCTTCTTCTTTAGGAAAAGGATCTTCTTGATTGAAGTTGGGAAGAAATCTTCCAATATGGTCTCTTCTCCTATGCATGCAAAATACTAAAAATGAAACTAACTAGGTGACTCTATAGTGAATACTAGATTGACACCATCCCCGACAACAATGCCAAAAATGTCTAACCAATATAACACCTTTTTAGATACAAGATTGGACATCCTTCACTACTCAAGTACTATGTTGATCTCCATTAAATATCAATCTAGGAGCGTGAACTTGAGATGATGTCTGCAAAGTATATGCTTTAATCTCCACTAAAAGCCACTACTGCTTTGAATGCAAGTGCTATTAAGGAAATCTATTTTACCAATAGAAAAGATAGTTATCAAACACTTAGAAGGATATTTTAATTACTTATCCATTCACCTATGCACCTTTTGTTGTAGGAACAATAATTGGTTCTGTTTCTAGTGGCTGCAGGAATAGCAGTTCTACACTTAGCTTAGAAAAATGAACAACTCCTAATGACTAAAGTAAACTCTACCTTCCACGTGGGCCCCCACAGAAGAATGAAGGAAAGATAAGCTTAGATAAAAGTGTAAGAACTTAACAAAACCATATATTCATTCAAATATGCAATGGTACATAAAAAAAATAGATAACCATCAATTCTACTATCCTTCTATTATTCTCCTCTCTTGACCTCCCAAATATAGGCAAGGTCATATTTTTAAAAGAAAGAATAAAAAACTCCTAAATTTACGACTTCCTATTGAAGGATAGTTCATTACAGCATGCAAACATAAAAGCATTAACTATTCCTTGAATTCCCACAAATATAGAGCACAAAGGATGCTAGATTTGTTCCTCTAACTTAAACCATCCTCTAGGAATCCAAGTATTCGTAACAGCCCCATGCATGCTTAACTGATTGCTTCAATGCTTACTTTCCTACTCAACCACTTTATTAGATCCCACTTGTCATCCATGAAAATAGGTCCCTTTTGATTTTTTCTACCAAGTCCATTAACACCAACGCTTCCTCAATGCGAGTCTTTCATGGTCATTTAGTTGATTCCTGCTCGGGTTGAATTCTTGTGGACATGAACGATACACACAAAACTTCTGAAAACATCTATTCATATTTATTAATTTATAAGAAAATCATTAACCATTCAACTAACGGTTCTACAATCTTTTTGGCTGTAGGAAGACTACCCATGTTAAGCATACATGAGGAAAGATTTAACATAATGAACCCCTTTTTAAACATAATATCAACTATCATTTTCATGCCATAAGTTCATACTTTATACATCAAAAGGTTCAAAATACTAGGCTTAAAAGATGATAAGTTTTAACAAGATATAGACAAATGTTCATAAAAAGGGCTAAAAATCATCTATTGTTCTATGCCATCACCTTTCGAAATGGAGAATGTGATCAAGAAATGACAAGGCGGAAGACCAAGTGAAATCTAGATAGATGGAGGAGCAAAAATTGATTACCAATGGTGCCTGTTTGCCAGGTTTTCACCATGGTACTTGACCAAAGCACCTATTTTCCAAGTTTTCACTTTTGGACAGAGTTTTTCTCTTGACTCAAATTTTCATGCCAAGATGCATGTTTACTAGGTTTTCATGAAGACACCCATTTTTTCATTTTTTTGTTTCTTTTTTTATAACTTTTTGCCATTGTTTTTATATTTCTTAGGACCTTTTGCCATTATTTGATTTTTTAAAAAATTTTAGATAGAATCATGAATGTTGCTAACAATGGATGAAAATCAATTTGTTATCAGTGTTGCGAGGTGAAAAATCAAGCCACTAAAATAGCCTCAGAATATACCATCATGTACTGTATGTGAGATAATGTTTGCCTCTCGCAAGCCAAGGCATCCAAGGATAGTTGGGTCAAAGGATTCTTTGTGTGGGATGTCATTGATGATGATGTACTCAAAGGCTTGATGGATAAAGGTTTAATTTTGGGTGTTGGATAAGTCAGGTAGTAGGATTTGGGTATAAATAGTTGGATACAAGGAAGTACTGGGATGATTGAGACCAACAACTTTCCACGTAAAGGTCAATCAAGAAAGAAAAATTACAAAGAGAAAAAGACTTTGTGGCATGTTGAAAACTGGAATACTTAAATTCAAGGCGTCAACTTATATTCTTTTCTTGGGAGCTACTTAGTGTATGCTTTTTCATGGTCTAATGGTGTCTTTCTATTTTCACCAAGAGACCTATTCTTATCATTTGTTCCATTTTTCTCTTATTGTCAATTTTGCAACTAAAAGATGGAGTTGACTTCCCAAAATATGCCAATGTGTTCACATCAAGAGAAATTTCTTCTTTATGATCACCAATCATAATGCCTTTATAGAGTTCAAAGGATTTTACAAGAGCATCATCATTATCGAACCAGTCAGAGATCGGTGGTTCACACTAGTCCCAATCCAATAGTTCAAGATAACTTGAGGAGATGTCAAGATTAGTGTTCAATGGGATATGGTTAAAGGAATATATATGGGTATTAGATTCAATAGTATTATTGGGGTTGTAGGGACAAACTTTGGTACACATATTAAGGACAATTCATAAGATTAAGAGCCAGTTTATCTTGCATTTAAATATCAATCTGGGGTCATAAAATCACAAAATGTATAGTGGTTGTCTACATAAGGGATGAAGGTAGTATGCCAAGTGGGGATGGATGTAGCTAGATAACACAAAAGGAAACCTATAACAAACCAAAATAGAACTAGCGACAGGAGCTAAGATGAAACTCTTAAAGAAACACTATTCTAAGAATTTGAAAGCATAGAATTTTACTTTAGAACACAATGCTACAAAAATTAAATAGAAAACCACACAAATCTGAATTCATAATTAATTCTAAAACAAACATGAATCGATTAAAATATTAAAACTAATATAATAATTCTATGTATGGAATTACAATAACACGCAGAGAAAAAAAATGCACATATAAAATAAATCACAAATAAAATTATATAAATAAAAGTATATAAACTATATATAATTCTATGAATGAAATCAAATAAAAATAATAACACATGAAAAATAAAAGCACACAAACATTCTAAATTAAATCACCAGTCATCCTAGGAAGTGGATCCTACCTCCTTAGTGTATCTAGTGATGAAATATGAACAAAATGAACAACTTTCTACTCTTCCTTGATCAGAATAATGATATATTATTCATCCATAAATAAAGTTGAACTCATGTAGAATTTTTCTATAGGAAGATCTGTGTCCAGAAGTGTTTTTATGATATAAAAATCTACTCTCCAAAAGCTACAGTAGAGCTGAAATATATATAGCTCAATATTACAACAAGAGCTGGCTAAAATAAGATGGTTTGGTTTTTCCATCTTAAAAATGTTATGATTTTCATTTTAGTCCTCATATTAAAATGATTTAGTTACAACAGCAAGCTCAAATAAGAAGCACGTTGTTTTCTACTTCCATAAAATAGAAAACTAGCCATGGGTTTAAAATGGTTGGTAGAAAATTGATTTATGAATCAGCCAATCATATGAAGCTATAAAATAGGCATCAAGAAGAGTTGATAGGCATTAGGAAGTCTTTTTCGGTGACAAGAAGTCTAACAAGTGATTTCTACAGAATTTTTGATTGCGATAGGAAGTTTTGTAGAATTCTAGACTACAACAGGAAGATCTACAACCACAAATTGGAATGTTATGAACTATTTATTCCATGAGATGAATAATTTTTATCAGTAAAAATAATCAATAAATGATTTCAATAATTTAATCCCAAAATGATATCAAATAGTACCTATATATATATATATATATATATCAACATAAGGTGGTAAAATATGATAAAATAGAATGGAAATAAGGTATGTGAATGAGTATGAAGGTATATAAAATGGATTTTAAAATGGTATAAAATGGGTCATAATTGACTCTCATTAGGGGTCATGTTCTAAAGTTGGAGGACTTGGATCCCATAATGTTTTGTTACAGGATTTAGGATGGGTTTGAGGACTAGGTGGAGTGATAATAACATGTTTTATCTACATAGGTAAGCTATTAGGGTCAAAAAAATATGGTAATGTGCATAAGGACTATCAATATTGTCAAACTCGGGTTGGGTATCCTTAGATGCCTTTTCATCATTCAAAACATTCATAGTCTCACACAAGGGTACCTTAGTACTAGGAGGACCTATTCGCAATGGCCTACATCTGAGCCCCAAACTAGGATGTTGTCCTTTTGTAGTGATAGGTTCAATTATTCCTTATTTCTAAGATCCAAGCTCACTACATCCATCATAGCGTTGTTTATGCATGATAGTAAACCCAGGCCCATACTTGTTAGGAGATATCAAAATGGGTTCTTGTTCTACTTTTTCTTTCTCAATACAAATATATGTATTCTCATAGACATGTTCTTCATGTATAGGACCTCCACTAATGAAATTTCTAGAAGTGGTATTTTGTGTATTTATCTTGTGTTATTCTACTTGCATTAGTTGTGGTTTACCATAATATCTGGGAGAAAATGGTAACTCCCTAATGTGAAATACTTGAGAGATAAAGTATTATCTACACCCTTTGTCTTAAATCTTCATCTTTTCCTTTGCTAAGGAGCAGGTTAGGGTTCAAAAATTTAGAGGAATCTTTGGGTTGTGCTTCATTTTCTATTGGAACTTGGTATGCAATAGCATCTCTAAGATTAGCACAAAATTGGAAAGGATTTGGATCACTAGGGATGTTAACCTCTATATTTTTGTAAGAGAACTTCAAACACTAGAGATATATAGAAAGCACTTCTTTCATAGCATGAAGGATGTCCTGGTATCATGTTGCAATTCATTTTGATATCTAGAACTTGGAATAATGTGTTTTCAATAGCTTAGCCAACTCTAACATTTAATAGGATAACACCCTTGGAGAAACGTTCACCATCATCATAGGCCTTTATTTTGATTCTCAAGGAGAGATCAAAATCTTCTTTGGAGTAACCAAGACCTTTGACAACCTTTAGGGTATAGATGTTCACTCCTAGTCCTCGATCTATCAAGACACATTTGACTTTGTCATTATGCAAAAAAACCTCAAGATGAATGGGATCATTGTGATTAGGTCTATCTTTAGGAACATCCTAAGGAAAAAAGGTGATATTTTGTGATGTGGATAAGTTCCCAACCATGGCCTAGAACTGAGAAACATCAAATTTATCAGGTACTACTAACTCTTTTAGGGCTTGATGAAGGATCTTCTAATGTTGGGAGGATGAACACAGCAAGTCCATGATGGATATTTGTGCAAGAGTCTTGCCAAGATGGTCAACAAGGTTGTATTAGAAGAATTAGGATCATTAGTTCTACTAGGGGTTGCAAGTCTCGCAAGGGTAGTAGGTCTAGTAGGGTGATCTTAGTGTGACATGTAGTGACAGAACAATGAGGATCTTTAGCCATTAGGGAGAATGTGGATATGTGTGATTCAGACTCATTAATGTAATTGATGGTGTAGTCATATCCAGTGCATGTGTAATTAACATTAGCTTGCAAGTTTGAATTTGAATTAGAGGCTTTCCCTTTGTCATGGTTTCCCAAAGGATCCATAAAAATGGTATGACTATAATTTGAGGAAAATAGTGAAGGGTCTATAGTAATCACACCTTCATTGATAAGGTCTTGAATTTCATGTTTAAGTTGGAAACATGAAGTGGTCTTGTGTCCTTTGGTACGATGGTAGTCACATAATTTGTTATCATCCCACCAAGAGGGTTTAGTTGTTGGTTCATCCTTGATTGGGGGTAACTACAAGATGTTATTACTGAGTAATTGTTGAAGTGTAGTCTCAAGAGGTATCCCCAAGGGTGTAAATTTCTTGTCTTTATTCCTAGGATGTCGTCAAGGTTCATCCTGCATTGAGGTATGATTTACCTATTGAGGTGGCATTTGGTTAGGAGTTTATAAACTCATAGCATTTACACCATTAAGATTCATCTAAGGTTGTTTCATGTTGATCATTCAGGTGTCAATAGTACCATCATTGGTGACATTCTTATTCTTGGAGAAAAACTTTACCTTGTCATTAGACCAATTTGTATTGATATTTTCCTTGTTTTTCCAAGATGCCTTTATGAATGAGGGCATCTTCAATGCCAACTCATTTTTCATTAACTTACAAATAGTGCTCAGACTTATGATCTTGAGTTCATACATTAGATTGGGGACTAGATTTTGAATGCATAGATTGACTTTTTCTTTGAGAATATCTATTGAGCATTGATTGACAAGATTTCTCCAATGTAGCAGGAATGTTATGAATGGTTCTCCCATATTTTGTTTTGTTGAGAAAAAATAAGATAGTGTCACATCATTTTTTATGTTAAAGGTGAAGTTGGATATGAATTTGTCTACTAGTTCTGACAAAGATTTTATATTATTAGGTAATTTGGAATACCATTCAAGTGTTGACCAACTAAGAGAATGGGGAAATAAACCCATAAGATAAGTAGGTTCATCATTGAGATCAGTACAAGGGAAGAAAAATTCTTTGATATGGTCAATTACGTTTCCTTTTCCTTGATATTTTTCAACTCTTAGTGCCTCAAAATTTCTTGGAAGTGGATGCATATAAAGACTCTTATCAAAGGGATTAGGATGTTAACCCCTTTCTATGTATAGAGCCTATTTCTTATACACTCCCAATGCCTTTACTTGTTTGGCCAGTTGCTTGAACTAGTGTAGAAAATCCTCATTATGATGTTGAGTGTTAGTCCTTTCTTCAAGTCTTTTATGTCTTTGAGTAGATATTTTTCCATGGAAAGAACTATTTATACTTGGTTCTAACATATCTATATCCAAAGATAGGAGCTATGTATCACTAGGAGGTGGAGTTATGTTGGCACCTTGAAGATGGAAAGGTCCCTGTGGTACTTGTTGTGGCATTGATTGTGATTGTTGTACCATGGGTTCTTGTTTTTGTCCCATTAGTTGTGGTTGTTATTAAGGTACCTTTGTTTGTTCAATGTAGGGCCATGTATCAGACTATTGTTGTAGAGGTATTTGTGGCACATGTTGTTATAATAATTGTTTTTCATCGGCAATTTTTTGTTCCAATCATTGTTGATATTCCAACTTTTATTTCAATTGCTCTTGTTGTTTGTTAAAAATTTCTTGTTGTTGTTGGAACAATACATTTATTTTCTTCACTGATTTCTAAGGACTCCTCACTTTCGCTAAAAGACCAAGAGGATATTTTGACTTCTATTCCCACTCTGCTATAGGAACATCATAATTCTATGTTGAAGGAAATTCCCTCTTTGCATGAAATTTACCAAGCTCTGCTACCTCTCCCTGCTGACAAAGCTCCAAGGTTGGATGGTTTCCCAACTTTCTTCTTAAAAAAATATTGGGAGGTGGTTAAAGGGGATGTGGTGAACGTAGTGCAAGAATTTTTTGGGGCTAGGAACCTTTTGAAGGAACTCAATGCTACATTTCTAGTGTTAATCCCAAAAACCCCGGGGGTAGATACGATGGATAAGTTTAGACCCATGAGCCTATCCAACTCTTTCTATAAAATCATTTTCAAAATTTTGACCACTAGGATTCTCAGTATTCTCCACTTGATTATTTCTCCACAACAAACTAGCTTTGTCCTAAGGAGATAGATTCTAGACTCAATAATGATGGTTCATGAAGTTATTCACTCCTTGGAAGCTGGGAAGAGGGAAGAATTCCTACTTAAGTTGGATCTATCTAATGCCTATGACAAGGTGGATTGGGACTTCTTGAAAGCTATTCTCTAGGCTTTTGGATTTGATGTCCAGGTTTGTAAACTTATTCTTCAACTTGTCTCTACCCCCTCTATGGCCATTCTAATGAATGGAGCTCCCAAAAATTTCTTCTTCCCCTCAAGAAGGCTTAGAGAGGGTGGTCCCTTATCACCTTTTCTATTAATTATTACAGTAGAGTATATTGGGAGGTTAATACTGAGGAAAAGATAGGATTAGAGCCTACATGGTTTTAAGCCATCATCCAAACAGATTACCTTCATCCATCTGCAATTTGTGGATGATACAATTTTGGGAGGGGAAGCCACAGTTCAAGAGGCTAAGGTGCTAAAATGTTTGTTAGATACTTACACAAGGGGTTTAGGATAAGCTATAAACTAGGATAAAATCTTAGTCTTTTTTGTAAATACCCCAATTGAGTGACAAAGAAAAATAGCTTGCATCCTAGGATGTGGTGTGGGGTCTCTTCTAGCTAGTTACCTTGGAATGCCTCTAGGGTCAAAATTGCTAGAATATTTTTGGAATGACATTATTAATAGATTTAACAAGAAGTTGGTAGGTTGGAAAGGAGCTACCCTTAATCAAGCATGTAAATGTAGTTCGGTGAAATCTACTCTTCAAAACCTCCCAACTTATGCCCTCAACCTTTTTGGGATCCCAATTAAACATGCTGATAGAATGGAAAAAATCCAGAGGGATTTTTTGTGGATAGGGGTTGAAGGAAAAAAGAGATATCATTTAGTAGCATTGGAGAATGTTTTCTTGCCTAAAAGCTATGGTCACCTAGGAATTAGAAAAATTAGACACCTTAACAATGCTTTGCTAGAAAAGTAGATATGATGCATTCTTCAAAGTCTTAGTGAATGGTAGGATATCATGGTGGAAAAATATTTGAGAAGGCAATCCCTCAAATTTATATTTAATGAAGCTAATATTATCAATGGATCCTTTATCTAGAATGGGATCCTTAAAGAAAAACCTTTGGCTAAATCAAAGGCAAAGTGAAAAGTAGGCATTGGGGAAAGTATCTTATTCTGGTAGGACAACTGGTTAAGCCAGGGACCCCTCATAGATCAACCTAACTATGAGAGATGGGCTAATTTATGTGTTAGAAGATTTGGTCTGAAAGTTAGAAACTATGGAGCTGATCACAAATGGAAAGACCCATCGCTAGTTTCATAGGATCTTAAACCACTAATGACTATCCTAAATGCGATGATCATTAATAATAAGAGGGATGAAATCATATGGGGAGACAATCCCAATGGGTTATATTTAGTTTCTTTAGGCTATTTCTTTCTATGGAATAGAAATGAGAAACCTATCTATGCAAAGGCTTGGATGACTAGCCTCACTCTAAAAATCAATATATTCTTTTGGTTGCTTCTTCAAGAAAAAATTCACCCTTGATAACATGATTAAGAGGGGTTAGATTATCCCAAATAGGTTAATTCTTTGCAAGAAATATTTGGAGTCAACCACCCACCTTTTTATTCATTGTCCCTACTCCTCTAAGGTATGGGATCTTATGACCAGGGACTATGGAGTTGGTGTAAACTAGCCAATATCCATGATTTATTTGGAAAATGGACTAGTATGTACAAAGGAATGAAGGCACAAATGATATGTTCCTGGTCTCTTCCACATTTCTATTGGGGAATATGGAAAGAGTGGAACAATTGTATTTTCAGAGATAGGGAAGCTCCTGCTTTTTTTATCACAAATAAAATTGTTACCACCATGAAGGAGAACTTTTCCATTAGAAAGGGGGGAGACTTTGAAGAAGGAGGAAACAACATAGTAAAGAAAAAGGATAGAGAGAGGAAAAGATAGGAAGCTAAGTGGCTTTTCCCCCCTGAAGAATGTCATAAAGCCAATTTCTATGGGGTAGCCAAAGTGAATCTTGGCCCTGTCAATTGTGGAGGAATTATTAGAAATGGTCATGGAAAGGGAGTTGTAGCTTTATCTTATCCCTTAGGGATTTAGACAAATCACTTTGTGGGGGCCAGTGTGGCCTATCATATTGTTAAACTAGATTTGGCTACTGGAATTGAGAACCTTTGGTTGGAGGGAGACTCTTCAAATATAATAAATTATTTAAAAGGTTGTTATCAGCCTCCTAGACCATCACAAATGTAGTGGAGGAGATCTAATTAGACTTGGTTAAATTAAAAAGGGTCCTCATTAGCCATGTGTATAGAGAGGCCAACTCAGCCGTAGACTTGTTTGCAAATGAGGTGGTAGTAAAAAACACAACAATAACATGGCACAATGGAGATATCTTTCTAGTGGTTGTGAAAGATATTATAACATTGGAATGTATATAGGGAAGGACAAAGGCAATCTTACATTAATTATGGAAATATATGTAACAGTGCAAGTAAGACAAGATGTTAATGAAAATCATGGGAAGGTAATAACTCTCCATCATTTCGTGTACTTGTGGCATGTTTTATGGGTTGCTTTGCCTATCCCCATTAAAATTGCCAAAGGTAAGAAAGATTTAGGGATACAAAAATTGTAAGAAGTCAAAGTCTATGAGTGCAAGAACTTTGAAAAGAATTCAAGATTGTTGGGGAGATGAGTAGGAAGGAGCCGATCAGGGAAGCAAAAAAATGGAAGAAAAGAACAAAAGTTTGGAACAAGCTAGAGAAGGGTGGGATAGCAAGGTACATTGAGAAACTCCATGGCTTTGATAAGGAGATCACCAAGCTCAAGGTGAATAATTGGAAGGATGGGCATGTAAAAATTGATGGGGTTTCTCATCAAATAAATGTGGAAATGATAGCTCATATCACAAAGATACCCATGGAGGGGATAAATTTTTTCAGGGATAACAAAATGTTTGCTAATGAAATGAAAGATTTTGTAAAGAATGAGGAAGAACGGAAGCATTTAGTGAAGGTTGAGACTTACTATGAAATGGAGTTGATAAAAAAGTTGTGGAGGTATGTTTTAAGAGTTGTTAGTGAATATATCTCTTTGTACACTAGATTTGACAAGGTCAGAACACACTACTCTATTCTATTAAATCATTTTAGGCATGGCACAAAAATTTCATTTCCTTTTCATTTGTTTACTTCAATGAGTAAGGGCATTGAGGGTTTTAAGAAGAAACCCAGTGCAAACCTTGCCTTGCATGAGGCTTTGATCTTGTTGGTCTATGAATACCTCAAGACTCAAATGAGGGGGAAATATTTAGGCCACTCTAGGGATGATTTGGAGGCCATAGGGAGCTCGAACTATTCTAATTCTGAGGATGTTCAAAGTCTTAGCTTAGAAGATGAGGATAAAACCTCCTTGAAAGGCAAGAAGTCTAAGGGATGGGAGAAAATTCCTCCTCCTTCTAGTATTGTTCTTAGCAGAAAGATCCCTTAGGGTTTAACCCCCAATCCCATGAAATAGGAGGAAGAGGAGTATAATCCAGAGGAAGAGAAGAAGTGGAAAGACAGTGAGAAGATGGGGGAAGATATTTCTATTTAGTTAGGGAACCCAAAAAAGGGAAAGGTTAAGGAGGAGCTACATCCAAAAGAGAAAAAAGATCAGGCACCTGAGGTTTGAAGACCCCTCCCTTCAATCGCTCCATCTCAAGAGATTAAGGAAACTATGCTGGAAGATAGTGGGGAGATTATTATGAAAGATAGAAGGAGTTTGTGGAGAAACTTCAACACCCAAATGGCAAAGATGGGGATTGTTAGGGAGAAAGTGAACCTGCAAGTCTTGGAAGAAATAGAAGGAAAAGCCCATTTTGATGAACTCGTTGATCCTACTCTATTTGCAATTTTAGATAATGCAAGAGAAACAGGGCTCAATCTGCTCAATAATGCCAAAAATAGCATGATAGATAAATTTTTGCTCTATCAAGTGGCTATTCCATGAGATTGAGGTGCTCAAGGGGAAAAGGAGCTAGAAGGTAGGGCATAGGATGAGCAGTGACCAGGGTCATCTTACCAGCCAAGAGGATTGTCTTTCAAAGGTTGAAAAAATGGTGCAAAAGATGGAAATATTGAACCAAAACTTGGCTAATCGAGTGATTGCTACCCTAAACATTCTGAAAGAGAACATTAATAGTTTGGGAAAATCATTGAAAAATTCAAGAATTGATGGGGATAAGGAAGAAAAGGCCAACTTTGACCTCGAGAAGATCGAGGGAGAAATGAAAGAGACCAAGGGCCAACTGGAATGAACTAATGATCTGAAATAGGAACATGTGGGCTTGGAGATATAGAGCACCAACAAGGAAGCCAAAAATATACAGGATCTAGATAGTGATAAGTAATTGCTAGTGGTATTATTTTTTTTCTTCGTAATATCTTTAGTTTAGTGCTTCTGGCTTTTGTATACCGGCCACAGGCCTATCTTTTTTTTTTGGCTTTTGTCTCTAGGCCACGGGCCCATCTTTTGTTATGGGTTTTTATAGGTAGTTGCATAGGGTCTAGACTTTGATTAATATTATTATTTTAGATATTATGTAAAAAGTCTTGGGTTTTAGGATCCCTGTAAAACCTATTTTTCTTAATAAAAAATAATTATTAATACATTGCAAGTAATTCAAGTGCATTTAGACTAGTTTTTGTATTAGTGATGTTCATTCCTTGAACCACTTGAGGTTTTTGTTATTTTTGTTATTGTGGATGGTGATATTTTTCATATATGTTAAGTGTATTTGGACTTGGTTGTGCATTAGGAATGTTGGGTCCTTGCACCACTTGATATTGTTGTTATCTTGGATGTTGACTATGTCCCCGAGAGGTAGGCATTATGTTAGGATCCTTGTTTTGATATGTTTAGGGGTTTGATGCTTCCCCTTGGGATATCATGTTTATTTGGCAATTGTCGATATTATTTTGTAGAATTTGTGAAATGCTAATAAGACCCTTCCTTTTTGGTTCAATAGGTGTTTTTGAAATAAGTATTGATGCTTCACATGGCATACTCATAGGGAGCTCCATAGTATTTGATGTCATAGTAGTTGGTAGAGTTAGGAGAAAGGGTGCACTTTGTTTATTTCCTTCTAAAGGAGGTATGTTTGGCATCCCTATGATTCAAGTCCCATTAGGCACTTCTTTTTGTTGCATCATTTGATTGAAGTCAATCCTTAATGTCCTTATTGGATTCTTTGGAACATTTTTATTGCCATTGATTGATGGGGGTTCATCAAATAAGGGGTTGATATTAATGTGTTCAAAGGTACCTTGGAGAATCTCAATGGTTGATTATTGGTCAGATATCATAGGTTTTACCTTTGTATTTGAAAATTCCAAAGGTTTTTCCCCCTTATCCAAGTTTAAGTTAATCATAGGTTGTATGTTTTCAAATGTGGGCTTGTCTTAATATTTAGACTTAGGTCCTTCAAAGTTGGGATTAAAATTGACTATCTCTTGGGCTACCAAGAGTTTAAAGTTCTTTCAAAAAGTTTTGTCTTGACATGCTCTAGCCATTTTTTCATTGGTAATACCATAGTCCATGTCAGAACTATCACTTAGCTACAAAGTACGTTGTTGTAAGTTTGAAGGATTGAAGGTTTTTTTTAAAGTTTTTTACATCATCAACTATTATAGGTACACTTCCACATCTAGGTAATATAGGTACAAATATGGGTTCAAAATCAAGAGTCCATTGAACTATTCCATGTGTAGGGGATGTGTTCCAAGGAAATTTCATGGTAGACATGTTGATAAGGGTTGATTGTCTCATTCTTTGAGGGTTACTATTTGGTGGATACATGATTAATGGGTCCACAAGTAAGGGTTGTGAAATTATAGTTTGACTTGTGTCAAATGTCTTTTGAGGTTTCTTGGTCTTCTTTTGTCTTGGACAAGCTTTTGGTTGTGTTTGCACTTCAAAAAAAAGGGTTGATATAGGTCATCTAGTCTTTTAGTTGATTGTGTGCTTGTGAGTGATGACATGATACCTAAGTATGAAAATGCAATGGGTAAGTCTTGACATGGACTCTCTACCTCTAAAGTACATACCTAAATTACCAACTACTCTCAGACTAACCAAGTGGGCCCCCTTGAGGTGTGCACTTGGTATCTAGAAGAGTGTAGTTGGTAAATAAGGTGTTTGGGAGACAAAAATGTAGAGTATGGATGCTCTAAGTGTTTTCAGGGATTTTCTAGGGTTTAAGGATGAAATGCAAGTTTTAGAAATGTAGTTTGGGACTTTAGAACCTAAGATGGATTTCCTTGTTACCAATTGCTCTCTAAATCTACCAAGTGTGCACCTCAGGTGTGTATTTAGTAAAATATGACTATTTTTTGGACTTTAATGGGTTTGGTGTGCTATGCAAGATATGTAAGTGCAAAATGACCTAGGGTTATGATATGCAAGGTGTAAATGACCTAAGGGGATGATGCACAAGTGCAAATGTGAGTGACATTTTGAACTTTTACTAAGGGATATGCAAATGATTCTAAGGTATGCAAAATGTAGATTGTGTTGGACATTAGACTTAGAAATGATGTTAAAGGTTTATGTATGAAACCTGAGATTTTATTATGCAAGGGGTTATGCTAGAGTTGATAATGACATTTATGATATGCAAGATAGGGATAGGGGATTATGTAAAGCATTGGGTTTGGAAAATGATTTGGACAAGTTGATTATTTGAGATGTTTATGGGATTTTGATACTTGGAGGAAATGCTAGGGTTTTGGACAATGTAAGGTGAAGTGATTATGCAACCAGGGTTAAGAAAAATAATGTTTAGGGAGACTAAATATGTGATAATGCTACGACAAGTGTATGCAAGGTTTGAACTTAGGAGAAAATATTTGGAAAGTATCAATCTAAGAGTCTAACCTTATGAATATGGACTTTGGATCTTGACCAAAATAGAAAAAAATCAAAAAAATCAAGTTTATAAAAAGGAAAAGGTCAAATCCATCATCCATTGACATTAGAAGGTACTCTAGGATTCATACTTTGTTTTGATTTTTGACTAAGTAGAAAGGAGTTTTAGGTTAAAAATGATGTTTAGAGGGGATCAAAGTGAGGGCTATGTGAATTGGATATGCAAGATGCAAGGATCCTAGGGTGAAAAATGATGTTTAGGACATTATCAGAATGAAGACCTATATAGGCATCTAGAGGCAATTCTAGGGTCCCAAAATGCATTCTTGAAGTAAAAATTGGCTATTTTGGAAACCAAGTGTGCTCAAAAAGCCCTAACTGAACTTTGATAGAGCCAGCTCTTCCTGTGGTATATTTGGGGCCTAGAATATCATAGTTGGTAATTTTGGAGTGCAATTGATAAAATGGGTTGAAACTTTGGTGATTTTGGACTTGGTGACTTTTAGATTGTTATGCCAGAGAGTGAGTTGACTGGGGATGATGCTATGATTAGAACGAGGATGAAAAATGAGGGGTAGGACATGGTAAATGAGGACTAATATGTTCAAAATGAGGGATAGTGAATGCAAGAATTCAAGTTGGGGGATGCAAGATGAAGACTAAGGGCTAAAAGATGAAGACAAGGAGATGCAAAATGAAGGCTAAGGGACACAATATGAAAGCTAAGGGATGCTATATGAGGACTAAAAGATGAAAAATGAGGATTAAATGATGCAAGAATGAGGATCAAAAGATGGAAAATGCAAGGGTATGCTATGCAAAGATGAAGTCTAAATCATGCCAAGGACTCCTAAGGCTACAAGTATTCATGTTTACAAAATTATCAAGGGTTTTGACAAAAGTTTTGCAATATTTTGACAAGAGGTTTGTAGTGTTTTGACAATGTGATTGTTTAGAAGTGTCTAAGGTTCAAATGTGGTTGGTGTGAGTTTGTAAATTTGGCATTATCTTGATTAATGTTATTCACACACACAAGAAACAATAGACACGAATAGTTGTTAAACTTAAAAGATACATCAAAACCTAGGCTTTAAGACTATATCCACTTAATTCCTACTTGAACAAAAGTTTAATCACCCTTATGCAGAGTGGAAAAAATAGGATCTTAGTACCATAGGCTCCCCCTTTCAATGCAATTACCTCTCAAGGCTACCAATATCTACTTCCCAAGGGTCATCACATCCCAAGGTATTCTTGCCTCTACTAAGGACTGTGTGAATGTGGGATGTCTTCATGAGCACGGGTGACCCCCTAAGCTAGTGGATAGAAATGATTTTGACCACTGAACACCATTCAACAAGTGAATTACAAACTCCCTTAGAAGGTCTCCCAGCCTCGAGAACTAAGGTTTGACACACCACAAGGGTATTGGAGGAGAGCTATCACTTAGAAATATTGTCAATAGGGCATTAATAATATTGAGTATATTATCGTGGCTAGAGTGTAGACCTGGCATTGGCTCATTACCAATTTGAGGTCGATAAGGAGAAAGAATACATCTATGCAACTCTTTGGATTCTAAATAATGGAGATATGTCAACATCTTGCACCAAACATATTAGTAGTTTTCAAGTGATTGATCTTCTCCCAATGAATGCCACATGATACAAATAGATCATTAGTAACACAAAAACCATTACTCTAGGTCCTAGAATCAAAGTGAAACCCTAGATGCAAATTATGACCGAAACTTGATCTTTTTGTCAACCAATTGTGCTCTGATAGTACCAACTATGCCAGAGAAGGCCAAAATCACTTAGGAAGGTCCCAAGTGCACTTAGATAGTGCCAACTACTCCCATGGTGTAGTTGGGTCCCAAAATAGTATAATTGGTAGTTTTGGATTGTAGTTGGGAAGCTAGGAAGAAGATAGGGTGAAACACAGTCAAAATGGCACCCATAACATATAGAACTCAAAGAAAGAATACCAAGTGCACTCTAATGGTGCCAAGTGCAAAACTAGAGCACTTGGGGCCTAGAAGGGCACAGTTGGTACTTTTGGAACATAGTCAATTAGATGAGAACAATAGACAAAGGTTATACTAGGGCCTAAGCCCCTAACACATCTTTGTAAGGCACCCAAGTGTACTAACAGTACCAAGTGCACACTTGGGACAAAGAGCTATAAGAATGCATAAAAAAAAGATAAAAATTTGTTATGGCCTCCTCATTAGACTAGGTGTGATCAAAATAACCAGCCAAATGTTAGAATCCTTCAAATTAGCTCCCTCCTTACACCTATAAGCACAAATTTAAAAAAAAAACTCAAGTTAGTAAGTATAAGTCATGTTGGGTTCACAAATTATAGGACTATAAAATGGGTAAAAACCTAGCATACTATGAGCAGCCTGAAACACAATCATTAAGGATAAATTTGGTGGATAATATTTTCCAAAAGGAGAATCTCACTCATTAGGGGCCCTAAATTTGGCAAATGTTGTTACACTTTTGGGGATGTGGTGATGTGCCTACACTTTATGAAAACTAGGTCCCATGCTCAGACCAATTGCCAATAATGATACATAATTATTTTTATTTTGGTGATGACTTTGCCAATGGAATCTAATCTTTCCACATGGTAAATTAAATAATTTCACCCACAATTTTTGAGGCTTGTCTTTTTCAATGGTCACATTTTCCAATATATGGTAAAACTTTAAGTTAGGTTATATAATAAGTACATGTACTTGACACATGTCTCTATTCAGGTGACTTTCCAAGTAATTTTTTATCCTTTTAAGCTTTGGCCCAAAATAAATTTGATTGTGAACAGGCATCATTATTCTAAAGACTTTCTCTAAAACTTGTTGTCCTCGAACCTTTAGGCCTAAAACAAGATTTATATTGTTGATTTACAATCATATAATAGTTATTCAAATGAGTTACTATGTTTTAGATGATATAAAATATGGTATCTAGGTGTTCATACTTTTGGTTATGATTTTCTTCAATAATTAAATACTCGCTAGGGGTTTATATTGTTTTCATGTGATGGAAAAATAATCACCAATGAAAACAATTTTTTTCAAGTTTGATAAAAAAATAACCAATAGAAATTAATTTTTTCTCCCTAAAATAATATTGGATTTGCCAAGATTTTATATTTCTTTCCAAATGGAGGTTTCTTAAAGTTATATTTTTCAATCAACATATGTTAAACCACTCTAATCTACCATGAAAACCAATGAAACTAAAGGAATTTAAACAAGTTAAAACCCCTTTCTCAATTATAGTTCCCAATTGCTTCTTTCTTCTCTATTGTTGATGTAGCTCCAATTGCCTATAGTGCATAGAATTCAAAGAAAATGACAAAGATATGATGAATGCTATTGAAAATACTAGAAGTGTGGCTTGGGCATCATTTGAGATAATATGGATGTCAAGGATATGGGTTCTAAGGATCTAAAATGAGTGCAAGATGGCTCAATTTATAGCCCAAACACAAGAGGTGAGACATGAATGAGGAGATGGAAATTTTTCAATTCAAGTTTACAACTTGGCATGATATTCCTTAGAATATCTATGAAAAATACAATGCAATATGCTACATATAGGATTCTATGACACATAAAAGTTAACATGGCTAAATGTGGAAGAGAATCTATGAAATGCATATGACACATCAAAGCCACTTGTAGGACAAGAATCTATGATGAATGTGGCTTATTATAGTCATGCATAAGGAATAATATATGTCAAATATGATACATATTGGCCAAGTGTAGAGAGAGGATCTATGATGTATATGTCCATGTGTCAAGACTAGGTAGAATATTTGAATTAAAAATTCATAATTCCACACAAATGGAAATTAGTAAAATAGAATTTAGAAGTGGAAAAAAGGACTTAGGAAATTGAGAATTTCTATAGTTTGCAAAGATGTACCAATTAATTAATTAACTTTGCATGTGGTTGATCCAAGTTACCATTGGTAGGGATCACCTGTATTATTTAGGGTGAATATTGATGCTCCAAAACTCTAAGTTATTCCTTGTGTCACCTTAACTATGTGAAAGTAGATATTTGCCTTCCAATGGGGAAGCAAAGCATAAGTTGAGTGATCCAACCATACATTTATTTATGCTTCCCATAATTGGCATTTTGTGTATCTCCTCTCTCTTAATTTTTGACCCCAAAGTGGGGTAGTGGGTAGTGGTTCATTTACACATTTCCAATCTTCCCCCAACCCCTAGCAAGGGTTGGGCAGGATGAGCCACCTATAATATAATTATACAACCTTGGCGAATATATTGCCCCTCACAATATAGTTATCCCAAAAGCATGGGAACAATTTAGGGGGAATTGTAGGGCTTTTCCACCTCCTAGAAAATTGTGGGGATGCCCACTCCCCACTCAATAGGAGAATCTAGAATCTAGTCTATCCCAAAGTGGGAAGCTATTGAGCCTCATCTCATCATGGTCAGATCGACCTACTATAATTGTCTTATATCTCTATGGGGACCCAACTATATCCATATGGCTGCCCTATCTAATTTTCATTATGGATCTTTCACTAGATCGGCTCAGCATTACATTACCAAAAGTGAGGGTTCACCCAGCCCTTCACCCCTACGCTCTATAATTGAGGTAGAATCCTTATTTTAGGGTGTTGTAAAATAGTAGGGGCCTACCCACCCATAGTTATCACCCTTTAGAATAAAGCCCTATCTATATCCCTGGGGACTGACTCCTGCATCAATACTGTGATGGACTCCTATTCCAATACCCTATAGATCATAGGGCCCTACCTATCTAGTTGCATATCCCATAGTCCTATTATTCTAAGGGCCCTCATAATAGATCCATTGAGTAGTTGGATGAAATTCCCCATCCGTGTATAGATGGGGGTGCAATAAACCTATGGACTCAACCCCCTCCCCGATTCTAATAGAGGAAGGAATTTATCTCCCAGTGGCCTACTATGATCCCAAGCAAGGAATCCAAGAACACTATAGTATTTAGATCTCCCCTTTAGAATAGTAGGGCAATTTGTATTTGTGAGAGCAATGAGGAGGCAAGGGAAGCTTGGTCGAGCCCTTACCCTTACCCTTACCCTTACCCTTACCCTTCCCTTCCCTTAAAATAGTGGTGCAGTATCACTCACTATCTATGATGTAAATATAATATTATAAAATAGAATATGGTAATGATCCAGAGATGCTAGCATCACTATAGTCAATTCTACGATGCCAGGATGGCATGGAACATTCACAATAATTGAAACATCACTAAAATCCATCCACCTTTTTTGAATGCCCTCCTATTCACCAAGGTAGGGAAGGAACAATGATGTTTTCTAGAACATGACTGCTCAAAATATATTATTAATTAATTCATAATGTTGGTTGGTAAGAATAGTGAGTAATGCAGGATGAAAATGATTGAAATGACACAAGGATAGACTATGGATTATCTAATCATATAAGGTTAGTAAATGATTGGCTGATTCAATTATATAAATGTAGGATTAACCCTTTGACAAAATACAATGATTATGAAAATTGAATAGGACAATGGTTGGTAGATCAAAGCCATGATCAAATTGATTGAGCGTTTAGGATTGATAACATGCAAAGGACACATAACATGGACTAAGGATATCTAATATTTAAAAGATAGTGTAAAGGCCATATGATTTAAATTGATTGATAAGATTGATCATTATAACATCAACATATACTTTCAATATTATTAAATTGATAGGATGATGTCATTATATGACATTGAGGGACTAACCAATGTCAATGATCAGATGATAAAATGATAGGTTTGACCTAGTGATGAGGGACATGGTAGTGCCAAAGTCAGATTTGATAGGTTCGATAGCTTGCCAAGCCATTGATGGACATGCACATGCTTAGGGTTTGATAAGTGATGATTAATTTGAGATTTTTGAGATTTTTTAGATCATTTAGGGTTGATTTGGGATGCTTTTGGGTTAGTTTGGGTGAGATTTTCTAGAACATGACTTCTTAGAATATATTATTAATTAATTACAAATGTTAGTTGGTAAGAATAGTTAGTAATGCAGAATGAAAATGATTGAAATGATGCAAGGATAGACTATGGGTTATCTAATTGTATAGGGTTAGTAAATGATTGGCTAATTCAATTATATAAATGTAGGATTAACCCTTTGATGAAATGCAATGATTATGAAAATTGAATAGGACAATGGTGGGTAGATCAAAGCGATGATCAAATTCATTGAGTGTTTAGGATTGATAACATGCAAAGGACACATAACATGGACTAAGGATATCTGACATTTAATAGATAGTGTAAAGGCCATAGGATTTAAATTGATTGATAAGATTGATCATTATAACATCAACATATACTTTCAATATTATTAAATTGATAGGATAATGCCATGATATGGCATTGAGGGACTAACCAATGTCAATGATCAGATGATAAAATAATAGGTTTGACTTAGTGATGAGGGACATGGTAGTGCCAAAGTCAGATTTGATAGGTTCGATAGTTTGCCAAGACATTGATGGACATGAAAATGCTTAGGTTTGATAAGTGATGATTGATTTGAGATTTTTGAGATCATTTAGGGTTGATTTGGGATGGTTTTGGGTTAGTTCGGGATGATTTTGGGTTGATTTGAAAGGATTGTGATGATGTTGAAATGGTTTAGGGTTGATTGTATGAGATTATGATGATTTTTAAATGGTAATGAGTCAATTCTAAAAAGTTCAAATAGAACCGGACCCAATTTTGAAATGATCTGCAATTGATTTGAAAGGGGGTGTGAATAATGAAGAATATTGTCACAATATGCTTGAATAATATTCAAGTTGGCCAAAAGATTAGAATTAAAAAAATGAGAAAATGGGACATTTTAGTTTTGAGTGATAATTGTGGGCCTCTAAATCCATACACACTTCAACATGATCTTTACATGTCAGAAACATCCCAAAATGAATATGGGATTGTCCATTCGGTATGGCTAAACAAAGCAATATGTTGCCTTCTAACTAGATGTGGTTTTGCTAAACAACTAGACCAAACTAGTATGAAGGATTTGAAAGCATGAAAATGTAATCTAATCTATGTTTTTGATGTTTATCAAATGCAAATATATAAAGATTAATCTAAATGGAATTGAAATTAATCTAATAACAATAAAGAGTAATGACCAGATGAATGCACTTTAATCTAAATGATGAGCATATGAAAGCAAGAGAAAATTTGAATGCAAGGAACTTGAGTAATCAAATTAGAATTAATTCAATATTTTTCATGTGCATCCTCCAAAATGAGAGGTTGGTGGCTTCTTATATAGAATCCTAGAATTTGATCATTGGTCAAGATCGATCTAAGTGTATGGTCTTGATTGAAGATAAGATTGAGTCCTCCATTTTCTATGGAGTTGAGTGAGAGGAAAAAGGAGATAACAATGATCCATTCAAATATGTGCTCATAATTAGATTTTCTAATTAATTAATTAATTAGTTTGAGAAATTATGAGGACATATTTGAATTAATCAATATTATTATTTCCTTTTTCATGTGAGATGAAATAGGAAAGGATATCAATCCATTTAATCATGTGGTCATAGTTAGATATTATAATTAAATAAATAATTAGTTTCAATAAGTATGACATATATTTAAATAAACTAAAATATTTTAATTTCTTATTTATGTGTATTAGCTAAAGGAGTAGATTTAATTTAATTAAAGTACTTGTGACTTAGAATTAAATTAATTTGATTAATAGTTTTAATTTTAGCTAATTCAATTAATATTTAGGAATTAAGTTAAATAAGTGATTAATACATATTAATGATTTTCTATATTTGACACTTAGGTCGAGTATAAATTATCAAAATTAGAATTGCCTAGTACAATAGGACTTTAAGTAATACTGATAAACAAAAATTGGTTCAAAATACCAATGTGCCAACTTAAGCATACTACATTTGCCCCTCTTTGAATGAATGTACAAGCAACACGTTGGTTCAAAGAAATTAGAAATATGAGAACATAGACCAAGAGCTACAATTGGTTTGAGATTGATGACACAGAGACCAATTGATGATATTTTTAAGGTTATCTCTATAATAGATCTTAGCCTTAGGGAATCCAAATAGAACACCTATATACCAATATGAAAGAACAAAGATGATCAAACTTCATAGAATTGTTCCCAGAACAAGATTCAATTCTTAGGAGTCAAGGTTAGATTGCCTTGATACCTTTCCATTAGAAGATGACAAGATCCATCATGATTCATAGGATTATCCCTAGAATGAGGCTTAATCCTTAAGAGTCAAGGTTAGATTGCTTGGATACCTATCCATTAAATAGTGATTGAAAGCAACATTTTAGAATTATCTCCAAAATGGAGCTTAATCCTCCAAAATCCAGATAAAAAACTTGAGTACTGGTCCATAAAATGATAACAAGACCTAATCATGAGTTGTAGAATTATCCTCAGAATGAGGTGTAATCCTCAATATTTAGGGTTAGAATGCCCCAATACCTATCCATCAAACTTTGACAAGGCCTGCTATAAGATTGATCAGTTGAATAGCATATGATGCCAGATAGGGGGAACAAAGATGCCCCTAGTGAATAAAACACTATATTTAGATTTGAAGCCATATTTGAAAGATTCAAATATGTTCAATGATGTAGTCATCATCTTGCCCACTTGGGAGCAAAGTCAAAAGATGACACATTAGAATGAAATTGATTAAAATCTTGAAAAATTAAAAAATATAAAAAAATTTGAAAAACAAGAATCCATTGATGAAAACCTATCAAAAAGGCATCATGGTAGAAAAAATAGAATCTCTACCAAGAAGGTCAAAACTTGGTAAACATGCACCTTTTGTTTTCAATGCTACATCTTGCGATGCATATTTTGGCTCTTGTACAATTGCTAAAAATGGTTTCTAATGTGCATGTTTTAGTTGGTTTATCTTTTTCATGCATCATTCAAGCCAATTTCTCTTGCATGGTTTGAAGTTGTTTTTTTAACTTGGATGTTTCTATTTATTCTTCTTGTGTGATAATTGTTTCAACATTGAATGTTGTGGTAATTTTTCTCCTTCTTGAGTGAGCTTAAGAAAATATTTTTATTTCTCATCATCAAGCAAGATCTCCATCATTTTTTGAAATTTGCTATCTTTATGACATTTCTCTATGTCTTCTAGGGGTATCTCTCTAGTATCTTTGTACTCATTTGTGTAGTTGTAAGGTTCTTTCACACTTTCATTTCTTTGGTAGTCTTGTTGGTATTGTCTCCTACTATTTTCTCCTATTTCTTGATCTTGATTAGTTATTTTAGGAGTGTAGAAGGTTTTAGTATGTGTCACTTGTATAGGTGTTTGAAAAAAAAATTGAGTTGTTTCATTCAAAGATGTAGGTGTTCTATCAATATCTAGATGTTCTTGATATAATGGATTCCTAGTTTGTTGCAAGTTGATGGAACATATTCTTTGAGCACTAGGCAGACTAGTAGGTGAAGGAGATCATAAGGACTCTTCACTAAATTCAGACTATACTTAAACTTGGGAGTAACCTCAATTGTAATTTCTACCTCTATCTCTACTATGTCATGGTCTATAGGGAGTAAACATGTTTCCACACCTTGTTACAACAGTCATAGAAAATGACTTAAGATAAAGTTTGAACAAGGATCACACTAGAACATTGTCTCAAAGTGAGTAAGCATATTATATATCTAGGTATGAATAGTTTGAGAAATGGCTAGAATAGCTGAGAGTTTTCACTATCATAGTGCAAGATATAACAAACAAAAGAGAGAAAAATAGGACAACCAAGTAAGGAGACTAGTTCATATGTGAATCACAAGTGATCAACTAAGTAAGAAATCAAAGCTTTACACTATTGCAGATAGAGGAATGACTAAATTTTTTAAGATAAAAATCAAATTTGGATCGAGTTTCAATGAGAGAGATTAAAATAACTCACTATTTTGGACGATTTTGGACAAACTCGCATGAGAAAATGACTTCCAAGTGAGAAAATAGTGATAACTAAGTGAGAAAACACCTTTGGTAGAGCAAGTTTAACAATTTTAAGACTAACTTTTGTGTGAGGATTTAGATAAACCCATGAAAAGAATTATAGTGAGCCAAGCAAGGATTCAGAACATCAATTTTGCAAGTACTTTCTTGCACAAAGATTTAGATAGAGTCGTACAAGGAATTGACAAGTTTATAGCAAAGACTAGTTTTTGACCAAAAATTTAGTGTTTAGGTATAATCTTTATTGAGGATTCTTAGCTTCTTGCATGATGAAATACAGAGAGCCACATGAGGAAACATGAACTGATAGTTGTAAACGTGTTTTCTCGTGCCAAGTTTTGCAGAACTGTAGGTGAGAAAAGGAAAAAAATGACAAATTTGGACTCTACTTGAAGAGATTCTAATGATTTTGGTACTTTCTAAACAAAGTATTGACAAAAGTGGTAAGTTTTGGGTAGATATGAACATAATTTTCAAATTTTGGACATCATGTTGGTTTGTAAGTAAACATTGTTTTTTCGACAAGGGATGCAAACAGTAGTCATAAACAATTCGACTAAGGAAAAAGCAACTCAAAAGGATAGGGAAGTCTTGAACTTTTATTGTTTGGATGATTTGGACAATTTATAGATTCAAAAAAGACACTCTTTTATCCCTATAACAAAAAATGGTAGAGGAAACAAAATCTTTGTCTCACAACTTATGCACATACGTTGACCTTACATAGTCGTGTCACCTCGCTAGAGGGTGCCCATCTTTTAAATGTATTTTGAGGACTCAATAAAATATATGCTCAATGAGTACCCTTGTAGCTGGGTCAAGGGCATATACCACATTCCAACATCTAGGTACATGCCTATGGTGAGGATCTACAAAAGAGATTCTTCCCCCTCCTTAGACAAAGATTATGCCCCCTTTTGGAGGTGAACCAGATAGCAATTTTCTACAAAGTTTTTACTTGGCTTCCATTCATATTAGTCCCTAGTGGCTTCATGAACAAAGTTGGGATTAGTAGCCCACACCAACATCTGTAAGTGCACACACTTGACTAGTAATACTAAGGGTAGTGCCACCTAGTGCAACAGACATAGCCTCTTCTTGATATGCGATATCAAAATGAAGAAGAGAAAGTTAACACTACTTTGGAGTCTTTTTCTCTAAAAATATTCTTTATTAGAGTGAGTTGGAATCACTGACAAAAGGTGTGTGCTCACTTGAGTCATTCCCAAAGGTTGGATTGCTCCGCTAGGCCCTCTATAGGTTGACTCAAACTGTAGCTTGGATTCAAGGGTCAAAGTTTCTGATTTTCCCAAAGGGAAAAGAGAATACTCCTCTACCTCATCACCTTACCCAAACACACTAAAATTTTCATAATCGAGTTAGTTCATCAATCCCAACATGTCTTTTTCCAAGATTTTGATTTTCCTAAAATGAAATCATTATTTTTTCATGATGATAGGAATGATGAGTGCTAACATCCATAGCTATGTAGGGTACACTATTCAATCTACTAGATTGATAGAATTTATGAGATATTACCCTTATAGCAAAGTTTAGTAGTGGACATATGATGGTATCTATAGTCATACCTATTTTAATCCAAACTAATCAGTGTTCTTCTCAATCACCTCCTTGGAGTCACTTTTGAGTGTCTTTGGCTAATCTAGGGTTGGATAACTATTAACCCTATGAATTATTCTTTTGGTGATCTTAATAGGTCCTCCTTCCAGCCATAAAAACCATCATGAATTTGGCTTATAACAATTCTTATCCACTCAATTTTGAACACATTAGGAAAACCTACGTCTTGTGTTAAACCCTTTGTCTCAACAATTCTATATTCCTCCTTTAGAATACCATTTTCGCACAATCTATTATATGCATCTCTAATTTCCATGTCTCCTATACTTCCTATTTTACAATTGTAACACTTCCTAACATCTTGCACGATAATCACATTTGGCAGGATCATTGATAAAGCGTTAGAAGGATCTTGTTTATAGGCTATGTTAGGGGTGTCTTTAAAAATGTGTTGCTTCACTTAATTACTGACAAGTTGGTAAATTAAAACTTCCATCCCTTCTACATTATTTAAACTAGACACCATTATATCAAACTAGGGTTTATGCAAAAGTAAACTGTGTAGCTTGGCTTATGATAAATACCTTGTGCAATTTGTATGCTGGTGTGAGATCATTAATAAAATCTTTATAAATTCCTTGAACAAGTTTTGAAATTTCCTTCTACTCTAGTTTCTCTTGCTTGAATTTAAAATGATGAATAATGAACAAAAATTGATCATATACCCTTTGAAAACCTTGCATTTAATGCTTAGTGCTTACATAGTTGTAAGCTTGACATCAACCATTTTTCAGAATCACATAGCATCCATTGATATTTCCATCACTCGATAGTTAGTACAAGTTCAACATCAACTATATGGTTTTCCAGCTCGACATTAACTAACATTCCACTTGACATACATTGGAGACTTTTTATACTCGAAAACAAGATGTAAAACTTAAAGATTTAACTTGAATTTTCAACTTCTTACATCTTTATTCATGCTAATATAGTCTTTTCAATACTATCTACTTTGGGATTGATGTATGATATAACACTTTGAATATCAATCCCACATACCTCTTGATTGCCTAGTTTGATGAGGTGTGATCACCTGATGCATTGGGTGGAGTGATCCCTTCTTCATTTGATGTGCTACAAGAAACTTTATTTTTCCATGTCTTGTTCATCTCATCTTTGATGTGTTTAACATCTACCTTTCCTTTGCCTTTATCAAATTCACAACTTGGTGCCTTTGACCTAGTTAGACAATGCTTGCTGATGTGACCAGTCTTCAAATAGCTAAAACATGTAGTTTGACTCAACCACCTTTTGTAGTTGCCACTAAAATGTGTCCTAATACAATTCTTAGGAATATGTCCATATTCTTGACAATAGTGATAGCTATATCTTGTTAGTATAATCCCAATTATAAAAATTTCCATTGTTTCTTACCTTTGTTGGCTTGTTTGATGACCACATCAATTTGTATTTTCATTCAAAGGCTTTATGTACATACTTTCAACAATTGTAGCAACATCCTTCAAATCTTTGCCTATGCATGGTCCTGGTTCTCCATTCATGTGCCTGATGACCTTTCTTGTTGCACTTATGACAATGAGTCATGTTCTTAGGCTTGATATTCTGATTTGTATTCTTACTACTACACTAATTAGTAGTATGTACTTTCTTTCCACAATTATGAAAAGTAGGTTTAGAGTTCTTACCTTCTATGTTCCTTTCTTCAAAAACTTTGGAAGATTATCCTTCTTTAGCGCTTGTGTAGCCCAATCTTCGTGTATTATTATTGGATCTAGGAAATCTTAGTAATGGCTCAAAATATTTGATGGCTTCATTTGGCTTGTTGAGACTTTTAGAAAATTCCTTCTATTTTTAGGTCACTCTAAAATTGTTCATTTTGCAACTTCAATGTAGTTATGTCGATGTCCTTGACATTCAGTTCATAGTTGGCATTCATCATTTGACTTAGAGTATCCAATTACATGTTGGAGATCTTAGTTAGCTCTATTGAATTCTCTTCTAATCTATTTTCTATAATTATTTTGTCTTCTTCAATCATGGCTTTGTCTTCCATGGCTTTCTTCTTCAATTCAGTCACCTCACATAGTAGTATAGCTTGTGATTCTTGTTCTAGTTTGAGATTTCTGATTTCCTCAGCTTAGATTCTATTCTTTTCCATTAGATCTGCAACTGTTGCATCAAATTCATTGGAGTTAACATCTATAGATAGCTTGGTGGTGTCTCTCTCTTTGTATAGTGTGTCATTCTCTACAATACCAATCTTTTTTCTTCTATTCAAGGATTTCTTTTATTCCTCTCTTGCCTCATTCAATTGATGTAGTATGAGATTTATTTCAATCTCCTAATTTTCAATTGTCTTTCCCAACTTGTAGACTTCCATTTCAAGATCTTTCCTCAAAGTTACAAAGCTTCCCTTTTAGAGAACTAGGGTCTGATACCAATTTTTGGAATTACAAGTGGGAAGAGTAAACTTTTGAGGGGTGTTGGAAATACAAATGGGAAATGTATACTTTTGAGAGGGGGGTGAATTACAAGTAGTAATCTCTAACCAAAAAACTTTAAAACAATGCATGCATAAAGTTATTGAAATAACATATAAAGTAAATGCATCCACATAAATACTTGACACCATATTTGATTACCTAGAAACCCTCTAATGAGAAGGTAATTTGGGGTGGGGATGACACCAAGAATTCTTCACTACTGCAACAATAAAGTTCACCTATTAAGGTTACATATTTTTACCATTCTCATTATCTGCCATGTGAAAGGCCTCCCCTATTAAAGGCTTACAAAAGATTGCTAGATCCTACCCTATTAAAAGTTTTCTTGGCTAAAGGACTTTAGAACACTCACTTGGAATGTCACCCTATTAAAGGATTTCACTATGACTGTTAAGTCAACCTTAATACAAAGGATTTCATCCTGCTAATATAGTTACTAGAAAGTATAATAGAATGTTTGATCTGATACACTTACAATCTGATATTGCTGATTTTAGATCTCAATTCAATCCTCCTTAATCCTTTCTAATCTATTATGGAATTTTTGTATCTTCAATCCTCTATTCTAAAAACTGGTTCTACAATTTTGTCCTTCTTCTAAGTCATCTTGAATATACACTAATCAATTCACCCCTTTCACTTCCTTCAAATCTTCGTTAGTATCACCTCCTCGCATGCATTCTCTAATTCCCTCTCTAACTTACTTGATTATGGGGCTTCATCTCCCTTAAAAAATACTTTGGTGGCTTAGGGTTAGGTATGAATCTACAATTGAAATTCATCCATTTTTCTTGCTCAATTCCTTCTATTTTTCTAGTTGGTTACATGTTGATCACATAGGGAATCCAAATAGATTCAATATTATCTTCAAAGCTTTGAGATCTATCCATATGTTAGCTCAAAAATGGTTTACATAGTTGTTTATGCCATCACAAACAACTAGGTCAATTTTTTGTTACTTGACACTTGTTAATACTACTACTCGACACTTGAACTTGCTTGGCATCTATTGTTCACTCAACACTTGAATAGCTTGGAACTTACTATTTACTCAACACTTGATTTACTCAACACATTTTAGTCTATTGTTTAGTTATGACAATTTTCATTGTGGTATCAACCTTAGCTGATGTATTTTAAGATGATTTCTCATGAGGTTGACCACTAGTAGCTATAGGGGTGGTAGAAAGTGGTTCTTATGTATTCTCCTTGTCCCTACTTAGGTCAGTTATTGCTTTCTGCAACTCATCCACATTGACCAATACTAGATTGTCACATAATTTTTCTTATAGTGTAGAGTGGTCAAGAATCTTCTTTAGATCCTCTGCAATTAGTGGATTGATGTTCTGAGCTAAGTTGTCAAGAAGATCCTTTACTTTTACTATCTCTGTAGGTGTGTTTGTGTCATGTGGAAGACTTAATGGTGGCAATTGTGTGTCTTGCACATTTTGATATGTTTGCTACTCCTTAGTTGTTGCCTTTTCATCATTTTTCTATGGTGCCTCCTCCACTGTGTTATCTACCTTTTCTTTTTGAACTTCTCCTTCCTTGTCATTCTCTTCATCTTCTCCATTGTTCCTTTCCTCAAAGGAATCTTCTTCTCCTTCCTTGATAGTAATCAAGACATTTATCAACTTCCACATTTGAGTTTATTTCTTGACAACATCTTCAATCTTGTTTTGAAGTATGTTGAATGCCCTATACCTGGGTGCAAACTTGCTACTCTAAACTAGCTTGTGTCTTTTGACTCAGTCCTTTCTTCATCAAATTCTAGTTGTGCAACATATTTCCTCCCTAATTTCTTCTACATTGGACCTAGTTGTTTAGTAGCCTTCTTCTTCTCTTTTATTTTTTCCTTAGCCTTTTCAGTGGTGGACCTTGTGGTTTCTCTTGTGGCTAGAGCAATAGGCTTTGCAAGGCTTGGATTTACAATTTTCTTACCTTTGGGCTAAGTTAAAGGCTATGTCTTAGCCTTTCTCTTCTTTAACTATTGTTTTTTGGTGCTTTCTCGACTTGTTCTTCCTTGAAACCATCTTCATCTTCATCTTCACCCATTCCTTGGGTTAGGGCAAGAGGTTCTTGGTCCTACTCTTGTTCTTCTTCTTCCTCTTCATCATCATCTTCATTATCACCTTCAGCTCCTTCACCAAATTTTTCTTTCAACTTCTTAACCATTTTATCCTTATTTTTGAGAGTTGAGGTAGTTTTCAACTCCATTTCAACCATGGATTTGACAACATCATAATTTCCAAAGATTTTTGTTGTCTTGTCAACTTCCTCTGCAAGTAGTGTAGCATGGTTGCTGATGCTTCATCTATATTCATTTCATACCCCAAAGGCCTTAGCCATCTTACTTTGGGTACTACAGCCTGGATAAAAGTGTAATCAATATCTACCAAGAAATAAATGTCATTGAAGTACTTTCTCACCAAGGAAATAAGAATTCTCAGTCTCTATTTCATGGATTGCTTGAAATCCTCAAAGTAACAAGTCATCATAGATTCAAAATTGTCTCCAATTTGTTCTATGTACTCATATATTTGTACTACCATAGACCTATTGGTCTTCCATCCTACCTTACCAAAAGAGGCAAACTCATTTTTAACATAGAAAAATATACATATCAAAATTAAACCAAATTTGCATTGAGTACTTTTGGATCTCGTTATTGCTCCTAAATTCTCCATGATTTATTGCAAATGTAGCTCTACAAGATCATAAGTGTGATCTTGTTTCACAATCTTGTATCCTACATCAACTACAATACATGGCACACTATTCAGTCGACTTGACTAATAGAATTTGTGAGATATGACCCTTACTAGAAATTCAAGAAGTGGATCCTTGATGGTATTAATGGTCATTTCTCTCTTATTTCACTTTGCCCCTCTATTTTTCTCAATTTCTTCTTTAGAGTCACTCCTTAGGGTTTTGGGTTGTTCTAGGGTTGGATATCATGTAACCATATGCACAATCCTCTTGGACAATTTGATAGGTCCTCCTTCTAGCCATAGGCATCCATCATGGATTCTACTCAATTCATTTCGTATCCATTCAGTCTTAAAGACAATGGGGAAATCTAGTGCATGGGTTAAGCCCTTCCTTTCAATGATTTAAATTCTTCTTTGAAAACTCCATTCTCACATAGTTTATCATATGCCTGATGAGTTTCCATGTCTCCTATCCCTCCAACTTTGTAATTATAACATTTCCTTACATCCTAAACCATTACGACCTTGGGTGGAATGATTCATAATGCACCTATCAGGTCATTCTTATATGCAACTTCAAGAATAGCCCTAAAGTCTGGTTTCTTGACCTCATTACTAACCAACTAAACTTCAAAAGGTTCCTTATCCTTAGGATTTCTATAGCTAGAGACTATTTTGCAAACTAGGGTTTCAACAAATATAAAACTGCATAACTTAGTACATGAAGAGTACATTTAGATCGATGGAATGATGTTTGATTTTTGTTGGAATCTATGTAAAATCTTCAATCTCTTCTCAGCAATCACTTCTTTTCTCTACTCACTCTTGCTCTATGTTTGTAATGACAAAAAAATGGGTAGAAATCTACCTTATAGCATTTCAAAATATAGCATTTAATGCATGGTGTATGTACGACTGTAAACTTAGCTTTTTTGCAATTTCTATTTCACTCGGTATCCATTGATTTTCCATCTCTCAATAGCTATTAGAATTACCCTTACTCAGCTCCAATAGAAATTTCTTTAATTGGTAGATACTACTAACTTGGCTTCAACTAGCTTTGGTTGACAACTTGGCACACACTAGAATTTACTTGGTAATTGAAGAGAACTTTTCACACTTAGTAGTAAGATGAAAACTTAAAGTTTGACTTTGGTTTTTCCTTGTTGACTTTCATCTTTATCATGCTAGATTACCCTTTTAGCACTAACTTATCTTGAAACTGATGTATAATGAGGCATATAAATAATAGTCCCACATACTTCTTTTTGCTTAGTTTGGTGAAGAGTGATCACTTGACCTTTCAGGTGAAGTGATCCCTTCATTTGACATGTTGCATCCATCTTTCCTTTTCCATGTCTTGTTCATCTCTCCTCTAATGTGCTCAACATCTACCTTGTCTTTTCCCTTGTTGAACTCTGAGTTAGGTGCCTTTATCCTTGTTGGGTAGTGCTTGCTAATATGACTAGTCTTCAAACAACTAAAGCATGTAGTTTGACTCAACCATGTATTGTAGCTACCTCTAAAGTGTGTTCTTATACAATTCTTAGGGATGTGTCCATACTCTTGACAATAATGATAGCTATGTCTTGTATTATAATCCCAATTATGAGAATTTTCATGGCTTCTTCACTTGTTCGATGACCATGTGAACTTAGATCTGCATTCAAAGGCTTTGTGTCCAAACATTTGAGAATTGTAGCAGTGTCCTTCAAATTTTGGTGCATGCATGGTCCTTATTCTGCATTCATGCGCCTAATGACCTTGTTTGTTGCACTTGTGACAATGAGTCAAATTCTTTGGCTTAGCATTCTGACTAGCATTCTTGCTCCTGTAAACATTAGTTGTATGTCCTCTCTTTCCACAATGATGAGAAGTATATTTTGAGTTCCTACCTTTATTGTTTCTTTCCTCGGTAGCTTTGGATGATTCTCCTTCTTCAGTGCTTGTGTAGCCCAATCCTGATGTGTCTTTACTAGATCTATTGGATTTCAATAGTTGTTCAAAGTACTTGATGGCTTCATTTGGCTTGTTTGAACTTTTAGAAAATTCCTTCTCTCTTTTTAGGTCATTATTCAATTGCTCATTCTATAACTTCAATGTAGTTATCTCAATTTCCTTTACATTCAACTCATGATGGGCATTCATGATTTGGCTTAGGGTGTCCAATTGCATGTTTGAGATCCTAGACAACTCTGCTGATTTTTCTTCTAATCTATTTGACAAAATTTTCTTATCTTCTTCATTCATGGTCTTGTCTTCTATAGCTCTCTTTTTTTTCCCAATCACCTCACATAGCAATATTGCTTATGATTCTTGTTCCAACTTGAGATTTCTAATCTCTTCAACTTGTGCTCTATTCTTGTCCATGAGATCTACAATTTTTGCATCAAATTCATAGGAGTTACCATCTACAAATAACTTTGTGGTGTCAATCTCTTTGTATTGAATGTCATTTTCTGCTATAGCAATCTCTTTCCTTCTCTTTAGTGAACTTCTCAAGGCATTTTTGGCTTCATCCATTTGTTGTAATAAGAGATGTATCTCAATCTCCTAATTCTCAATGGTCTTTCCCAACTTGTAAACCTCCATCTTAAGATCTTTTCTACAAGTTGTAAGGCTTCTCCTAATGAGAACTAGGCTTTGATACCAATTGTTGGAAATATAAATGGGAAATGTATACTTCTGAGAGGAGGGGTGAATCAAAAGTACCAATCTCTAACCAATAAAACTTTTAACTTTAAAAAAATGCATTCATAAACATATTAAATTAACATGTTAATTAAATGCATCCACATAAATACTTGACACAAGATATGATTACCCAAAAACTCTCCAATGAGAAGGAAAAACTAGGGTGGGGATGACACCCAGAATTCTTCACTTCTATAGCAATAAAGTTCACGTATTATGGTTACATATTTTTACCATTCTCATGATCTTCCCTATGAAAGGTCTACACTATTAAAGGCTTACAAAGGATTGTTAGATCCTGCCCTATTAAAGGGTTTCACAATGACTGTTAAGTCAACCTTAATACAAAGGATTTCATCCTACTGATACAATTGTTAGAAAGTATAGTAGAATTTTTGATTTGATACTCTTACAATATGATATTTTTGATTTCAGATCTCAATTAGTCCTCCTTGATCCTTTATGATCTGATATAGAATTACTTTATCCATGATCCTCTATTCTAAAAACTAATTCTACAATTCTATCCTTCTTCTAAGTCACCTTGAATATATACTAATCAACTCACCTCTTTCATTTCCTTCAAATCTTCACTAGTATCACCTCCTCGCATGCATTCTCTAATGCCCTCTCTCACTTACTTAATTATGGGGCTTCATCTCCCTTTAAAAAGACTTTGGTGGCTTAGAGTTAGGTATGAATCTATAATTGAGATTCATCAATTTTTCCTACTCAATTCCCTCCATTTTTCTGATTGGTTGCATGTTGATTGCATAGAAAATCCAAATAGATTTGACCTTATCTTCAACTCTTTGAGATCTATCCATATGCTAGCTCAAAAATTGTTTACATAGTTGTTTGTGCCATCACAAATAGCTAGGTAAATTTTGTGTTACTTGGCAATTATTAATATTGGTGCTTGGCACATACTACAATTCTGATTGGCTTGGTACTTGAACTTGCTTAGGATCCACTATTCATTTGGCACTTGAACTACTCAACACTTACTATTTACTCGACACATGAGTGACTAGGTACTCATTGTAACTCAACATCTATACACATTATTCTCAGCATATGTTACTAGCTCAACATGAACTTAGTAAATTTCTTAAGTGTATTGACACTCAACTATCAAAACCAATCTAAGACCAATAGGGTGGGGGGGAGGTGAATTAAGAGTTTAAACTTGGACCCATAAAACATTCACCATTCCTTCATCATATGCATGTAAAGCATATGCATCATTTAAATATGTAATCAATCACACACATAACACCGGATATGATCACCTAGAAACCCTCCAAGTGAGAAGGTAAAATTTGGGTGGAGATGACACCCACAAATCTTCACTACTACAGCAATAAAGTGTATCCAATGAAGGTTACAATGATTTGACCATGAATCATGGTCTATTCTATGAAAAGCATGCCATGTTAATGGCTTACAAAGACTGTTATGTCTCACCTTCTTAGAGGATTTCAACACCCTATTAGAAGTGTGCCTTGTTAAAGGACTTCGACTTACAATTAAGTAAGCACCCTATTAAAGGATTTCATACAACCTATTAAGACTACTTTGTTAAGAGATTTATCTTAAATCACCTATTAAAATGTCTCAACATAGATCCTGTGATTGTCACTTTCCTACCTAATAATAGATCACCTCTACACAATGTCCCTTTTGATCCTTCACAATCTGATGTAACAATGTTGTATCCTTCTCTATCCTTATTTCTTCTCTAACTAATTCTACAATTCACTGTTGCTTCTAAGTCACCTTGAATGCTCTAAAAACTATCTTGTTCACTCTTCTAATTTGATCATTTGCCTATCATACACTATAAAGAGTTTAGGGCTTCTTTCTCCTTAAGAAGACTTAGGTGGCTTACGGTTAGGTATGAATCTATAGCTGAGATCAATCCATTTTGCCACATAAACCTTCCCATTTTTTGATTGGCCACATGCAATTATATAGAGAATCCAAATATAGATTCGTCCTTATCTCCAAAATATCATAATTTATCCTTAAGTAGGCTTTAAAATGGTTTACATAGTTTTTTGTGCCATTACAAACAAATTTTTCAAAACTATGTCACTTGGCATATGAAGTCACTAATGCTCAACATGCACTAGATTTCTACTTCTGACTTAGCACCTGTATTACTCAACATCCATTGTTTACTCAGCTCCTAAATCACTCGACATGGACTATCTGCTTGGCACTTGAGTGAATTGATACTCATTACAACTCAGCATAGTCTAATATTTACATGTTGTTCTTAGCATGAACTAAGTAAATGGCTTAAGTGTGTTGACACTCACTTTACAAAACCAATTTGAGATCAACAGTCTACATTTCTAATTTACTCTTGGGCATCACTTCCAAGTAGTAAAGAAAATACTCCCTTATTCCTTTGTCTAGAGCCCTACAAAGTCCACAAGCCCTATTAAACTACGTGTGTAAGAAAGCATTAAAAAAAACACATTGTTTGAGTAGTTTTGAACACATTCTTTGACAACTAAATCTTTGACTGAACATCCTACAATCAAACCATTAGTATTGTTTGTATGTTTTCAATAAGGTGTCTTTGACAATCAATCTACAAACCACTGTTAAGTGTCTTCACAAATTAAAAATTAAAAACAAATGCTTTAGAAGCATGTGTTAGACCAAAGACATATTTGAAAAATAAATTTGAAAATTGCAAGTTTTCCTTTACTGGTGTCAAATTTCACGTGAGAATCTATAGATTTATATGCCATGAAGTATTGTGTACCATGTGATAAATTACTTTCTTCATGAGAGCATACACTTTTTCACATGAGAAAGCATAGAGGTAAATGAGAAGATTCAATTTCTTTGTGTGAGAATTTGCTGAATTGTATGAACAAAAATATCAAAATATTGAAAAATAATTAAAGATTGAGGCCTGAAAATGGATTTTTCTGCCCCAATGATAGGCACTAGAAATGTAAGTGCTAATTATGGGCCTCTAAATCCATACACACTTCAACACGATCTTTACATGTCATAAAAATCCTTAAATGAACATGGGATTGTCCATTTGGTATAGCTAAACAAAGTGATTTGTTGCCTTCTAACTTGATGGGGTTTTGCTATTCACTCCCATAATTGAGATATCAACAACTAGACCAAACTAGTATGAAGGATTTGAAAACATGCAAATGCAATCTATTCTATCTTTTTTATGTTTTCCAAATGCAAATATATAAATATTAATCTAAATAGAATTGAAATTAATCCAATAATAATAGAAAGTAATGATTAGATTAATGCATTTTAATCTAAATGATGAGCATATGAAAGAAAGAGAGAATTCAAATGCAAGGCACTTGAGTAATAAAATTAGCATTAAATAAGTACTTTTCATGTGCATCCTCTAAAATGAGAGGTTTAAGGTTTCTTATATATAATCCTAGAATTTGATCAACGGTCAAGATCGATCAGAGTGTATGGTCCTAATTGAAGATAAGATTGAGTCCTCTATTTTTATGGAGTTGAATGAGAGCAAATAGAAGATAACAATCATCAATTCAAATATATTCTCATAATTAGATTTTCTAATTAATTAATTTATTAGTTTGATCAACTATGAGGACATAATTGAATTAATCAATATAATTAATTCCTTTTCCATGTAAGATAAAATAGGAAAGGATATTGATCCATTCAAACATGTGGTCATAATTAGATATTCTAATCAAATAACTAGTTAGTTTCAATAAGTATGACATATATTTAATTAAACAAAAGTATTTAATTCCTTTTTTATGTGTTTTAGCTAAAGGAGTAGATTTAATTTAATTAAATTACTTAGGACTTATAATTAAATTAATTTGATTAATATGTTTGAATTTAGCTAATTAAATTAATATATACGAATTAATTAAAGAAGTGATCAATACAGATTAATGATTATCTGTATTTGACACTTAGGTCAAGTATAGATTATCAAAATTAGAATTGTCTAGTACAATAGGACCTTAAGTATTATTGATAAACTAAAATTGGTTTACAATACAAATTTTCCAATTTAGGGGTCTTACATTAGTATGAAAATGTGATTAAATAGTAGACAGTAACCATTTTTTATCATCTACACTAGGAGCTTCTAAACTTCTCTCATTATTAAGGGTTCAATAATGGGATTTACTCGCCTTTGTCTTCTACAAAAAGGCTTAGCATCAGGCTTCAAAATAATATCATGAGTGATGATGTTGAGACCATATGTCTTGAGATCCTCATAACACCATGTGATGAAATCTCTATATTCTTTAAGTAGCTAGAGCATTTATTCCCTCTCCTAGGAATTATAGGCCTTTCCAATTTTCACCATCTTAGGGTTGTCCCCAGTTCCTAGGTTACAAGAGTCACATTCTTCAATTCCCTTCTCTTCTTTGGTCCTCTTGTTGAATTTTGACTCATCTTGGTGAAAGATACATTCCAACTCCACTATCCTCTTAGGAATATTATTAGTTTTTAAATTTATGATCCCATCTTGATCTTTTAGTTCATCCCTTTCAGGCTTGTTGTCAAGTGTGTCATCAATTTCTTGTCCTTTGAATAAACCATTATACATGATGAATTCTAGAATATGTTGATCATCTTGGAAGACTTGGAAGTTACTAATATTGTCATGGATACATGGGGAAGCCATGAGTTCCATTGAGAACCTTTTGAGTTTCATTTTTTCCATGGGATATAGTACACTAGCTAGTAGAGATTGCAAGTGCATCAACTACTACATTTCTTTTTCTTAGACTAAATTTGGCATTTAGTGCTTCAAATACTTCCATCAAGTCCCAAAATCCCTTTTGATAAGCCAAAAATCTTTTTCCATTGCAAGAATAAATTGATTTGACTTGTTGGATTACCAAATGGGAGTTTCCTTATACTATGAAATCTTTGACATCCTTTTCTGGTATCAAGAGGTGTCTACATATCAAGGCTTCATATTTTGCAACATTGTTAATACACATGAATTGCAAACGATATGCAATATAAAAAGAATTACCTTTGGGCTTAACTAGATTGTTACCTTCACATGCTCCTAATTTGCATTTAGAACCATCAAACCTGAGTGTCCATAATGGTTATTCTTTTGGTTTCCTTATCTTGTGTTTATTTTTCCAAGCCTTTTCTTTCATTTGGTGTTTTAAGGACCATTTCTTGGGAACCCGTTGCATCCTAACCTCTATTGTGCTTGATGATCTACTAGTGGTTACATTTGATATGAGTATTGTTTGATCTTTTTGTTTATCCTCAATCTCTTTAATCAATTATGTCATTTTAGTAGTTTGAGGTTTAGGCTGAATGACAACTGAGGTCCAACTTGACCTTTCACAAAGTGTCTCCTTCTAAGAACTTTAATCACCCCTATAGGAGGAGATGATAAATCTCTCCCATATGAGGAGATGTCACTATATGAATCATTTAGATCTTCTTCATTTTCCTCTGCAAGGACATTGTTTATGATTTTGGGCATATGTAGGTGACTTGAATCATCTTTGAGTATTTCACTTGTGGTTCGGCCGGTTGTAGAGCGTGTTGAGTTAAATATCAAGAAATAAATTCTTGATAGTTTAAGCATTTAAATTCTAAGTGGCTCATATAGTGCAACCTGCAAAATCCTTAAAGGAGTAGGATATGTGGATCTGTGTCTTATCCTAACCACTACAAGTTTGCAACCATGCTATCTATGAATTGAGTAATGATTTATTCTTTTTGGGGGGGGGAGTCTTGTGATCCTATAGTAGTTTTGTCATTAGATTTTTTAGTTTGAGTTATATCAAAATCCATCACTCTATACGAGCCTAAGTCAAATTGAAGAAATGCCACTTCATTCATAGCATTATATTCCATGATAATTATCTTTAATTTTGGCTTTGCATATATTTTGAGTGCTAATACTAGGAGTTATCTTTGTATGATCAAGGGTTTTCAAAAATGCTTCCCTTTGGCTAGGAAAACTTGGTAGCATATCATACATTGAGATATTATCCTTGTTTCTTTTCAACTCTTCAATTGCACTATACTTCTCAGTTGACCAAGTAGGGTTCTTTAGTATACTAGGCATGTTCCCTTGTGCCCAAGTTTTTTTTCCTAAGAAGGGTGCTCTTGTAGGTGTCAGATTGTTATTTGCTCTTGAGTTTGGTAGTGTTGGTTATAATTTAGAGGTAATTCCATCAATCATGGGTTCCCTTTGATTGCACAAGTTGTAAGTGTTTTTATTAGCATTCTAAAAAGTGAACATCTTGGTTGGTTTAGGGTTTGATTCTTAGTTGAATAGGAAGATGAATTATTCATTGAATGGGTTGTTGGTCTTAGATGGTTTAGAAATTTGAGTGTCAATACACTTAACCACTTTCTACATTGAAGCCAAGTACACTATGTATACCGAGACATAGTGTGTGTTGAGTCAAATTTTAAATAGTTATTGAGTGACTACAAGTGCCGAGTAGTATATAAGTTCCAAGTGATATATAGGTGCCGAGTTATAGTTAATGTCAGAAATTCAGAACTATACATGTACTGAGCAATCTAGGATCTTACATGTGTTGAGGAATCCAGGATCTTACATGTGCTGAGCAATCTAGAACTATACATGTGCCGAGCAATCCAAGATAGTATATATGCTGAACACCAGTAGTCCAATATGTGTCAAGTAACACAGAATCAGCATATGAGTTTGTTCCCTCACAAACTTAGATGTAAACCATTTTTGGAGCCGACATAGAAGGATTTCAAAAGAAAAAGAATCTTTTACATTTCCTATGCAATCAACATGCAGCCAATCAAAAAAAAGGAGAAGGCATGAAACCAATGAGGAAAATGCAAGGAAAGAGTGGAATCTTAAGATTCAATATTGATCATAGATCCATACCTAACCCTAAGTCTTCATAATCTTTAAAAGGAGGTCAAAAACCCCATTACATGTGTGGATGAGAATAGTGTATGGGAAAGCTATAGTGAAATTCAGTGTCAAATGAGAAAACTTAGAGGAATAGAGCAACAATTACATATCTAATTGATTAAAATAGTACAAGGGACAAGGGACATGATCAAATATTAGATCTCAGAGGATCAAGACCAGAAGGAATAGATCAAGTGCCTGAAATTAGGAATTGAAGATTGTAAACAATAAGGTCAAGGATTCCTAATACTTTCTAGCCATTGTATTAGATAAGTGAAAATCCTATGTTGATAGGTTAGCTTAACAACTACTTTATAGATCCTTTGAAGAGGTGACTAAATTATTTAAAGCCTTTAATAGGGCAGGCCTTTCATAGGGCAGACCATTAGAAGTGGTCAATCATTTATTGTTGCAATAATTTTTGTGGGTATCATCCCCACCCCAGTTTTACCTTCTTATTGCTTTAGGGTTTCTAGGTTACCAAATATGGTGTTATGTGTTATTGCATGTGTTTACTTTATGTTCATTTATATGTTTACATGCATGCAATTTACTTTTTAGTTATTTGATTTAAAGGATTAGAAAAGGTTAAAAGTGTGATACTTCTTATTCACTCCCCCTCTTAGACGTACTCTTCCCATTTTAAACATTCCAACAATTGGTATTAGAGTGAGGTTCTCACATGGAGAAGCCTAAAAACTTAGAGAAAAGGTTTGAAGATGGAAGTCTTCAAACTTGGGAAGATCATAGACAATCAGGCGATTGATGTACACCTTGCTCTACACAAATTGGAAGAAGCCATTAAATAATTGAGAAAATCCTTAAAAAGAAAGAAGGATATAGCCATAGCTGAAAATGACATACACTACGAGCATATTTATACCACACAAGTGTTCTCAAATGGAGATTCCAAGTAATTTGATGCAGCAATAGCAAAATTGATGGAGAAAAATAGAGCACAAGCTAAAGAAATCAGATTACTCAAGTTGAACAAGAATCACAAGCCATAATGCTTTGTGAAGTGACTGAACAAAAGAAGAGAGCCATTGAAGACAAGGTCATGATAGAAGATGATAAGAGAAATCTTACCAATAGACTGGAGGAGAAAAAAATTGAGTTTGAAAGGATCTCAAACATGTAGTTAGACACCTTAGGTTAGATGATGAATGCTCATCATGAGCTAAACATGAAGGACATTAAGATTTTCATGCTAAGAATGCAGAATGAACAATTACAGAATGAATTGGAGAGAGAAAAGGAGATAGCAAAAAGCTTCAATGAAACCAATGAGGCTATCAAGTACTTTGAGCAACTACTAAAATCACCAAGAACTAGTATAGATACTTCAGGACTTGGTTACACCAGCACTGAACAAGGAGAATCATCCAAGACTGCAAAAGAAAGGAATAACAAAGGTAAGAACACTAAACCTACTTTTCATTTCAATTGTAAAAGGGACATACCTGTAATGTATGTAGGAGCAAGAACACTTATCAGCATGATAAGCCTACAAATAAAAGCTTTTGTCACAAGTGCAAAAAGCAAGGACATCAAGCACATGAATGTAGAACCAAGACTATGAGGACACCAAGATTTGAAGGTCACTACTACAAATGCAAAAAATATGGACATAGAGAATTTAAATGTAGATCAAAGCCTATGTGGATACCTAATCAACCTGCAAGAGGAAATAACCATGGTCATCACTACAAATGAGATTACAACACTAGGTATAGCTATCACTATTGTTAGGAGTATGGACACATTCCTAAAAATTGCATATGGACACATTTTAGAGGGAGTTACAGTAGATCGTTAAGTCAAACTACATGTTTTAGTTGCTTTAAAACTAGTCATATTAGCATGAATTTCCCAACAAAGTCAAAAGCACCCACGATAGAAGTCAACAAAGGAAAAGAAAAGGTTGATGTTGAACAAATAAGAGGGCAAATGAATAAGACTTGGAAGAAGAAAGATGAGTGCAACACATCAAATGGAGAGATCACTTCACCCAAGAGGTCAAGTGATCACACTTCATCAAACTAAGCAAAAGAAAGGTGTATGGGACTAATAAACAAAGTTATATCATACATTAGTTCCAAGAAAAAGAAGTACTGCAAGGAAGAAATCTGCATGAGCAAAGATGCCAGGTCAAAATTTAAAGTTTTTGCAAATATTGTTGAACTGTCCTCAAATGCTGAGTAAAGCTCCAATGGATGCTGAGTTGACAATAGAATTTGAGTCATGGTGAAACCTCTAAGTGTCGAGTTTATAGATGTATGCACTAAGCATTTAATGCTAGGTTTTGATAGGTATAAGGTTGATTTTTTCTTATTTTCACACCATTTGAACAAAAAGCAAAGATGAGAAGAGAAAATAAGTGATCAAGCAATAACCTAACAACCATTTGCATAGATTTTAACAGCAATTCAACTCAAATTCATCGATTCAAAGGCATTTATCAAGTGTCGAGCTACGCAGAAGTTAAAGTTTTAATACATTTAAACCCTAGTTCGGTAAAATGGCCTCTAGTTAAAGAAACCCCAAAGGAAAATAGAGTCATGAGATTCAGTTAGTTAGCAATGAGGTCAAACAACTTAAATTTAGGCCAATCCCCAAAGTTGCCTACAGAAACAACCCAGCTTGTGCATTATCCATCATTCCACCTAAAGTTGTCATGGTTTAAGATGTGAGAAAATGTTATAACTGCAAAATTGGTGCCATGGGTGATCTTGAAATCTTCCATGTCTATGACAAGTTATGTGATAATGGGCTATTGAAAGATGAATTCCAAAGTTGAGAAAATAGGTTTGACAAAAACCGTAGTTTTTCCTACGGTGTTTAAGACTGAATACATTGTTTTAAGTCAAATTCATGACGGTTGTCTATGGCTAGAGACAGGACCTATAAAGATTACAAAAAGGATAGTGCATAGGGTTATAGGACTCCCAACCCTAGATTGGCCAAAGACCTTGAGAAGTGATAGAAAGGAGGTCATTGAGAAGAATACAAGAGCCAAATGGAACAATAGGGGAATGACCATAGACATTATAACTGAACCCCTACTTGACTTTGCTATGAGAATAAATTTCACACAAATTCTACCAATCAAGTAGACTAAACAACATACCTTGCATAGTTGTTGATGTAGCTAACAAGTTTGTAAAGAAAGATCATACCTATGATCTAGCAAAACTAATGCTTCAGCAAATAAATGAAAATTTGGGAGCTATAAGAAGATCCAAAGGAGCACAATGAAAATTTGGATCACTATTAGTCTACATATTCTTTTATGTGATGGAAGAATTCCCTTCAATTGGGAAGGTAAATTGGAATTCCAACAAGTCTACAATCACACAAATCAATGAGTTCATTGATCAGATGGGAGACAATTTTGAGGCACAAATGACAAGTTACTTTGAAGATTTTAAGAAATCAATGAAGCAAAGGGTTAGAATACTAGTTTCCCTAGTTGAAAAGCACATCAATGACATATGTTTTTTGGTAGACATTGATTATACTTACATCCAAGTAGCAATACCAAGAGTAAGATGGCTAAGGCCATTAGGATATGAGGTTGATGTAGATGAAGCCTCAGTAGTAATCACAACATTGCTAGTAGAAGAGATAGACAAGAAGGCTCCTCACTTTGGAATATACAAAATTATCAAGTCCAAAGTTGAAACTGAATTGAAGATAGCTTCTGTTATCAAGAAGAAAGAAAAAAGAGTGAAAAACGTAATAAAGCAATTTGGAGCAAACATTGAAGGTGAAATAGGTGAAGAAGAAGAAGAAGAAGTAGAAGGAGAAAGTGAAGAAGAATAAGAGCAAGGGTAAGGCCCAGTAGAGATGACACAAGGCTTAGGAGAAGACAAGGAGGAAGGTGTCAAGGGAGAAGAAGCCAAGGAAACACCTACACCTGCTAAGCAAAAGAAGAGAAAGGCAAAAACTCAGCCTATAGCTCAGCCCAAGCCTAAGAATGTCACTATGCCAGCTCAAGCTAAGCCAGCTCCAGCAACAAGGGCTACTACAAGAGCATCCACTCAAAATGCTAAAGAGGCATCAAAAGAGAAGAAGAAAGCCATTGAATAGCTTGCTGAAGAACCAAAGAAGAGAAGGAAGTATGTAGCACAACCAGATACAAATGATGAAGAAAGAACAAAATTAGAGGATATCAACCAATTTAGAGTGGTAAGTCATCCTCCTAAATCTACCTTAGACAAACTTTGTGAAAAGATTAGAAGTGTAGATTTAAATGATTTAAAGACTCTTGATTTTAATAAGCTTAGTAGAGAAGGGAAAAATAAAGTAGAGGAATCTATGTATGCCATGATGGCAGAATTTAAAAACACACCTTTAGAACTTAACAATACCATGCCCAAGGAACTATATGAGATAATTGAGAATAAATGGCATTATTGTCTAAAAATGGAAAATTAGATTAGAGAGTCCACCTTGGCTCAAGTAAAGCCTAACATGACAAAGGGTCAAATAACAATGGTGTATAAAAAACATGGTGGAAAATTTGCACCAAAGTATAGAGCCTTCAACATCCTTTAAAACAAGATTGAGGATGTAGTGAATAAATCCACACAATTGTGGAAAACAATTTATAAGATAATTGATGACAAGGTAGAGGAAAAAAATAAGGCCAAGACCAGTGCTAAAGAAAAGATAGAGGAGAAGAAAATAGAGGAGAAGAAAGGAGAGGAAGAGAAGAAATAGGAGAAGAAGGAAGCAACAACAAGAGCTGAAGAAGAAAAGAAGAAAGAAGAGGAGGATAAAGAAAAGGATGAGGAGGAAGAAACATAGAAAGAAGAAACTATGGAAACAACTGACAAGCAACAAGAAAAAGAATAGAGTGTGCAAGACACACAAATTTCACCTCCTCGTCCACCTCATGTGACCATTACATCTGTAGAGACAATAACCATTAAGGATGTTCCTAACAATTCAGCTTAGAACCTTAATCCCCTAACTGCAGAGAATCTCTCCAAGATCCTTCACCAATCCACTCTATAGGCATAGTTATGCACAAGCCCTATATTGGTGAGTGTTGATGAGTTACAAAAGGCAGTAGAAGCTCCACAAAAAGAAAAGGTGAAACCAAAGGAACCACCTTTCACCTACACAGCTACTAGGACTAAAGTTTTAATGCTTCCACCATCTCTAGCAGTAGGTGATATATTAAAAAAGCCAAGTGTAGTGGAAGGAAAGTCAGATAAGAAGGAGGATACATCAAAATAAAAGGAGCAGGATACCATACAGACATTGGTAGAACTACCAAAGACTGCCACTCCTACAAAGACCCTTCACAAGCCAAGCATTGAAGTCACACCTTTGCAAATTTCAACTCCAGGCTTGAGTTCAACCAAAGTGGCAAGGGTACTTCAATATGGAGACCTTGAATTAGATGAAGATATTGTAATACCCTCCTATGATTCCAAGACCATCACAATGGTGCAAATCAATGAAATGCAAAATGCATTAGACAAAAGGATGAGGTAGGAAATACTCAGGAAGGAGTTCAAACACAAGCAAGCACTACATGACATTAAGGACATCTTTATGGATGCCTTCAGCTTGCAATCACAAGATGAAGCAAATCCAATAATAGAGCAACTATCAAATATAGTTGACCAGGTGACCAATGAAGACCAGGATACTAATGTTAAACTCATGGAATGGTCAAAGAGAAAATTTCAAAGAAAAGTAAATGAGAATATATCAAGTGGAATAACACTTGAATAGGTAGAGTTGGCCAAGAAAATAGATAAGGTCAAAGTTGTACTTGAGAACATTTTCTCATTGTACAAGAAGTTGTTCAATTTTTCCAACTTCACACAAGAAACAAATCAGAGAATAATGAGCTTGGAAAGAAATTTGAAAATTTCTAGCATGCGACTACAAAAGGATCCAACTCAAAGTAAGAAACATTTTGCACAATTGCTTCACAGTCAAAGGGAGTTAGTTGTACTTACAATAGAGGAAGCCAATATTAAGGCTAAATTGATGCAAATTCAATCCTCTATCACCCCACATTTGGAAGTCCTCCACAAGGAGCAAGTATATGCTGAAATAGTTCTAAAGAAAGATCCTAATCTTTCTACACTTGATGGACTTGTACACCTTGCTGCAGAGACTACCATCTAGCACAAGTCACTTGACATTGCTTTGGAGAATTGGGATGGAGCTCTGAAAACAATAATGGAGGTAAATAGTAACTTTTTGGCTAAGTATGGTATTACTCCTTAGAGCCCTTTGAAATAAGTGTCAAAAGGGGGTAGATATATGTTTTAGGGGAGATATAAGGGAGATATAATAGTTTGATATAACTAAGGTGGAGAATACTATAAATTTTGATTGCATTCTTTCATGAGTAGAAATAATGTTTTGGGGGAAACATGAATAAAAGAGCACATAGGTACAGAATATAAGAATAGGGAAAAAGACAAAGAGTATTAGGCACATTCAACACAGACTTTTGGTTGCAAGAATGAGAAGGCGCAATCAGCCTAGGGGGAGTTATAAGGTATTTTACATTTCCTATGCAATCAACATGCAACCAATCAAAAAAATGTAGAAGGCATGCAACAAATGAGGAAAATGCAAGGAATGAGAAGAAACTTAAGATTCAATATGGATCATAGATCCATACCTAACCCTAAGTCTTCACAATCTTTAAAAGGAGGTCAAAAACCCCATTGCATGTGTGGATGAGAATAGTGTATGAAAAAACTATAGTGAAATTCAGTGTGAAATGATAAAGACTTAGAGGAACAGAGCAACAATTACATATCCAATTGATCAGAACAATACAAGGGACAAGGGACAGGATCAGATATCAGATATTGGAGGATCAAGACTAGAAGGAGTAGATCAAGTGTCTGAAACCATAAATTAAAGATTGTAGACAATTAGGTCAAAGATTTCTAATATTTTCTAGCCTGTGTATTAGATAAGTGAAAATACTATGTTGATAGGTTAGCTTAATAGCTAATTTTTAGATCCTCTAAAGAGGTGGCTAAATCCTTTAACAAGGTGACACTTCATGTAAAGTGTTTGTAAATCCTTTGACCAGGTCACTATTGACACAATGTAAAGCCTTTAATAGGGTAGACCATTAGAAGTGGTCAATTATTTATTGCTGCAATAATTTTTGTGGGTATCATCCCCACCCTAGTTTTACCTTCTTATTCTTGGAGGGTTTCTAGGTTACCAAATATGGTGATATGTGTTATTGCATGTGTTTACTTTATGTTCATTTATATGTTTACATGCATGCAATTTACTTTTTAGTTATTTGATTTAAAGGATTAGAAAAGGTTAAAAGTGTGATACTTCTGATTCACCCGCCCCGAACCCCCCCTCTTAGAAGTACTCTTCCCATTTTGAACATTCCAACATGGGTCTCTTATTTTAGTATTCTATGAAGAATCATATGATTGTAACACTAAGGTGTTGAACTAAATATGGGAGATGTTGTTAGTGCTATGAAAATTCTAATTCATTTATTGATTTCTATTAAAGAAAGTGTTATTTTCATTTAGTACACTTTGGCTTCCATTGAGTTGATTGATATCCAAAAACTAAGCATTATTATTAGCCTATAGGGATACTTCCATTGTTTGGATGACTATTCCATTGTCAATTCTATCTCTAAAAACAATTTTTTTCATCTAGCATGATGAAATTATTTCTTGCATTATTATTTCCAATGAAATTCTTGTTGTAGATTTGACCATAGCTATTGTTGCATGGGTTTGAATTAGTTCTTTGGAAATTATTATTTTTCCCTTGTGATAATTGTAGATGGGTTAGCTCATTGGTTATCTAAGCCATGGTCTTTTTTATTTGCTTGGTTGTAACATTATTCTCTACCTCAACAGATGGTACAACTTTATGCTCAAAGAAGGAAGCTCTTTGAGGTTTGTATCATGGGTAGGTTATAGGTGGATCTAAAGTAATTAATTCCGATTGTAATGGGACTAGAATTAATGGAATGAATTTACTAGGCATTATTTGCACTCCCATAGGGTATGGTGGTACTATTGTACTAGCATGAGTTGGAACCATCATACCTCCTTCATTGGGGTTAGCCTATTTAGTAATGGTGAGCACTTCTTCAAAGCCTTTTCTAGATTATCAATGTATATAATAGGAAATCTCCTTAGGAAGATAGTAATGAGGTGATCCATAAAGTTTAGATAAATTTGAACTGTAGCCACCATTGGTAAACTATAAGGGGTTTCCAACTTGTGGTATGCTATGTGAAAGTGATGATCGAAGCATGAGATAGTCTCTATTGGATCCTTCTTAATAGATATGAACTGGTGGTGTAACATAGCCAGATTAATGAATATTTTGAATTTATCTAAGAACAAAATTTCAAAATTTTCCTAGTTTGGAATAGAGCCTAGTGGTATATTTATGTACTAGTTAAATACAATCTCTTCCAATGTGTATGGGAATAGGTGGAGGACCATGTTTTCTTCTTGAATCTATTTTTTATTACATCATTCTTTGAAAACCTTGATATGATCTTTGACTATCCATGTTTCTCCATATATAAACCTTAGGAAAAATTTCTTAGGGTTCTTGAGAAGGTCGTTGAGTGGACCTTGCAAGTTGATTGGTGAATCTATTGTGTTTGCAAAAAAACCATAGGTGGAGGGTTTAGTGGAATAGTGGGTGGGGGAAAGTTTCAATGTGATATAGATGAAGAAGATGGAATTTGAAATGTAAGTAGTTGGATCCTGGGTATCCCTTTATCAGTGAAAGGTTTCTAAAAGTGACTAAGTTCTAGGAACTCATGTCTATCGAGTGAAGATCTTAATGCTCACTGAAATGGAAATGGTGTGTCAAGATCTTCTAGTTTGCATTCCCTCTAAAAAGTGCACCCTTTAAAAAGTGCACCTTCTTAAAAGTGCACCTTCTCAAAAGCACACCTTTTGATTGTGAACAATCTTAGAAAAAAATTACCTTTATTGAACTACAAAACAACAACTTAGTTTTTGGGAAAAATGATTTCCTAGCCCTCCTTCTAGAACCACTTCTATTAATTGGTCATTTTTCATCATTCAAATGGTAGAAATTCACTTGAATGGTTGATCAATGACCAACCCCAAGGTTCCAGATGGCTTTTTTCACCCTGCTAGGTGATTCAATAGAAGACAAATGTGAATGTTCATAAGAAAGAGTTTGTTGGTGAATAGGAAGAAAATAGGACCTATCCTCAACCCGAATTCCCAAAACGAATGATCTAAATTGATTAAACACAAGAAAGTTATCAATGCAAAAATGGATCAAGCAATGGAGAATAGAGAGAAAGTAGATCCTATGGTCTTACTATTTGAGAAGTAAGTACTTCAGATCTGAAATAAATAGAAGATAAATACTTACCTTGAAGTAGGATAAATTTGGAAAATGTTGATGTCTATGTATAGTTTTCGGAATCACTACAACCTGTTTCAGATTGGAAAACTCTCAAAAAAATTGTCCTTTTGACAGGAGATCGACCTTGACCCATAAAGAGGGACACAATCTTACCTCGGGGCATAATTATACCCCAAAAATTTGACCTTCACCTATACTATTTTGATATAAAAATTTCAAGCAGATCTTGCAAGTTCAACAAAAAGGGTATCCAAATCTACTCTTTAATTTTCTATTCCACACTTGTATCCACAAGAAAAATGGTTTATTTATTTGGATGGGAGGGGGGGGGGTGTTCCTTGGTCAAACCCCAATTTGGAATCAACCTTAAAATTTAATTGAAATTGCAATATGTACAAACAAAGTAACTAGAACTATTTACCTTGCTTATATTGAAATCCTTATGGAGAATTTGAATCCTTGAATCCACAAGCATGAATTCTCTGAATGAATGTAGAAATATATGTAGGATGTCTCAAATCAATGGCATTAGATCCTCAACATCAATCTTGAATGTATCTTTGCATAGAAAAAGGCTTGGATGAATATGGATGGATAAATCTTCAACAAGAGGGCTCCATAGAGATTGAATCCTTCAATAGTTAACAATGGACCTCCTTGATGAATTGGATTCTTGAACACTTGAATACTTGAATTTTTGAATGCTAGTAGATCTTCACTTCATAGAATAATTAGTTTTTTGATATAGCTTGTGTATGTAAACTTGATAATAGGTGGATGTCAAAATGAAGGAAGAAGGCTTCCTTATATAGAGATCTAGGGCACAAACTTCTAGGGAAGGTCGACATGGGAGAATTAAATCCCAATTAACCTTAACCCCTAGAAATGGACCTAGATTAAATGTAATTTAAGAGTGTACCATTCTGAAACCTAAAATAGATGACCCAGAAGAGGAAAAATAAAAAATTTCAAAGTCTGATATCCTGGAACTCTCAAAAATTGAAAAATGCACCTGGGGTCAGGGATAAGATCGACCCTTCTCTAGTTCAAGGTTGAGGTTGTTTGTGACCTAGGTCAAACTTGACCTAAAAGATTATCCTTGACTCAAAAAGTCAAATTCCTCAATTTTAGAGAAATTTGTAAGAAATAGGTTGGAAATAGAGAGAGAGAGAGAGAGAGAGAGAGAATAGGGGGGAAATAGCCAGATCTATGAAAAGACCCAATCAAGGAACTTGACATGACCCTAGACCACTTATTCAAAGGGCTAAACACTCTTAACATGGAAGTGCTTCTATTTTAAGATGATAGATTTAGCCTCCACTTTAGCAAGAGTATGGACTTGATGCAAACTCTTGGTAAAGTAGATCATAAGGAAAATATAATCTTATTAAAATCAAAGGGACAAAGAGATCCTCAAGCCCCCAGAGACTCAAGTCTTCATCAACTCTAAGATCACAAGAAGAGAGACATCTCTATAAAAAAGAGAAAAGAAAAGAGTGTGATTATCTTGCCCAATGAAAAATTATGTCTCATTGTGAATCAGACAAGGAAACTGCACAACTGGAAAGATGGAATTGAACCACCTAGTACTAGTCAACCCATCAAGGATGTACCCTCAAGAATATTCTATTCTATAAGAGTAAAATCAAAAAACAAAAAGAGATCCAATCTTAAGGACACCTTCAACCTTAAGAGATCAAAAATATTTGAAATTGGATAGATTATGAGATCCTAAAATATAAATCCATGCTTTAACAATTAGTCATTAATATAAAAAGGAAGAAAATGTATCTTGAAAAATAATATATATGTTTTAAAAATTGTCTATCTGCAATAAGTGAGTAGAGCATATGCCCCTATGTTAAAGTCATTTCTAACACTTTAACAAGAGTAATGGATTTAACAAAAACATAAACAACTCTAATGATTATATTTCCACTACGAGATGCCCCTAGATGAAGATAAATCAAGGGAAATAGCACATAAACAAACAGAGAACATAGAAGGGATCTAGCTACTGTGGGGTCAATATGAGCATAAGATTATATATATGACATTATTGCAAATGAATTGACATCATTCCCAAAAGAAATTAGAACTACAATCATAAAGGAGGAAAGACCACATAAGAAATATAAAGAAGAATCTTTTTATACCATAACCTAGAGACCAAAAAGAATCAGTGCTACCAAGTCGCATATCCAAGAAAATTTACATAAGTAAACATGTACGAACAATAGCATAGGTACAACATAACATGAAACAACATAGGTAAGAATAAAGATACATATAAAGGAATAGTACAAATAGTTTGATTCTTTTATCACCTTATGTCAACAAAGAAATAAAGATGTTATAAAAGAATCTAAGAACATTTAGCAAATACATCATGGGAGAAGCATAGTACAACAGAGAAACATACAAAAGACTACCATGAAAGACTAACCAATCAAGCGTGCTACCTACTCTCCCCATCTTGTTGTATATCATTTAGTGAAGGTGGGTAACTTTCAAGAGGGACTATATCCAACATAGTAGGAATGATAACCAATTACAAACAAGGACCCTCTTGAGAATCACAATGTTCAATACTAGGTGTAAGTGTCAATTGTGAGGAAAGCATATTAGATAAATCAATTTCAATGCCAATAGTTTTATATTCATCATCAACATCATTAAGAGTATCTTCTTCATCTAGATTAATCAAAATTGGATCCAAATAGAATCATCAAAATCATGCATCTTAACATCATTATTAGCAACAACTTCTTCTAACACATCATGCATAGTTGTATTTGAAGAAGGTAAAGATTTTTGAAGAGCACAATTATGAGCTTTACCTTGAGCATGATGCTTTTTAGGGCATTTTTTAGAAAATCTATTATGTTTTGTCTTGCTTGAAATTTGTTGAGAACTAGGAGAAACAATTACTATATATATTATAGCTTATATAGGAGGATTAATAAGATTATCAAGAGACTAACAAGAAACAAGAGGAGCTTGATTAATAGATATAGAAGCCATAGATAAAGGAGGTGTGGAAGGTGTAGGAAAAATACCATGGTTAAGATCCTTAGAAGTTAAACTTAACTCGAGAATCTTATGATGCTTATAAGCTTGATATGAATGGAAAATATGATCAAGTTGAAAAGGAGATGAATTAGATAATGAAGGAAAAAAGAATTCAATGGTAGTAGAATCCCTGGGCCTAGAAGTATGATATAAACTATGATCAATCATCTTCACTTCATCATCATAAAAAAATTTAAGACATTTATGAATAGGTGAAGTAACAACATGCATGGCATTTAACCATGGTAAACCAAGCTTAACTTGAAACTAATTAGAAGTAGAAAAAACAACAAAGGTAGTGTTCACAATTTTTCCACAAGGTTCAATTGGTAAATCAACAAAACCAAATGGTGGATAAAGAAAATTATTACAAGTTTGAATCCACAATTCTATTGTATCATACAAATCACATTCCAAACCTTTCATAAAAATTTCTTCTTCTATAATAACATTGAACAAGGAGTTAGGATCAACAAGACAACCACGAGTGGGTATCTCAATAATCTTAGCATAAATATAAAGGGGGCCATCTGGAGCTTTAATAGTTTTAGAATCATCAAAGGTAATAAAAATTTCTTGAGGTCATTTTTTCTTAGGTTATTGTCAAGGTTTAGATTGAGGCTTCAATTTAGGCTTAGGTTTCAACTGAGGTAGAGCTGAAACTTGAGATTGGAGTGAAGGTTGAGACTAAGGTGGAGACATAGATTGAACCACATGCTCCACTTGACTAACAACATGATTAAGATCATCCATTTTTTAATCATACACAATATCCATAGAAGATGGTTGAGCAATAGTATTAGTGTCATGTGTAGGTAAAGGATTCATATATATTTACATATTTTGATTAGGAGGAGAAATAGATTTATTCCCACTACCATCAAAATTATCAACAGATAAATCATTAGAATCAATTGATTCCTAAACTGTATGTTTTAAAGAATAATATTTCTTAGTATTATGACCATTCAAGTGATGATATCGACAAAAAGCTTTCGGATCAAAATATTTAGATGTCATCGTAGTAGGTAAAAGAGGTTGAATAGGAGGTAAAGTAATCATATTAGTAGTTAACAACCTATTTATAATAGAATGTAAAGATTCAAAAAGAGGATTAAACATAGAATTCAATCTAAAAGCAGCAGATATAGAAGTGGCATTATGAGATGCAACAACAACTTGATCAACAATTGCATTTTCTTGTTTATTTATCTTGACATTGTTGTTGAACTTTATTTATATTAGGAGTAGCATCACTTTTATCAATAGGAACATGAACCATCAAAGTCGTCCTCTCAAGTTGACTCACTTGTAATTGATAATGATGAAGTGCTGCACAAAGTTGTTGAAAAGAAGTTAAATTTAGTAAGTAGAATCTTATCTCTAATATCCTTTTGCAAATTTGAAATAAACATATGTTGAATATCAATATTAGGAACATAATAGGAAATCTGAGCATGCAAATGCTTAAATCTACCAATAAATTTAGTCAATTTTTCTTTACAATTTTTTTCACAATGCATCAAATTAGTCAAAGACAATTGTGGACCAATGTTGTTTTGAAATTGTTGAATAAAATCATTAGCAATTTGAGGAAATGAATTAATAGAATAAGGAGTGAAGGAAAAAAAACCATCGTAATTCCTTGTCATGAAAAGTTTGAGAAAACAACTTAGCTAAAATCCTATGATCATGAGCATAATCACTACAAAGGATTTGAAATGTTTTAACGTTATGAACAGGGTCTCCCTAACTATTGTTATTATCAAGAAGAGTCATATCAACTTGCTAAGGAACAAGAGTATGGATAATATCTTGGGACAAAGGACTTTCCATCTCACATGTATGAATAGTAAACTTATTTTGAGTTAAGGATGCAAGTTGTAAAGATGAAACAGTTTGAGCCAAACTAATATTTTTTGAATCATTAGAAGAAATAGGAGATCTAGCAACATCGGAAACACTAGGAAAAGTGTACAAAGCTACAAGAATGGAAGATACAATAGGAGGAATGCTAGGAACTATAGTTGCCATAGAATTAGAATAAGTATAAGGAACATTATGATAAGTGTTGGAATTAAAGATAAAGTAACTGAGAGGGGGGGTGAATCAGTTACTTACAAAATTTAATCCACAATTCCCTTAGATGTCTTAATGAACTAGTTACTACAAATAATTGGTAAAAAAATGTTGCAACTTGATAAATTAAGCTATTACTTATCTTTAAGCATTCATACATGTAATTGAAAACTAAATGAACACAAGAGACACTAGATTTAACATGGAAACCCAATATGGAAAAAATCACCAAGTAACTAGTCACCAATTTTCACTCTTCTAAAGTGAGCCCTATTAGGAGCCAACCCTATTAAAGGTTACAATACACACTGTTGGGTGTGACCTTGTTAGAGGATTTAATCACCCTATTAGGAGTGGCCTTGCTAGAGGTCTTTAGAACAATTCAATCGAACTATCACCTTGTTAGAGGATTTACAAAATGGCTGTTAAACCGACTCTATTAAGAGATTTGGAATCACTACTACAATAGTTAGAAAGCAACAATGAATTGACCTGAATAAGATGCAATTGAATTTGCTAGATACAAGTCTCTGTTCAACATCATTAGATCCTCCTTGATCAAATATGACTTTGCTGCTCCTTAATGATCTCTAATCATTCTTCAAATTCACTTCCACAATAATCAGTCTTCATATCACATTAACTTCTTATATCTCCATATCATGTTTTGAATTCACAACTTGACTTCTTACTTATAGAATTCATGTTGTCAAGTTGGCCCATTTACATGTTATATTTACCAATAAACTGTTCATCAGTCGGCTATAGATATTATTCTTAAACAAATAAATGTCCTTTACTGGCCAACCCTGCTCAGTAAATACCGATTCTAGGAATTTTCGGAGTTAACCTTCTTGACTCGGTTAATAGTACAAAATCTAAAAATCTTTTGGCTATCGAGTTTTCTTGGTAAGAACTGCTTTTAGAAAATTACCTTTGATGACCGAGTGAACTCGGTAAGAACTATTTCTATCATATTTTCTTCGATTACTGAGTGAGCTCGATAAGAACTGCTCTTATCATATTTTCTTCGATTATCGAGTGAGCTCAATAAGAACTGCTCTTATCATATTTTATTCAATTACCAAGTGAGCTCAGTAAGAATTTAATTTCTTTGATTACCTTGAAGGCTCAATAATTAGCTGTCTACTTGATAGACACTACAAGCTATCTTTACTAACCTTTTGGGCTCAATAGACATTATTTATTGCCTTGTTGACCTTTTGAGCTCGATAGACACTGTCTATTGCCTTGCTAAGCTTCTGAGCTTGGTAGGCACTATCTGATGATTGATATGACATTCATGTGACATCAAAGACAACACACAATTGAAAAATTCTATCCAACAATCTCCCTCTTTAGCATTGATGGCAACACAACATGTCATAGCAGAATGAAATTTGAAAACAAGTCTTTTTAATGACAAAACTCCCTCTTACATATAATCTCTCCCTCTTATACAAAATCTTATTATTTGCAAATTTTAGAAAGATATGACAAAATATATTGTCCCTCTTTGAAAACACATGCCAAAGACAAAACAACTGAATAGCATTGTACCTGATGTACTGATTCATATGCAATGTCTTCATTGGTTTGCTACATCAATTAATAGATCTTAAATTCTGTTTCTATTGATGCATCACTAAAACTATATTTTTGTGAGCTTCAAATAGGGGAATGACCCCTAACTTACCTCTTAGATACAAGAATGCATCCTTAGGTAAAGGCTTTGTGAATATGTTAGCAATTTGTTCCTTTGTATACACATATTCCAATCTTATTTCCTTTTCTTGCACCAATTCTCTAACAAAGTGATACTTTATGGCAATATGTTTGGTTTTTTAATGCATCACTGGATTCTTGGAGATGTTAATTACACTGGTGTTATCACAAAACATAACAACTGGTTCTATGATTTCTTGCTTCATACCTTTCAATAATTGTTTAACCCACACAATGTTTGAGCAATTTACTGTTGTTGTAGCATATTCAACTTCTGATGTGGATTGAGATGTACAATTCTGCTTTTTGGTAGTCTAAGAAACCAACCTTTTTCCAAGAAATAAATTTCCTCCACTTGTGCTCTTCCTGTTATCAATATTTCCTGCCCAATCTACATCAGTATACACTTTTAAATCCAATTTTCCTCCAAGTTTATACCATAGTCCATATTCTTTAGTTCCTTTGAAGTATCTCATGATCTTTTTAATTGCCATCATGTGATTTTCTTTTGGTTTTTCTGATAATCTTCCTACAATCCCTACTACAAGGGCAATGTCTTCTCTTGTGTGCACTACATATTGTACCTTTCCAATCATAGATCTATACAATGTCTGATCCACTTCCTTTGATTCATCATCCTTGGTGATTTTTAATTTAGTACACATAGGAGTCCCAATTGGTTTGCAATCTTCCATACCAAGCTTTTTCAGCATCTCTTTGATGTATTTAGATTGAGTGACGTAGATGCCATTCTTATTCTATTGAATTTGAAGACCAAAAAAGAATTTTATCTCACCAAACATTGACATTTCAAATTCCTTGTTCATTTGTTCTAAAAATTCTTTGCAAAGATCATCATTTCCTGTGAACAAAGTATCATCTACAAATATTTTTGCCAAAACAATCTTATTATCTGGTCTTTCCTTTATGTACAAATTGTTGTTGTCATTAGTTTTTTGAAACCCAATCTGAATAAGATAGTTATGCAATCTTTCATACCATGCTTTAGGGGCTTGCTTCAGACCATATAATTCTTTATGCAACTTGTAGACCATGTCCTTCTTTCTTATCTGGATCAACAAAACCTTCAGGTTGCTCAATGTAAACTTCTTCCTCCAATATGCCATTGAGAAATTCTGACTTGACATCCATCTGATAAACTTTGTATCCTTTGTATGCAGCATATGCAAGTAAGGTTCTGACACCTTCCAATCTTGCAACCGAAGCAAAAGTTTCTCCATAGTCTACACCTTCTTCTTGAGAGTATCCTTTGCATACTAGTCTAGCTTTGTTCCTTGATACCTTACCATCTTCATTTAGTTTATTTCTGAATACTCACTTTGTTCCAATCACATTCTTGTCTTTGGGTCTAGGTACAAGAGTCCATGTTTTGTTTTTCTCTATCTATTCTATCTCTTCATTCATAGCTTCAATCCAACTTTCATTTTCTAGTATATCTTTGACATTTCTAGGTTCAAAATCAGCAAGTAAATAAGTGTCTTTCAACTTACTTCTTGTCATTGTTCCTTCTGATTTATCACCAATGATCTGATCTAGTGCATGATGCTTTCTGACATATTTGGCCAACACAAGCTCCTTGCCTTTTGAATGAATTGCATTGTTATCCTTCTGTCTCTCAACTTCTGGTTTTGATTCAAGTTGCTCGGGCTCGGTAGATGCTAACTCAGTAGCTTCTGTTTGTAACTCAGGTTCTTATAGCTCGGTACATGCTGACTCAGTTAATGAAGATTCTAGAGTTGAGGATTCATGATTGATTGGTATACTTGGTATTGTATCAAGTTCAAAGTAAAAAAATCTTCTATGTTCTTTAGGTTCCTTCTTGCTTTCTTCTTCTATTCTTTCTACAAACTCATCAACTTTCACATTTGTACTTTCTATGACTTTGTGAGTAGATAAGTTGAAACATCTATATGCTTTACTTTTGCAAGAGTATCCCAAAAATATTCCTTCATCACCTTTTACATCAAATTTACCTTTTCTAGATTGTTTCAAACTGTAACATTTTCTTCCAAATAATTTTAGAATGAGTCCTTTTTAAGTTGTACTCAGTTCAAGGTATGAACTGCAGTGTTGATAGCTTCCTTCTAGTATTTGATAGCAATGTCTTTCTCAATCATTAAGGTTCTTGCACAATCCATTATAGATCTGTTCCTTCTTTCTGCTATTCCATTTTGTTCAGGAGTTCTAGGTGCTGAAACCTTTCTTTTGATTCCTCTTTCAATGCAAAAGTTATTGAACTCATGTGAAATGAATTCACCACCTCTGTCAGACCTTAAGCATTTTAGTCTTTTTCCTGTTTCCTTTTTTACTTAGGCCAAATACCATTTGAACTTTTCAAATGCTTCTGATTTCTCTCTAAGGTACATGACAGTCATCATTCTTGAATAATCATCAACAAACGAAATGAAAAAACTTCACCACTATAACTTTCAATGCCAATAGGTCCACACAATTTCTAGAACTTCTTCAGTCTAACAGTTCTTGCTTTTAAAACTAGTCTTTCCCATTTTACCAATTTGACAATTCTTGCATAGACCAACCTCAGGTTTCTTTATGTCAGGAATACCTCTTACTTTATTGAATTTATTGATCTTTATTAAGTTGTCAATGTTTACATGACACAACCTCTTATGCCATAACCAACTTTCTTCAATTTGAGCAATGAAACATGAACATTCGCCAAGTTCAAGATAAAATAAGTTACCTTTTGTTTGAGTGCCAGATCCAATTAGCTTTCCTTTGCCATCCAACAATTTTTCTTTTCCATGCATGAATTCTACCTTGAATCCATTATTGAGTAGTTGTTCCACACTCAAAAAATTGTGTTTTAGTCCTTCTACCCAATATGCATTATCACACACAAGTTCCTTGGTTAGAGAGATTCTTCCTTTTCTTCTTATACAACAAGGTTTGTTGTTACCAAATCTTACACTACCACCATCATAGTCTTCAAAGTATTCAAACTGAGTTTTATCACCAGTCATGTGATGAGAACAACCACTATCTATGATCCATGTATCATTTTTGCTCATATGGAAAATTAGTGCCATTTCATCACAATTATCAAATTCATCTTTTATAGCAATGTAGACAATTTCATCTTCTTCTTCATCATCAAAATCATTTGAATTTTTAGCCATAAAGCATGTTTTCTTACCTTTATCCTTGAATGATTTGAAGTCTTTCTTGCCATTGTACTTGTGACCTTTATTCTCATCTTTGTTCTACTTATTTGGGTACCTAGCAGCAATATGTCCAATTTCTTCACAAGAAAAATAGATTAGAGGAACTTTACCTTTGTATTTTCCTTTGCCTCTTAAATATTTTCTTGCTAGTAGAGCTTCAACCACTTCAAGATCATTGTCTGAACTTTGTTCTGATTCTTCATCATTTTCTAATTGTGGTTCCTTCATCTTTTTCCCTTTTTCTTTGAGTAAAGGCTTGGCTTCAAATGCTGATTCAACATTCTTGGCAGCTGAAACATAGTTGTCATAGTTGTCTAGCTCAAATGCAGTCAATCTTCCAACTATGGCCTCTAAATTTATTTTATGATTTGCCTCACATCTCCTTTCTTGAATTGCAGAGACTCTGATTGCATAAATGGGAAGTAGAGTTCTAAGAACTTTACTTATGATTGTCTCCTCCTTGATATCTCCTCCAGATGCTTTGATTGCATTAACACATACTTTGAATCTTTCAACATATTTTGCAATGTTTTCATCCTCTCTCATCCTCATTTGATCAAATTGTCCTCTCAGACTTTCTGCTTTGGCTCTTCTTACATTATCATCTCCTCCATAGATTTCTTTTAGCTTTTCTCACATTTCAAAGGCAGATTTGCAATTCTTGATGTCATCAAATTCTTCATAACTCAGAGCAAATGCTATATCTATCATCATAATGTTGTGGGTCTTCTTTTCAGCAATATCATTGACAAATAGTGTACCAGCTGGTTCTGCATATTTTTCATCAAGGTATTTTAGTCTTGTGTCTCCAATAGAAGCTAGATGAAGTCTCATCAACCCTTGCCATGCTGATAAGTTGTCCCTGTTAATTCTTGAAATTTCCCTCTTATAAGACATCTTGATCTTTAGCTTAGATCCTTGAAATCTTTTCCTATAAGCACCAAAAGCTCTAATACCAATTGTTGGAATTAAAGATAAAGTAATTGAGAGGCGGGGGTGAATCAGTTACTTACAAAAAATAATCCACAATTCCCTTAGATGTCTTAATGAACTAGTTACAACAGATACTTGGTAAACAAATGTTGCAACTCGGTAAATTAAGCTATTACTTATCTTTAAGCATTCATACATGTAACTGAAAACAAAATGAACACAAGAGACACCAGATTTAATGTGGAAACTCAATATGAGAAAAACCATCAAGTAACTAGTCACCAATTTTCACTCTTCTAAAGTGAGCCCTATTAGGAGTCAACCCTGTTAAAGGTTACAATACACACTATTAGGTGTGACTTTGTTAGAGGATTTAATCACCCTGTTAGGAGTGGCCTTGCTAGAGTCTTTAGAACAATTCAACTGAACTGTCACCTTGTTAGAGGATTTACAAAATGGCTATTAAACCAACTCTGTTAAGAGATTTAGAATCACTGCTACAATGGTTAGAAAGAAACAATGAATTGACTTGAATAAGATGCAACTGAATTTGCTAGATATAGGTCTCTGTTCAGCATCATTAGATCCTCCTTGATCAAATATGACTCTGTTGCTCCTTAATGATCTCTGATCGTTCTTCAAATTTGCTTCCACAATAATTAGTCTTCATATCACATTAACTTCTCATATCTCCATATCATGTTTTGAATTCACAACTTGACTTCTTACTTATACCATTCAGGTTGTCAAGTCGGCCCATTTACATATTATATTTACCAATAAACCATTTATTAGTCGACTACAGATATTATTCTTAAACAAATAAATGTCCTTTACTGGTTGACCCTACTCAGTAAATACTACTTCCAGGAATTTCCAGAGTTAACCTTCTTGACTTGGTTAACATTACAAAATCTAAAAATCTTTTGGTTGCCGAGTTTACTCGGTAAGAATTATTTTTACCAAATTACCTTTGATGACCAAGTGAACTCGGTAAGAACTATTTCTATCATATTTTCTTTGATTATCGAGTGATTTTGGTAAGAACTACTCTTATCATATTTTCTTCAATTACCGAGTGAGCTCGATAAGAACTGTTGTTATCATATTTTCTTCAATTATCGAATGAGCTCGGTAAGAACTGAATTTCTTTGATTATCTTGAAGACTTGGTAATCAGCTATCTACTTGATAGACACTGCAAGCTATCTTTACTAACCTTATGGGCTTGGTAGACATTGTTTATTGCCTTGCCGACCTTCTGAGCTTGGTAGACACTATGTATTGCCTTGCTAACCTTTTGAGCTCGGTAGGCACTATCTGATGACTTATATGACATTTGTATGACATCAAAGAAAATACACAATTGAATAATTGTATCCAATAGATAAGAAGGTTGTGATATAGGAAGGGACACAAGAGGAACACTCATAGGGATAGAGCGAACCATTATAGTCACCAAAGAAGGAGTATAGGTAGGAACACTAGGGAAAGGAACAGAAGAAGGTTCTACACTACTGATAGGAGGAAACAACCCTAAATCTTGAGTTTATTGAGCTAAAGGATTAACATTGGAATGCACAAGGTGAGTAATACCACACAAGAGATTAACACCTTGGTCACTATCATGAAGAACTTTTGTAAGATCCTCTATAGCTTGAATAGAATCTTGATTATGGTTTTCTTGAATAAGCCAATTATCCAATTTATCAAGTTTAGTTGAAAGTTTTTGGACTTGTTGAAGAGGAACTCTTATAGCATCATCCTCATCGTGAGATGAGTGAGAAGAGTTTTTCTCCATTAGAGGATTAGAATCAGGAAGAATCAAAGTCTCATCCAGAATCCTAAGGAAAGGAGAAAGCTTGGGCTCAAAGATACCCATAAGTCTATGACTACATCTAACCCTAAGATTAGAAGTAGGACTAGAAGTAATAAAGCTCATAAACCAATGCAATGCAAATAAACAAAACTAATAAAATATAAAGAATAACTATTTTTGTATTTTGAAAGAGATTTTGCAATTTTTCTTATTTGTGAATTAAAATGAAAGATCATAAATGGAATCTACTCTTAATGAAAGAAAAGACTAACAAATATAAAAATGAAATTTAACACCTCAAAACACAATAGGGCATCTAATTCCATAAAAGAAAAGAGGGTAAGCATGTCAGGTTCACCAAAATGAATAGGAAGAAAATATGACCTATCCTCAACCTAAATTCCCAAAGGGAATGATCCAAATTGATTAAACACAAGAAAGTGAGAAAAAAAGAATTGGATCAATCACTGGAGAATAAGGAGAAAGGAGATCCTATGGTCTTGCTATTTGAGAAGCAAGTTCTTGAAATTTGAAATAAATAGAAGATAAATACTTACCTTGAAGTAGGATAAATTTTGAAAATGTTGATTTCTAATGTTTGTGTACAATTTTGGGGATCTCTACAACCTATTCCAGACTAGAAATGTTGAGATAGAGAAAACCCATAAAATTTTTGTCCTTTTGAAGGGAGGTCAACCTTGACCTAGAAAGAGTGGCACAATCTTACCCTAGGGCACAATTGTACCCCAAAAAGTTGACCTTGACCTCCACTACTCCAACAAAATTTATGCTCATGGATCCTACAAGTTCAACAAAAAGGGTATCCAAATCTACTCTTTAATTCATTGTTCCACACCAATATTTGAAATAAAAATGGTTTATTTGTTTGAATTGGGGGGTTTTCCTTAGTCAAACCCCAAAATCAACCTTAAAAATGTAATTGAAAATGCAATATGTACAAAGTAGATAAAACTATTTGCCTTATATTGAAATCCTTATGGAGGATTCGAATCCTTGAATCCACAAGTATGGATGCTCCAAATAAATGTAGAAATATATGTAGCATGTCTCAAATCAATGGAATTAGATCTTCAACACCAATCTTGAATGTATCTTTGCATAGAAAAAGGCTTAGATGAATATGGATGGAGAAGTCTTCAATAATAGGGCTCCATAGAGATTGAATCCTTCAATAACTAACAATGGACCTCCTTCATGAATTGGATGCTTAAACACTTGAATGCTTGAATGCTAGTAGATCTTCACTTCATAGAATAATTTTTTGTTAGATATCTCTTGGGTGCATAACCTTCATAATAGGAGGATGTCAAAATGAGGGAAGAAGACTTCCTTATATAGAGATCTGGGCACAAACTTCTAGAGAAGGCTGACATGGGAGCATCAAATCCCAATTAACAATACCCCCTAGAAAAGGACATAAATTAAATGTAAGTTAAGAGTATATCATTCCAAAACCCAAAAAAGTCAACCCAAAAGTCAGAAAATGAAACTTTCTAAAGCATCATATTACAAAACTCCTGGAAATTGAAAAATAGACCTAGGGTCAAGGATGAGGTTGACCCTACCCTAGGTCAAGGGTGAGGTCATCCTTTACCTAGGGCAAGGTTGAGGTTGACCTTAACCTAAAAGGTCACCCTTGACTCATAGAGACAAAAATAGACTGGAAATAGAGAGAGAAGCAAAACAGGAGGAAAATGACCAAATCCGCACAAAGACCCATTCAAGGTGCTTGACATGACCCCGTACTACTTACTCAGAGGGCTAAACACTCTTAACATAGAAGTGCTTCCATTTTAAGATGATGCAACTGGAATCTACAAATTCTACACAACTTTTTTGAAACATAACCACAAAAACAAATGTATTTTTGTATTTTTAGTTTCATGATGAATGCAATTTCTTATTAGTGCATCTATATGAATTCCTATATTTAACCAAGTGCTTGAAAAACAAATAACAAAGATAGAGTAATGAAAGATTAAAAACAAATTATAAAAAGGGAAATTCTTAACACACATAAGCCAAAGTAACAACACATTTGTGAATTAAATTATCAAAAAGATCTTGTCGAAAACTAATAAAATTAGGAGTAGTGCTTCCTCATCTCCACTGATGCAATTGTCGATTGGAATTTTAATGAAAATTGAAAGATGTTTCATGATCCATCAAATTGTGAAACCACAGAAAGTGCATGTACATGAGATAAAACACTATGCAAGAACAATAATTATCATTTCTCTAATTCATGATAACAATAAAAAATTTTAACATAAGGAAAAAACCAAAATTAAAATATCTCACCATTATAAAAATGCAATAAAACCATTAGCTCCATTATCATTCATGAACACACACTCATAAAAAATAAACACTCGAGCAATATTTACTACACTCAAGATGAGAGCACCAATAACATTATTATTGCATCAAAATATCAACCTGGAGTACATATTTCATCCATGCATTTATAAGAAAATCTCACCTCTTTTTGTGTTAGGATTGAGAACTCTTTTAATGCAAATACTATGCTAAAAACTAATAAAATAAAGCTACATATATACAAGATGACTCTCTAAATGGTGCTAAGTGGGTCTCCACCCTTGTTTATATCAATTAATGGGTGCATAATCCTTTAGATGACTTAAAAAAATAAAAGAAGAAGATAGGAAGAGAGAAGTCATCAGATGATCTAATAGTCATAGGGACTTGTGAAAATGTAAGCTTAGAATTCTCCAAGTGTTTATGGGAGTTGAATAGTTGTCAATATGCATTTTTGATGCATCAAATGCTCAAAAATAGCAATTGACAGTCAATTATTGGCATACAACTTCATCTTCAAAAAAATTAGTGCACCTATTGAGTTGGTGTACCTTGTTAAAAGCACACCTTCTAACCTGATCAAAATTTCCATAATTTTAAGTGTCAAAATATAATTTCTAGCATCTGGAATTTCCTCCCTCTAGACCAAAATGATGTCTGGATGTGTGCTTCTAAAATTTTGGATAATAGTTGTGATTTCCTAAGTTTCTAGTAAATCCAATGACTCATCTATTATGCACCACCTAGTAGTAATTATTGATCTCTAGCCTAGTATCTATAAAATCTTCCAATCTAGAATCTAACTTCAGTAATGCTTCTTCGATTTTGAAGATTTTTCTAATATCATCTTTGGATGAAGTCACCTCAAATAGTGCTCCAAATTTTTGCACCACTATTTCTACTAGAGAAAGTTGAGTCCTTGGCTCATCCACAAAATCTTTAAGCTTACGATATTGTAATTCTTATCTGCTTCCAAAAACTACCTCCAAGCTTGATTCTTTATCTCTTCAATATCCTTATATAAACCTACAATAACTTTATTTCCTACTGATACCTTTTCTATACAATCATCTATTTATCTAATTTTTCTTTTGTATATATCTCCATCAATGTTCAATACCATTTCCCTTTGATAGTCTTCAATGCTTCCAAATCATTGGCCTGCGTGCACTTCATCCATTAGCCCAAAATCTTGGTTTATTAATGTAACCAATTTGTTGACATCATTTTGAATTTTTTGTAGAAGGTTCAAATTACCCTTAGTTATTTGTATCCCTCTATCTTCAAAACAGTGATGTCACCTTTTACAAGTGTCCAAAAATTAATAATTTTCCTTTGGAACTTGTCCTTGATCTTTCTTCTCTAGAGTGGCCCCTAGAGAAATATTTGAATGATTGGGGTCAATCATACCTAAAATCTCATTTAACTATCCCGTCAACAACTCATTTTTCTTTCTCAAAACAAATTTTTTGATTCACCTTGATCTAAGTGCCAAAACACTTCCTTAAGACCCATGGTGATGAGAACCTTTTTTGTATCAACTGTGGGTTCTCTAAGCATTATCTCTTTCATCTGGTAGTCTTTTGGAGACACCTTTTTTGTATCAGTGTGGGGTGTAGAATGAAAATTTGTTCCAAAACATCCTCATTTTGGTTCTTCATGATAAAAACTAGTGTTTTAGCATCACCCTTGGCTAGTTCTAGTGTCTTGGCTTCTTTTATCAATTCTTTCATACCCCCCTCTTTAGTGAACTCCATATCTCTCCTTTTTTGAGTTAACACCTCCCTTTTTAACCATACTAGAGTAGTTCCCATCGGGGGTATGTAATAAGAAGATGATGTAGGTTCCAAGGCTAATCCTTTCCCTTTATCACCTCATTATGGAGTCTTTTCTTATCAAGGGAGGACTACCAATTGAGCTTTTGTTTCTACTTGTGTTGAAGACCTAGTCTCTTCTCTAGGAAGAACTTGTTATCCTTCCTTGACTATTTTTCATTCTTTTGATACTTTATCTGTATATAACTGGATATATTCTCCTTCCTCTATGATATAGCTTTTAGGTTCCTCCATAAAAGGAGGTAGAGAAATTGTTTCTTCTTCTAGTTAAGGAGGTATAGAAGAAAGGTCTTCTAATGGTGAGTGAGGTATACCAAGTGGCCCTTTAGGTAAAGGAGGCAATTATTCCCAATCTTCTCCTAACAACTCATTCTAAGGGGTATCTTGTATCCTTTCCCCTACCATTTTTGTTCCCATTGGCATGAAGTTGAAGTCTAAAATGTCTAAGACATCAATCCCTTTGTCCCCCATCTCCACTATCCATATTTCTTATTCTTTCTTTGAGGATTCTATATAAATATTCAATTATAGGATGGAAGGTGGTTTCTAGGTTAAACTATTCCTCCTTTCTTCTTTTATAGCCCTTCTTGAGTGGGTATTCCAAAAGATATTGATCTCATTTTGAGTCAAAAGTAGCTATGTCTTGCTTTTGTTTGAACTCAAAAGCTCTAATGGTGATAAGCCAGACTCATGTCTTCTTTTTTTTCACACCCTATCATAAGTAGAAGCCAATTGTCATGATATCTCTAATAGAAACAATATGACTAATGAATATTAAGAGATATTCTTCAAGAATAGAAGGGTACCAGCTACCTAAATATAGGAAAATATGTTAAACTACATGAAATAATCTCCTATCTAAAATATCCAAGATCTCACCTCCACTAACATTATTTTGACATAGTCTTCTTCAACAAACTAAATGATAGAAAAGGTGAATCCATCACTGACCAACCTATATTTGGGGCTTTTGAAAGGAAACTTCTTTTTTGCAAGTTGGGGATAGACTATGTATGGCCATACATTTGCATCTTGCATACTCCCTTTCTTAAACAAGCCAGGATAATATGTTGGTCTTGCAGCTAGAAGGTACAAGGCATAGGAGGTCATATAGAAATGCAGGTCATTATTTACCAAAATGAGTTTCTCATTCAATTTTTCACCAAGGATCATATCCCAATCAATTGGCATATTTCTTGTCCTAATGGTCTCTATGAATTTACTATCTAGGTTTCATAGTGACCTACTACAGGGAGGTCCATGGCTCTGCTCAAAAAGACTATGGAGTAGCCAATGTCATCTATTAAATATCCTTGGGTCATGTTAACCTTCTATTAGGATTGAACCTCAGACAAAAATAACAATTACATACAAATATAACCAATAATAGAAAATAATAGATCACATAGAAAAGAACACAAGACACTAATATTTAGCATGGTTCACCCAATCCTTGGGCTACATCCACAAAACAATAAGTTCGATATTATTATGATCTAGTGATTACAACCTAATTACAATCTATAATCCCTTATAGCTAAATATCATAGCAAGAACCAATTTTTGCATCACCTACAATGAAACAATCCTTGACCCTAAGCTCTTTTATATAGGTACTTCCTTGATTAGTCACTGCAAACTAACAATCTCCCACTTGGAGACTAATCCTATAGCAATTCCACTACCACATGGAGCTCCCACAAAACCACCCTAGACACTACTATTCTTTTATTTGTGCTCAGTCTAGTAGACCAACTAAAGCTAAAGAGGAACTTAGCTTCTCCCTTGTCACTACCTTTGTAAAGATATCTACTAGATTTTCATCTGTATGTATCTTGTCTAACTTTAACTATCCATCCTCCAAAATTGACCAAGTGAAATGGTACCACAACAGAATGTGTTTTATCTTTGAATGCAGAGCTAAATTCTTGGCAAGATGAATGACACTCTAGCTATCGGTAAACAAATAATTATCCCTCTAAGGGTATCCCAATTCTTCTAAGAATAACTAAAGCAATATCATGTCCTTGGCTACCTCTATAGTAGCAACATACTTTGCCTCTATAGTGGATAAAGCATTAACATTCTATAACCTAGAAACCCAACTCACAGCTACCCCACCAACAGTAAAGACATAACCTGTAGTACTCTACCTGGTATCAATATCCCCTGCAAAATCTAAGTCAACATAGCCCTATAAACTAGTAGTAGAGCCTCCAAAGTGTAAATACTTACTAGATGTTCCTCTCAAATATCTGAGAATCCATTTGACTACATTCCAATGCTCAATTCCTAGATGACTAATATACCTGCTAACAACTCCCACTACATGTGCAATATTTGGCCTTGTACATACCATAGCATACATCAAGCTTCCTACAGCTGAAACATAGGGTACCTTGGACATCTTATCCTCCTCTTCTTGTGTCCTGGGACATATCTCCTTAGTCAACTTCAAATGACTAGGTAAAGGTGTGCTGACAGCTTTAGCATTCTCCATAGAGAAACGTTGCAAAACCTTCTCAACATAATTAGCTTGAGATAGCATCAATTTTCTATTCTTCCTATCTCTATAAATCTTCATACCAAGGATTTGTTTTGCTGCCCCCAAATCCTTCATAGCAAATGCATGTGCTAACTGGCATTTCAGCCCCTTAATCTGATCCATGTTAGACCCATCTACAAGCATATCATAAACATATAAACATAAAATAATATAGCTATCATCATCCAACCTCTTAAAATAAACACAATGATCTAAATGACACCTATGGTATCCATGCTTATGCATAAAACTATCAAATTTTAGATACCATTTCCAAGGTGCTTGCTTTAAGCTATATAAAATTTTCTTCAATTTGCACACTAAGTTCTCCTTACCTTTGACCTCAAATCCCTATGGCTAAGCCATATATATCTCTTTATCCAAATAACCATGAATGAAGGTTTTTTTAACATCAAGCTACTATAAATGCAAATCTTTAGTAGCCACAATATTTAAAATAGTATGAATAGAAGTCATTTTAACAATAGGAGAAAATATCCCATCAAAGTCAATGCCCTTTTTCTGTGAAAATCATTTTACAACTAACCTGGCTTAAAATATTTTCTTACCTCCATCCTCTTCTTTTAACCTGCAAACCCACTTATTCTATAGACCTCTTTTACCTGTAAGTAACTTGCATAAGTCTCATGTCTTATTCTTCAACAAAGAGTCCATTTCATCTTTCATTATAGACGCCCACTGAATCTTAGTATCTACCTGCATAGCTTCATTAGAACATTCAAGTTCACCAGTATCTATTAATAAAATAGAATACTAATAGGGAGAAAATATTTCTAGAGGTCTAATTTGCCTTGTTGACCATCTAACATTCACTAGTGTGTGTGGTATTTGTTGTTGTGGTTGTTGTACATCATGAGGAATGGCTAGAACATCATCTTTTGGAGTATCATCCAGCATTACATAATCATCTTCTTTCTTCTCATGTTGTTGCAATAGATCTTTGTACAACACTTTCTCATTGAATATGACATCCCTACTTCTTACAATTTTATAATTTTCAAAATCTCAAAGCCTATAACCAAATTCATTAATACCATATCCAACAAATACCCATTTCTTTGACTTAGCTTCTAGCTTGGTTCTATTTTCAAAATCTAATTGAGCAAATGCTTCACAACCAAAGGCTTTGAGAAAAGAATAACTCACCTTCTTACCAGTCCATACTTCCTCTAGAATACCACAACCCAAAGGACTAGAGGGACCTCTATTAATCAAATAGACAATAGTATTGATAGCCTCTACCCACATGTTTAACGGCAACCCAACATGCAACCTCATGCTCCTTACATGCTCCATTATAGTCCTATTCATGGATTCAACAATTCCATTTTCTTGTGGAGTCCTTGGAACAATTTTCTATCTAAAAATACCATTAGTGGAGAAATAATCTTCAAATTCATGACTACAATACTCACCATCATTATCAAATCTAAGACATTTTAATTTCTTACCAGTCTCATTGTTAACCAAGCATTTCTATTTCTTAAAAGTTTGAAATACATCAAATTTTTGTCTAAGGAAATAAACCCATACTCTTCTAGTTGCATCATCAATAAATGTAACATAATTATGAGAGCCACCAATGGAAGATACCTGAGCTGGTCTCCATACATTGGTATGCACAAGCTCTAATTACTCCTTTTTATTTTCCTTCCCAGTCTTCACAAAACTCACTATGTTTTATTTTTCATACAAATAACTTTCACAGAAATCCATATTAACGCATTTCAAACCTAGTAAAACATACTTTGAATGAAGTACTTTCATACCTTTCTCACTCATGTGCCCAAGTCTATTGTTCCATAGTGTTGTATTAGAATTTCTAGTAGCTATTTGTTCTCCCTGCTCAACTACAACAACTGTTCCTGAACATTTATTTTTCTCTAAAACAATTAAAGTAGAAGGAATAATATGACCTATACAAAGATATACAGTGCCTACTTTCAAACCTTTTTCTACTACAAGGGAACCTTTTGAAAGCTTCCAATTTTTATCATTAAAAGTAACTACACAACCCTCATCACTGAGTTACTGATGGGGACACATCCCAAGAATAGAATGGACACAACAGAAATGGGAAATTGTATTAACTAAAAAATAAGCTAGTACATTCAGTATAGAGAAAATAAACTTCAAAACATGCCCTAAGGGCTTACAATAGCATAAATCTGGAGATAATTTCTCCTTTCAATACCTCCTCTCAAACTCCACTCCAAACTGCCTTTTACAATGCCAGAAATCTCCTTAAATAGACCCCAGAGGGTTAAGGACTAGGAGTACATTCTAGAAAGTGCTAGTAGGCATCCACCAACCAAATAGAAGGTTCCAGAAGCTACGTTAGAAGTCGGTGCAAATCTAGAAGAATCCAGAAATGGTAACCGAACTTCCGGGAGGCATAACTTTTGAACCATAGCTCCGATTGATGAACCGTTTACATTTTCGGAAAGCTCTCAAAGCGCTCTATAGTCCTATGGACAAGGTAAGCTTGTCCCCCATTTTTTGGCCCTTTTAGAGGTCATTTAATGCCCCTAACTTGACTTTGAAGCATTCTTAGGAGGTCTCCAAAACTCAAAAAATTGCAATAACTTTCAAACCATGGGGCCTTTTGACCTAATTCTTTTTCTGGAATGCTCTAAATTACAATTACATTCATCTGGCCAATTCACACCTTCTAGTTCACCAAAATGATGGCCCAATTACATGCTCCTATTTTTTCAAGATTTTCTAGCACACTGATAGTGGAACTATGAGAGTTGGAACCTTTATTTGACCCAAATGCGTGTCCAAAAATGAAAACACATGAAACAGAAACTAAGTCTAAGTACATTTTTTTGGGTGACACAAGATTGCCCTTATACCTCTTAATGCTCCTGCATCAGTTACCCTGCTGAAATTAAATTTTTACTTAGCCTTGGAACATGTCTTACCTCATCTAGTAGCCAATGATTCTCATTCTACAACTTAATCTTTACTTTTCCCTTTCCAACAATCTAATAGGGTTCATTATCTCCCAAATAAACAAGCCCAGAATCCCCTTGGACATAATCAATGTAATAACCTCTATGAGGTGTAGCATGAAATGAAGCACAAGAATCTAAAACCCATGAATCATCAACATTTTCTGAAAACAAAAGCAAAGCATCCTCTCCAAATTTATTAGTTACCACCATTTCCTCCATGTCTCCATTTAGTTTCTCTCCTTCATTTTTCTTTTGACTCCAACAATCTTTCTTTGTATGCCTTGGTTTCCCACAATACTAACAGTTCTTTAGTCCTATCAATTGAGACTTCCTCCCCTTTGACTTTCCTCTTGATTTTTCATGATTTTTGGAATTACTTCTTCTCTCAGTTGTTCTACCTCAACTTTGTGCATTCAAAGCACTTCCTGATATAGATCCACCTGAGGATTTCCTACAAGTTTCCTCACTCAAAATAACATCGATCACATCATCATATTTTAGGGTACTAGATACAGGAACAGAATTACTCATAACCATTACGAAGCCATTCCAATTTTTAGGCAAACAACGCAAAATCAAGAGAGTCCTAATTTCTTCATCAAAATTGATACCCATAGAAGATAACTAACTAGTAATAGTATTAAACTCATTCAAATAATCTACAATTGATCCACCTTCGGCCATTTTCATATTAAATAGATGTTTCATGAGAAATACCTTGCTTGAAGCGAAGGGCTTTTCATATAGTTTTGCTAGGGTTTTCATCAACTCTTCCAGTGTCTTTGCTTTTGTAATATTAAATGCCACCAGTGGTGCCTAGCATAATGAAATGCTTCCAAGTACCTTTCTATCCAAAAGATCCCAATCGTCATTTGACATAGATCTTTGATTCTTGGTTTTTCCTTCCAACAGCTTCCAGAAATCCTTCTGATAAATATAGTCTTCCATTTACATCTTTCATAATTGAAAGTTCTACCCATTAAAAATAGCAACCCTTAGCTTACCCTCGTCTGCCATCACTCTCACTCAATCGTGTGACTCCCACTCAACCATGAAACTTCCTTGCAGAGGATAACTAAAAAATAACCTCACTCTGATATCACTTGTTAGGATTAAACATCAGACATAAATAACAATTACATGCAAATACAACCAATAAATGAAAATAATAGATCACATAGAAAAGAACACAAGACACCAAGATTTAATGTGGTTCACCCAATCCCTAGGCTATGTCCACCAAACAATTCTGATATTATTACGATCTAGTGATTATGACTTGATTACAATCTGGAATCCCTTACAGCTCAATATCACCACAAGAACCAATTTTCACATCACTTGCAATGAAACAATCCATAATCCTAAGCTCTTTTATACACGTATTTTTACTACTTTAGGGTTACAAATGTCAGCCATATGTCGGCCATAGGCCAAAAGAATTTATGAAGTATGTACAATACTTCCCTGATCAATCATCACAAACTAACACTATATTCCATGTCATAAGTGATATGTGAATATTGATCTACCCTTGGTAGATGGAAGACCTTATCAATGTTCTACAACCTTATGTCTAGGATAATTTCTCCTATTACACTTTTAACCACTTTCTCTTATTGCATATAGTGGTGTGCTAGAGTCATTCTTAGTTTTGATGATTGGACAGATATTGGGTGAGAAGTCACATTTACTATCCCACTTTTGATCAATACAGAGACAATTGATGATTATTTTTTTGGTTTGTTGCACAATAGTAGGAAGGCATTCCAACCAATGTGTCCTAACTCAATATGTCAAATCTTTGAGTGTTTGTATCCGAATATGGACTTCTTTGGTGCTTCTTGATATTTGAAAGCCACTAGTTTGGGTGCAATCTTTGTGGACATAGAAGATGAAAATGATGTTGTTTATCCGCACAAAAGTGAAAATTCAATACCATTAATGAGAAAAACCTAAGATGACCATACAAACATGACCTCATAGATAGAATATTGATGAAATTGAGGAAAACCCCTACAAGTTCCTTGAATGTGCATTTGTACACCTGACACACCTATGCATGTGCACAAGGTGTGAAATGTGCACCTTTGGTATTTTTTGTCATTAGATTAATGCATGTGATGAATTGTGCATGTTGCAGATATAACACACATGTGCAACATGTGTGCATTGATGTGTGGGATGATGGTGTTTACACTAACTCACTTGGATAATGTGAACCATGCAAGGGTTTGGAGCTACGTAGGTGTGCTTGTGTACACTAGGGTTTACCTTGCTAAAACTTGAGGATGGAAGGGACATACATCTTGTCATGATAGGGTACAGAGTTATGAAGGTGTGAAAGTGTACACTCTAAAATCATAAGGCAATCAAAAGAATAGAAAGACGGGAGTCCTTATTTATAAGTGGGGAGATATGGGTTTGGATATGTACACTTCTTATGGTGTTCATGTGTATACCTTATTGATCCACAAAGTATGAATGCATATTACACACCTTGAATGGTGCACAGGTGCGCTAGGTGTGCATGTGCACATTTTCTATGACTTTGAAGCAATTAACTTTCTAACCAAATGACAATGTTTGGGAGTGACTAGCCTGACATCCTAGATTGACCTAGAAATGCAAAGGGAGATCTTCATTCACTATGGTTCGTAACTAGGCGTCATATTTTTTAGAAACAAATCTCTCAACCAAAAGCAAGGGTCCCTAGTTTAAGCCCAAAATGGGGTGTGCATTTTGAAACTACAATAGGATGAATATGAAGATGGTTTTTAAAACCATGATCACTAATACTAAGTCCTAAGCCCTTATAACCTTTTTTAGTAATCATGTATTATTCTCTAGTATAACTATTCTTTGATTCTTCAATAGCAAGAGACTTTTCACTAGAATCATGAGAAAATTTAGTGTAAGGAATAAGAGTAGGAGGAGAAATAAAATGTTTTTTTTTGTTTCCCCTTAATATCATGATGAGTAGGAAGAGGAGAAAAAGTTACATCAAGGGAAATTGTAAAATCCTCATCAAAAGGTTGCATTTTCAATTTACTTCAAGTTCACCAATAATGTATGGTGGGGAAATGGAAGAAAACTACCCTGTACACAATGAGGGGGCAAAAACAAAGATTCACCCCTAATGAAAATATTTTACAAATGCAAAAAAAAGTACATGCCAATGCATAAGCTAATGCAAAAGGTTGAATTAGTTGGATTTACTTCCCTCTCACCTCCACCTTAATAGGTTTTTAAGCAAGTAAATATTCAATATAGGGTTGGAAAAGAAGATGATAAAGAAAGAATATTATACCTTGTGAGATACAAACCTTTGGACCTATTTTTTTTCTTTGTGCTGCTAAAAATAGACAAACAACATCTAACATAGGCCTGAAAGTATCAAATATGAAAAACCTAGAAATCATTCAACGATCTAGCAAAGTCAACTTTTGTGTGCAATGTCAACTTTCTCCTAAAGTAGGGGAACACTACATCCCTAATCAACTACATCTGATCTTGAATCTAATTTTGCAGTTCTGATAAATGAAAAAAAGGGTACTCGAACATGCAATATTTTCACCAATCCAAGATCCAAAACCTATAAAATAAAGGGCTTTTGTTTGTTGTTTTTTTTTGGGTGGGGGGGGTGGGCAGGCGAGGACTGTTTACCTCAATCATTCCCCAACTTAGGAATTAACCTTGAATTGAAATAGAGATGGAATGCTAGCAAGTAGTTCTAATAGATCTAACATGAAGCAATGTAAATCCATGAATATTCTCTTGAATTTGGAATGTAATCAAGTATGTAGATGTAATAGCCTTGACACAACATTAAGAACCTTAGGAAAGGAAATCAAAGTGAAACTAAAACCTTCATGAATGAATGTTCTTTAAATATGCCTAAGGAAGGAATGTACATCTTGAATAAATGAATACAGAAGATGCAAAAAGGATATTTATTGTATGAAGGGAGATCTTGAATGTTCAAAATGGAATGAGACATCTTACGTATACTCCTTCAATGACTTAAATGCATGAATCCTTGATCTTAAATGGAGAGATTACTTGAATGCTTGAAGAATTATTGACAACTTGAGAGCTTGAGTGTGGGATGGATGCTTGATATAATTAATGGATTCAAAATAGAGATTATGGATGGGTTCATAAAGGGCTCACAATTAACTTTCTACTATAGGCCAACCCACCTAGAAATTAACACCCCAAAACAATCAAGACATGGGACCCAAAAAGAAAACCCAAAATAGGGCCCTGGAAGGGATGCACTACATGCCTAATAGACCCATCATAGATACACTATGTACTAGATTGGGTAGGGACATGTTATGTCCCTGCCAACCAAGGCCCAAAACCATCAAGATTCCTTCAAGGTCTCAAAATATGTCTTAAATCTTAGAAATCAAGTGCAGAACTTGAGATATAGTTGTTACAATGCATAAGATAGATTCCCATTGATTAGATGAGGGAAAGCGAAGACCTAGATGGTTAGATCCTTCCTCAAGATTTATGCTATAAAAATAAGAGCTTTAAAGAGGATCTATTAATTCCCACCCTAATTCAAGTCAAGAGAAAGGAGAAGAAAGGGGAAGAAAGAAAATGAATAATGAAATGACATTAAATGAGTGCCAAGCCATCATTAAATTAAGGTGCTTCCAATTTAAGATGGTATAGCCTAATTTTGCTAAATTCCTTTTAACAAGACTTACCCAAGGAAAGTTAGTCCATTTATTGAGGATATAGGAAATTGGATAACATTTTTTAGCTAGTTGTGTAATGAACCAATGGATAACTTAAATATTTCATTAGATTCTATAGAATTTTGTAATATTTATGAATGGAGATACTTCAACATGATTATTACAAATATTTTTATTCCATCTTGATGATATTCCTAAAAATAATGAAGCCTAGTATGGAGACATTTGAGTATATTTTTTAGTGTAGCCCTAAACATCTATCATAATATTATGTAATTTTATGCCTCACATTGGTCTATCTAACCTAAGAGTTTTCTTTTTACTCTTGATTAATCTTCATTATAGTTACATCCTTTGATATAGTAAAATTATTCAAGATCCTAGTTAATCTCTAATGTTATTTCATTGAATCTCCTAGATCTTGGGTGGTTTCATATTTAGCCAAATATTTTATTGTATATAACATTCTATATCAACTATTACATTAAACAATTAGGAAAAGACAGTCATAATATCATTGTTATTGTCTTTGTTAAGACTTACAATGATGTATTTCCTTTAGAACTATTTGTGAAGATATTTGTGCATCCTTGTCTATATAAGTACTAGTAATCTATATAGTTTTTATTAGTAAATATATGTATGTCATTTTTCTGACACTTACAGTTTAGAGACAGCCACATCTAAACCTTTAGGAAGTACAATAATTTGGTGAATAAAATCATATTTTCTTATCAAGAATCAACCAACTCATCAAATATTTTATGTAATTAAAATCCATGAATCTATGATATCAAAATAAAAAGGTATATATGCTCCTTGTTTATCATATTCCTTAAAATCATAATAATCACAACAATTCACTATTGCACTAGTTTTTTATTATTACATATTGGAGAAACCCTTAGATAATTGAAACATAAGATGTTTTGAAAGGTTTCTTCCTTCATTCATAATCAAATTTTCTGTAAAACTTTGACCTTTCTTAATGAATACTCACCACTTTTGATATTTAAAAAGTTTAAGAACTAGTTATACATCAAGTGCACTTACATCAAAATAGCCCAAGACTGGGACATACCTATATCTCTAGGCTATTCAGATTTTTAGACTTACATTTTAGTTTATAACATAAGGATTACAATCTTCAAAAAAAAGTCTAAGGATTATAGCTCAACGAATATACATTACGAAAATGAGAGTCATGATCAACTATATTTAGAAAATATTATTAGAGCTTAGGAGTGTCCCTTTCACTAGCAATCATGTCATTAATCTTGAGGTTATTTGTAAAATAATTTATATTACCAAGCTCCCTCTGGTTGAGCATATCTTTGTGAACTAAAAAATATTGGCAAGATAAAGTCCTTGTGAATCAAGAGTTGTCCTTCCCTCATCAGCACCATGAATCTATCCCTAGAAATCTCTAATGTTGTAGAAACTTGTGTCATAATATGAAAATGTATGAGTTTACTACCAAACTCAATAAGCTCTATCCTTCACCTTTGAAAAATCTCCCCATTTTTATGCTTCCAAAGAAGCAATAGGATCTCACAAGTCAGTAGAGACCAAAAAATATTAGTGCTAAAATCAAATGACTCAACCTATCCAAAAAGGATTTCACTCTAAGATAACCCAGGAACACTATTCCAAGTCGTAAGGGAGCCAAAGAAAATATCCCAAACACCTTGACCATAGCTACATTCAAAAAACATGTGCTCATAGGTTTCACAAATAGAACATACCTCACATATAATAATGCTATTTATGTCACGAGAATGAAAAACCAGCAAGTTAATTTTTTAAGAAAAAACATCCATTTAAAACAAGAGTTTTTTATTCACATAGGGAATGCTAGAAAAAATCAAAGATAAAATTCTATTTAGAATCAGACCAACCCAACCCCCATTTATGGTTCACTTTTCCAAAGATAGAACAATCACCTTTCAGCATGTCATAAATATGCTTAGTAGAAATTTTGACAAAATCAGATACATCCTTCCATTTAATCTTCTACAATAATTTATTAATATTCATAGTATGGCCAATAAAGAAATTTCCAACTATGTTACAAACAATAGAAAAATACTTTTTATAAGTACAAGGAATATTAAGCTTATCAATAATTTTTTGCCAAGTTCGTAACCAATTATCAATCAAAATATCTTACGCCTTAGAGATCCCAACTTTATGCCATTTTTTTGCAGAGCGACTCTGAGTAAGGGCTAAGGGCTTCCCATTAGCATCCACTCCCCATAATAAGGATCTATCTATAATAGATTATGTAGGATAGCCACCAAAAACCCCCTAGGTTTGATGAAATCCCTAACAATAGACGAAGCATTTCATAGAGACTGAAATACTTTAGACCCAAACATAACCAACTAGAAATTACCAAAGATCTAATCACAAAGAGAAATATTGTTCCAACTCTTCCCTTTCTTAATAGAATATTTAGAAATATTATTTCTAAATAGAACTTTCCAAGGTTCATCACCTGAAAGAGATTGAATAATCCATTTTGAGGCCAAAGCTATACCATGTGCCTTGAGATCCTTAATACCCAGGACACCCTATTTCTTGGAGAGATAGAACCACTCCCATTTAAGATTATGTCTCTTTTTATTACCTAAACCATCAAACCATAGGAAGTCTCTCATAATTTTCTCTAAGCTATTGGATTGATAATTAGAAAATAATTAGGGTGAAGAGAAAAAGATATGGTGAGAAGAAAGCATGTTTTGCACAACTTGAATCCTACCAAAAATGGATAAAAAATTTGGTCTACCACTTCAAGTATTTCTTTTCAATATTGGAAAATAACCAACTCCACATATCCTTTAATGAAGAATTAATAGAAAAAGGAATCCTTAAATATCTGATAATAGAGCTAAGGCCCAACCATTACCACTCATTACTAACAATCCAATCAGGGGGTTCAAGATGCTAGCCAAGAATAGAGGATTTGTGGGTGGATATCTTAGATCCTAAGACCAAACAAAATAATTGTATCCTATTAAAAATATTATCAAAATTATCTTTCTCCAATATAATGAATAGGGAAGTATCATCTACAATTGAGCATTAAGAGGAGTCTCATTATTAGGAAGGATAATACCCCTAATAGGAGGACTTGAGTGTGATTTTTTGAGAATATAATGTATAACATTTGTAGTAATGACAAATAAGGCAGGATTAATGGGATATCCTTGTCTGATAGACCTTAGGAGTTGGATGGTATCTGAGAGGTCACCATTGATATCAATGATAATGGAGGAGTCTTAAAGGAGGATTTTGATCCATTTACAAAAGTGGGGGGAATCCAAAAGCTTGAAGCATACCCAAAAAAAATAGTCATTCAATTCTATCATATGCTTTCTCAAAATCCAAAAGAATCATAACAAATTCTTAATCTTCACACTTGGCCCAATGCATTGCTTCCCAACTAGTAATAATATTCTCTAGTATGAATCTACCTTTGATAAAACCAGTTTGGCTGGAGGAAATAAAGTCATTCATCAAGCCTCCAATCCTTCTATTAAGAACCTTGGAAATAGTCTTATAAGAAATATTTAACAAAGTAATAGGCCTCAAATTCTTCACCTATGTCTTGTCTACTCCTTTATGAAGAATCTTAATAACCCTTGATTAATCTTAGGTCGTAAGGAACCTTGCTAAAAAATATATTCATATAGTTCCAAAAGGTCAATCCCAATCCAACCCTATTATGCTTATAGAATTTAGTTGGGAACCTATCAAGTCTTGGGGATTTATCATTAGCAAAAGAGTTAATGGAACCCTCAATTTCTTCCAACTTAATGGGGCAATCTAATCTCATAGCTTATGTTGGAAAAAAATTCCTAGCAATGAGGTTTTGGCATTCTTTCAATGCAATTATGTTTTCCTCCTTATATTTTGATGTAAAGAGCATTTTGTAAAAATTGAAGAAAGCCTCCTTGATGTTGTTAGGGTCACTAGAAAACTCTCCATCAATATGAATCCCCTCTATTCTCTCTCTTCTTTGTTTGGCTATAATGATATTGAAACACTACTTAGTTCATTTATCTCCTTCCCTTAACCAATTCATCTTGTATGCCTAAAATTTGAGCACACTTCTATGAGTCATTATATCAAAGATTGCTCAAGAATGACGTCTCAAATGGAAACTCATAGCTCTCTATTCATGGAGTGTAAGGGTTTGTAATTGAGGCTCTCAGTTTGACCTAGTTTGTGTCCATGCAAGTACAACATAAAATGAGAGATTAAAAGAAAAAAAAATATAAATGCAAATGAAGATGCAAGCTAATCTAAATGATGATAATGCGAAGTAATGCAAGAAAGGAAATCTAATCTATGAAAGGAAATAGCAATGCACTATTAATCTATGAAAACAAAAATGACTCTAAGATAATATGAAAATGCAAAGATGAAACTTCATGATGGAAGCCATGGATGCAAGAGAGAATAAGACAAGAAGAGAGAAGTTGCAATGAAGCTCCAATGTCCAAACCCTGAGGCTCAAACTTATTCTCCAAAATCACTCTCCAAACCTATAGCATAACAATACTATAGCAATGAGCTATTTTCTCTATATCTCTCTATATTTCTCTATATTGCTCTATCTCTATATCAAAATAAGAAGGAGAGGACTCCTTATAAAGGAAAATGTGGAGGTGGCAGGCTTCTCACAACCAATATGGTATAATAGAGTTTGATCCATGTGAGACAAAATTCCACCAATGAGAAAAGAGGAGTGTTTGAGAAGAAAGTGGAAAGAGGAAAAAGAGGAATCCCACTTAGAGATATGTGCATTTAAGTATAGAGGAAAAAAAGAATTTATTTATTTTTACTTAATTTTTTTTCTTTTTCAAGTGGGTGTAATTTTTATTTATTTAATTTCCTTTTCCATGTGGGATTTTATTCAATTAAAAGGGAGCAAGTGTTATAAATGCTTCAAAATAACTAGGGGGGGGGGGGGGGGGGGGGGGGGGGGGGGGGTGAATTAGTTATTCAAGGTCCAAATGTCCAATTAAAACTTTTTCATCAAGTAAAGTCAACTTTCAAAACTATTTATTCATCCAAGCTTAAACTTTCTTACTTAGGAGGTTACTATAAATCAACATGCAAGCATAACACTTGAAACATCAACACATGACATAGTGGTTTATGTGGAAACCCAATTTTGGAAAAACCACCAGTAACATGCTACTCAATTCTCACTCTTTTGAAGTGATGCCCTATGAAAGGCTTGCCCTATTAAAGGCTACAACACACTATTAAATGTGACCTGATTAAAGGATTTATCCACCCTATTAGAAGTGGCCTAGTTAGAGGACTTTAGAATATTCACTTGGAATGCCACCCTATTAAAGGATTTACAAATGGCTATTAGACCAACCTAAGTCCATAGGTTTTTTACCCTAACTGATACAATTGCTGGAGAGTAACAATAAGGGGTTTCGACCTGATTACAGTTCACAACTTATCTTTTAGATTTCAAATTACAATTTAGCTCTTCACATTGCCTAGCTTTTAGTCTCTATAGCTCTAACAATTTGTCCTCCTTTCAAGCTTTGTCTCCTTAAGTCTTCATGCTCAATGTACTAGTACAATCTCTTATATGACCACTTATCAAAGCAGAGTCTCTATGCTTTGTTCTTCCTTCTCCTTGATGCCTTCTCCTTGACACCCTTCAACCACTTAACAATTTTGTACTCTAGCAACTCTAGCTTCTTGGCCTGACTCCTTAAATAGAAGTGTAGAATTGCTTTTATCACTTGATTCTTCCCTCCTTTAATTCCAATTCAAATGGATTAGGTAGGATTCATTATATCTAACCCATATTTTGTTCCTTCTAGAAGCATCATGAAAAATCCTCTTGAATTCGCTCAAAAATAGTTTACATAGAATTTTGTGCTTCCAGCTCATCATCCTTATCCTCCAAATGGTTCACACAATTCAAGGTAACAAACCTGTTGGCTCAAATTTGGAAAATCTTTGACATTTCAAATAATGTAGTAGCTCAACACTATTGAAATTTTGGTGCTTAGCACATACTATGTTACTCAGCATAAACTATGTTTTACTGATGCTCGGCACGTACTATGGATTCACTCGACATCCACTAAATTTTCCTGTTGCTTGGCACCTGTTACTTTGCTCAGGACCTGACCACACTCAGCTCCTTCTATATCACTTGACATACACTAGTTTTTTTAATTTGCTCGACACTAACTTAAAATCTTCTCAGCTCAAACTAACTTACTCAGCACTCACTAATGAACTTAGTTAAGCTTTGCAATCAACCTTGTTTCAACTTATTCCTCCAATATTTCTAAGTGTGGCCAAACTCTATATATTCAAGTATATTATCAATACATCACTTTACCATTTTCTTAACCGATCCTTGTACTTCATTACAAAACCATAACTCAACCTTTCCCTTAGGTACTTTTGTTACATCTTGTTGATTAAATCCTCTTTATCAATCAACTAAGTGATAGTACTTGGATCTTATAAGCAATTATCATTCTACAAAATAGCAGGTTTGACATCAATGACAAAATAATGATTTAAAACATTCTTTATCAACCATCTTCCTTCTTTGCAACAATCTCCCTCTTTGATAGTATTCTTTTTCAATTAGATTTCCAACAATCTCCCTCTTTGGCATTGATAGCAAACCAAACTGATCAACCAAGTTAACAAAATGCTAACTAGGTTAAAACAGTAAATTAAATGCCAAAAAGAAAACTATCTTCAAAACTATTCATTATCAACAGCATAAGTTAACTTATGACTCCCTCTAAATTTATTGCTGATAAATTGTCTTCCTCTGATTGATTCTTATTTGTACTAATTTCTCCCTCTCAGCTATGGTTTCCTTTTGCATAACTAAACATTAATTTTCTTTACTGAGTCCCTCTTACATTATTTCTCCCTTTGTATGCATTGATCATCTTATGTTGTTCTTGTATTAGCTTCTTCTCCCTTTGTCCATCTCATCTTGTAGATTTGATTAGGTTCTTGCTACTTCTCCTTCTATCTTCTTGCTACTTCTTCCTCTATCCGATTGAATGTTGTTGACTAGTTTCTTATTACTTCTCCCTCAAATGTTGATCAGTTTCTTATTACTTCTCCCTATTTGACAACAATGCCAAAGATATACTATTTTAGCATCTTAACATGTAGGTGTAGCATTTGTAGGTACTCCAATTTCTCCCTCTATTACCTTGCTTCTGACTGATTTGGAACTTTAACATTTTGATTACTTTAGGAATGATCCTAAAGTAAACATCCTTTGCATCAATTTTTAATATGCTACTAATCAGCTCATTTGATAGAGGGCAATATTGCTTTTTTTCAAGTAGCCTTGGTTAGGGAAATCACCCCTAACTTACCTCTAAGATACTCAAAAGCATCTATAGGTAGTGATTTTGTAAAGATGTCAGTAATCTGTTCCTTTGAACTGACATATTCCATCCTTACTTTTTAATCTTCCACTAAGTCTTTTACATAGTGATAGTTAATTGCAATATGTTTTGTTTTGGCATGCATCACAGGATTCTTTGATATGTTAATGTCACTTGTGTTATCAATATAGAGTATCATAGGTTCATTTAAGTCTTCCTTCATACCTTGTAGAAAATATTTGATCCATACAATATTAGTTCAGTTGATAGTAACAACAATATATTTAGCTTTTGTTGTAGACTGTGAGGTACAACTTTTCTTTTTTCTGGTCCAAGTAATCAATCTTTTACCTAAGAAAAGTGCTTCTCCACTGGTGCTTTTTCTGTCATCAATATTACCTCCCCAATTTGCATTAGTGTAGGCTTTCAACTCAAATTTTTCACTCCTCTTGTAGTGTAAACCAAAGTCATCAGCTCCTTTTAGATACCTCAATATTCTCTTCACTGCCATCAAATGATTTTCTCTTAGGTTAGCAAAAAATCTTGCCACTATTCCAACAACTAATGCAATGTTTTATGTACAACATACTGAAAATTTTCAATCATTGATCTATACATTGGCTGATTTACTTCAGTTGACTCATCATTCTTAGATAACTTATGTCATGTTACCATTGGTGTGCTAACTGGTTTTGAGTCTTCTAATCCAAATGTCATGACTATCTCCTTGATATATTTTGATTGGGTCACAAATATGCCATGCTTCAATTTATGTACTTGCAATCCAACAAAGAATTTGATTTCTCCAAACATTGACATCTCAAACTCATGTTTCATTTGATCAACAAAATCTTTGCATAGGACATCTTTTCCTCCAAATATTATATCATCAAATAAGATTTTAGATATCAAAATGTCTTTACCTTTTTCTACCTTGTTGTATAGGTTGTTGTTGTCATTTGTTCTCTCAAATCATATCTTCACAAGATATTTATGTAGTCTATCATACCATACTCTAGGTGCTTGCTTCAAATCATAAAGTGTTTTATGCAGTTTGCAAACCATATCCTTGTTGTTGTCATCAAAAAATCCCTCTGGTTGTTCTATGTAGACTTCCTCTTCCAGTATTCCATTCAAGAAAGTAGACTTCACATCCATTTGGTAGACTTTGAAACTTTTGTAAGCAGCATATTGTTGGTGTAAATAAGTATTTACTTATTATACTTACTTAAGTTTTACTTAGGTTAATGCATTATTTAATTATTTTGCATTATTTTATTATTATTTTAGGTGAGACACTTAGGAGTTTGTGAACTCTCATTGAGTTACACAACTCTAATTATGCACATGGTGTCTACAACATAGGAGTATACATCATTCACTGAGTTTTCATGATGACAACACAGTTATCTGAACTCCTTATATAGCACATGTTGTCTACACCACTGATTTGCATGCTACACCATTGTAGGCTTAACATCACATCATTGCACTTAATCCAATGCTTAATGGAGGATAACCCATATCTGGTGGACATGTGCCTAGTTGCATGACATATCATGATGCTAACTTCTATGCATTCTAGAAGCTCTCCTGAGGCCTTTATATTTAGGCAATCCTAGTGTACTCTTGAATCCAGTTATTGAATGAATATCATCATTCTAATCATACTCTGTCTATTTTGGTCTACTGTGTGCTTGTGTTGAGTTCTTTAGTTCTTGGGTGAATTCTAACTTAAGCCAAATTCTTAAACATATATAAGCAGTGTTCTTACTTCTTCCATTCTTGCAATAGGAGCAAATGTTTCCCCATAGTCTAGTCCTTCTTCTTATGCATTGCCTTTGCAAAACAGTCTAGCCTTGTTTCTTATTATCTCACCATTCTCTTTAGGTTTGTTCCTAAAGACCCATTAGGTACCAGTTAAATTTTTATTAGCTGGTCTTGGAACTAGAGTCCAAGTTTTATTCTTCACAATATAATCTATCTCCTCTTCCATAAATTTATGCCAATTATCATCTTGTAATGCATCTTTTACTATTTTGGGTTCAATCTTTCTTAACAGACATGATCTATTCCTTAGTATATTTCTTGTCATTGGTCTTGCATCCTTGTCACCAATGATTTGTTCTACAAGGTGATGTCTTCTCACATACCTGGGTAGTCTTGTTTCTATCCTTCTTTCCATGTTTGGTCCTCCAGCTTTAGAGTCACTTTTCACATCACTATTTGCTATTTCATTATCTCTTTCATGTGTACTAATTTTAGAATCAGAATGTGCATTTTCTTCATTTTGGAATTCGACTTCTGAATTTAGCTCAACATTCACTGGCTCTTACTCGGTTGACACTAAATTTTTTTCTTGATTGATAGCATCATCTTCAATAGACATTCCTTCTTAGAAATATACAAAAGATCTAAAATCTTTCGGTTTCTTGGATTTATCAACTTAGACTTATGCATGCTCATCAAAATTTACATTTGCACTCTCCACAATCTTGTTAGAGTTAGTGTTCAAACACTTATATGCTTTACTTCTAGTGGAGTATCCAAGGAATATGCCTGCATCACTCTTTGCATCAAACTTTTCATTTCTAGTATCCTTAAGAATATAGCATTTACAGAGAAATACTTTGAAATGTTTTACATTAGGTGAGTGACCATACCATAGTTCAAAAGGTGTTGCATTTGTTTCTTTCTTGACTTGTACTTGATTCAAGGTATAAACAATAGTTCTTACAACTTCTCTCTAATGCTTCAGAGCAACATTTTTCTCCATCATTAATGTTCTAGCACAGTCTATTACTGATATATTCCTTCTTTCTACAATGCCATTTTGTGGGGGAGTTCTTGGTGCTGATTTTTTTCCTTTTGATACCTTTTTCATTGCAAAATATCTCAAATTCTTTTGATGTTAACTCTCCTCCTCTATATGATCTTGAGCACTTTAAACTCTTTCTTGTTTCCTTCTCAACCCTGGCCAAATACCACTTAAACATTTGAAATGCATCAGATTTTTGCTTCAAGAACATGGTAGTCATCATCCTAGAGTAGTCATCCACAAATAACATTATGTATCTATCTCCTTGGTAGTTTTTTACTTCTATTGGGCCACATAAGTTAGTATGTACTAACTCTAGTACTTCTTTGGAAGTGTAGGTTTTGCTTTTGAAACTTGACTTGGTCATCTTTCCTAGTTGACATTGTTTGCACATTTTATTTTTAGGTTTCTTTAGTTTAAGCAAACCTCTAAATTTCTTCTTTTTAGTAATGCTAATCAAATTGTCAAAATTAACATGACACAGCCTTTTATGCCATAGCCACACATCATCAAGTCTAACAATAAGATAGGTTGCATCTTCTATATCTAGGTACAATAGATTACTCCTAGTTTGTTCACATTTTTCTATCAGATTTCCATTAGTGTCGTAGTTTTTGTTAGTTTTGTTTTCAAATTTTACTTTGCAACCTACATTACTTAATTGTGACACACTCAACAAATTGTAGTTCAATCCTTCAACATAGTATGCATTGTCACATGATATTTTCTCTGTAATTTTAATAGAACCTTTTCCTTTGATTTGGCATGTAGCATCATTTCCAAATATGACACTATTTCCATCATACTAGGTAAAGGTAATAAAATTTCTTTTGTCTCCTATCATGTTATGTGAGCATCCACTGTCTATGATCCATTTTTCATTCTTGTTTACATAGGTTACCAGTGTTGTTGCCTCATCTTCATCTGATTCATCCTTCATGGCTACATAGACTACCTCATCATCATTCTCATCAGAATCTTTTTCAATAATGTAGCATCTTTTGCCTTTGTCCTTGTAATCTCTATTATCATCCTCTATTTTGTTCTTGTACTTGTTTCCTTCTTTATAGTTCTTTTTTTATGTACACCTTGTAGCAATATGTCCTACTCCATTGTAATTAAAACAAATTATAGGGAGCTTACCTTTGAATTCACCTTTTCCTCTGTGGAATCTTCTAGCCAATAGTGCTTCCAATTGTTCCACATCTTCCTCATCTGTGCTTTTGTCACTGGATGCATATTTTCTTTTTCTACTCTTCTTCTTTGATTTCACCTCCTTAGTATCTTTCAATGATATCTTAGCCTTAAAATAAGATTCAAGATTTTCAGGTCTATAGTTATCATAATTAGACAATTCAAAGGTAGTGAGTCTCCCAACTATTATTTCAAAAGTTAGCTGATTTCTTAGGACACACCTTAGCTCTTGGATGGCTGAAACTCTAATAGCATAGATGGGGAGCAAGGTTCTTAGGTATTTTCTATTGATAGTATCATCTTCCAAATGAGCACCTAGACTCCTTATTGCACTTACTACTTATTTCATTCTAGAGGCATATTGAGTAGCATTCTCATGTTCCTCCATTTTCATGTCATCAAACTTTTCTCCGAGGCTTTCTCTCTTTTCTCTTTGAACATTCTGATATCCCCCATAGATATTTGATAGGGCTTTCCACATCTTGAATGCAAAATCACATCCTTTTATGTCATCAAATTCAACATAGCTGAGTGTAGAGGCAATCTCTAGCATTGCCTGATTATGCTCCTTCCTTTTGTTCAGATCATCTACAGAAAGGAGTCCAGCTAGATCTACATGTTCCACTCCAATTAAGGATTTTGTATAATCACCTATTGATCCAAGGTGTAGTTTCATTAGGCTTTTCCATGTAGGGAAATTATCTTTTTTTAGGTTTGGAACTTCTCTCTTGGACATCTTGATCTTCCTGCTTCTAGTACCTTTAAACTAAATCAATAGATGGCTTTGATGGTTCATTCATCCAAGCTAAACTTTCCTACTTACCAGGTTACTGTAAATCAACATGCAAGCATAACACATGAAAAATCAACACATGACACCGTGATTTACATGAAAACCCAATTTGGAAAAAATCACCAATAACATGCTACTCAATTCTTACTCTTTTGAAGTGATGCCTTGTGAAAGGCTTGCCCTATTAAAGGCTACAACACATTGTTAGAAGTGGGCATGGTTAGAGGACTTTAGAACATTCACTTGGAATGCCACCCTATTAAAGGATTTACAAATAGATGTTAGACCAACCTAAGTCCATAGGATTTTTACCCTAACTGATATAATTTCTAGAGAGTAACGATAAGGGGTTTTGACCAGATTATAGTTCACAACTTATCTTGCAGATTTTAGATCATAGTTTAGCCCTTCACATTTCTTGGCTTTCAATCTCTATAGCTCTAGCAGCTTGTCCTCCTTTCAAGCTTTATCTCCTTGAGTCTTCATGCTCGATGTACTAGTGAAATCTCCTATATGACCACTTATCAAAGTAGAGTCTATGTGCTCTATTCTTCCTTCTCCTTCATGCCTTCACCTTGATACCCTTCAACCACTTCACAATTTTGCACTCTAGCAACTCTAGCTTCTTGGCCTGTGACTCAAATAGAAGTCTAGAATTGCTTTTCTCACTTGATTCTTCCCTCCTTTAATTCTAGTTCAAATTGATTAGGTAGGATTCATTGTATCTAAGCCATATTTTGTTCCTTCTAAAAACATCATGAAAAATCCTCTTGAATTTTCTCAAAAATAGTTTACATAGAATTTTGTGCTTCCAGCTCATCATCCTTATCCTCCAACTCGTTCACAAAATTCCAAGTAACAAACTTGTCAGCTTAGATTTGGAAAATCTTTAATTTTTCAAATAATGTAGTAGTTCGACACTATTGAAATTCGAGTGCTCAACACATACTATGTTACTCAGCATCAACTACATCTTACTAATGCTCAACACCTACTATGGATTCACTCAACATCCACTAAGTTTTTTTGATGCTCCACCATGAAATCAACTTGTGTTGTTGACAAAAACACTTGATTACTTCCAACTATCTTAAAAACTAATCAAAACATCTTTAATACTGCTAATGAAATAAAAAATGATGAAAATATGGCTATATTTGATTGCAATTTCATCTAAAAACATCAATTTAGAATTTTCATTGAGAAGCCCCTAGAAACACAAATCTTCCTATAGCCACTTCTAGTTAACACCTATGCAAAAACTAATAGCAAAAATGGAATATTTTCTCTTTCCCAATTCGAACAGTATACTATACTACACATTTTGGATAAAATTTGTGCCCCTGAGACTTATTCAAAATTCTGGCTCCCAAACTGAACAGAGCATGAAAATTTTAAAATATCTATATAGTTAAACTATATAAAATTTTAAATACATTCAAATCTTGAAAGTTTAAAACTCTGTGTATTTGAAACATTTCAAAATTTTATTTGTTATACTCATCCTCCATTTTCCCAATCAATCAGTGCCACTTGTCCACTCTTGATTCATTGATCACCATTCGGGCAAGCCCCACATGCATCTTCCCCATTTGAAATATATTGAAATAGTTGAATTTTATGAGTTTCATGCACCTACAAGCATTCGAAATTTACTCTTCTAATCTCCTGAGAAGGTAAATACATCTTCATTCCAATCACATAATACACTACATTATAATAATCATTTTAATTCTCCCGTCGTGACGTTGCTTCATTTATCTCTGTCCCTTTCGATCACACGACAAAGTCCTAGCATCTCCATATCAAAAATTTACCCCTCTAATCCTACAATGAAGCATAATATCAGTGCCCTTTACTTTATTTCATGTGATCCCCTGACATGAGCATAGTATCGGAGCTCTTCAAATTTTGCTTGGCAATGCTACCCTCCTGATGTCTCAACCACATCGAAGAATCATGGGTCCTCCTCTCCCACCTCACAATCTTATGCCATTTTCATAATATCATAGGATTCCAAGAGGTTCATCTCTAATCTCACAAAGGTATCATTGCATTGACCATAAAAATATTTCTACAGTCCTCTGTCAGCTATCCCAACACTAGGCTCACCAACATATGCTTCCACATCCATAAGCATGGATTAACCCTTGAGTGTTTCTTCTTTTAAATAAAAGTAAAGCGTCCACAGGAAGAATGTGAGACAATACATGCCCGTATCTACACCCTCTTCATTTGACGTTGTGGCCTCGAACCTTCAGCGATGAGACTTACTATCTGATGTGGACGCTTTTTATGTTAAGAACTCTGGTTGGCTTCTATGTCGATGTTGTCCTCTAATTGTAGGGTGTGGACTACCCTAAAGATCCCATGAATGCCCTATGTCATTTCTCTATTTCTTATCGTGGTCATTTTTTCTGTGGATTGCTTGCAAGCCGTAGACTTCAAAACATAGGTTGTTTCTCATGATGTCATGGATGATCTCTACAATCTTTGTCCTACTAGATCTTAAAAGTTGTGGCCTTTTTCTTTACATAGAGCTCCCTATTAGCTATGGGCTACCTTGTCTTTTTCCATGGGAGGCCCCATGTGTCATGCCTTCATTCCTCTCCAGGCATAGAGTGTTCCTTTTGTCATGCAGATCCTCTTGGCTTGCATGGGGATTTGCTCCTCTATTTTAGACATACATTAACTCCTAATTTTCTACTCCCCTTCCTTCTTATGGCGTGGACAACTCATTTGCATGCTTGGCAGCTTTGCTCCTTCAATGCTCCATTTATTGTTATCAAAAAATTTCTTGGACGCACCATGTGATGATGTGCAATGATTTCATCTTTGATAGATTGATTAAGCTTCACGCGTGACAAAGAAGAAACAAGACTTGGAAAGTCTTGGTTGATTTCTTGCATGGTATGTAATGGATTTGAAGCCTGAATGATTCTCTATGCTGATTGATATTCTAGATCTTTCAACTCCCATAATTCACAGGTATCTGACATTGTAGATGAGAGTAGATAATCATGAAAGGCTATCACATCTACATTTAATTCAGGTTTGCATTCCAAAAGCTTGGAAATTATAAATCCTCTAACTTCTTGGTTGAGTTCTTCTGTTCTTGGATCTTCCAAGAAAACTCCTTTCTTCAATTTGCTATCATCAATTGCTTTGCATTCCATATTTTTTCAAAACAAGTTTGACACCATAGCCACCTAGATTCAATGTGTTCCCTATCAATTTGCTAATTTTGACATAAGAAAGAAAGACCTTTCTTTTGAGGAAAAACCACTACATCTAGTGTGATGGAGACGTAATGAAAATAATATCCATATTTATAATCACAAAAATAGGAAACCTTTGTGTTCACCAATTGCAACCTGAGCAACTTCAATCCATACATAATTTCATCTATCTAATGTAATCAATCAAGCCCGAAAGTGGGTCCGACTTAAAGAAAATTTGTTTTTGAACAACTGACATGCAAACTGATCCATCGACCATTTTAAATCATCTAAAGATCAAATCAAGCCTTGAATCATCACTTAAAACTCAATTTATCACTATTCTTTAAACTATGATTTGCTAACAGGGAGGCCTGATAACCGGCTTTAAAAACTAACATAAACACCTAGCTGGGCTCCAAAACTCTAAACTTCTATTCTTTCCAACATACTTAATAGGCCTGCCAAATCTCATCACATGATGATATCAAGGTCAAAAGATATCAACCTCCAAAGTTGCATACTTAAAATTGTCTGCAGATAAACATGTCAAAAAATTGGAAAATGCATTTGGAATTGACTTTGAAAACTAGGCAAATGGGCACATGAGGTTCCGAAAACTAGGGCATTGGTAGATGCTAACATAGAGAATATGAATCTTCAATTTGAGCTCATGAAGAATGACTGAGAAAATTTGGCGAGTGTCATAATTTAGCTATTTGGATTTGCATGACTGAAAACATCAGTAAAAAAGTATTTTTCGAAATGGAATGACCCTGGGAAAGTGTGCAGATGAATTTGTCAAGACTTGAAAACTAGCACACTTGTAGTATTTTTAGAGTACAATGTAGGGGTACAAACCATTCAATCCATTCAATCATGGATTCATAATTATAACATCCTAAACAGGGCTATGGATCAATCTGCATTTCTAATTACCAGTGAAACTTTATAAATTGCAAACGGAATCATGTTTGAAAACTGATCAAATGGATTTTTTATAAGCTAGAAATTGGAGTGTATAAAGTCTCTGAACCCAAGAATATGATGCAAAAGGAATTTTCTTATTTGGATCAACTAGTCAAAAGTTATAACTTGTCAAATAGGGCTACCTGGAATTATGAACAATATGTAGATTTACAATAGAGGCAACTAACCAACTTTGAGACATTCAATACCTAGTCAAAATATGTCAAAATGACTTGAAACTTGGAACATAGGTTCTTTGATGTGCATACTAAATATCCTCAAATTGGTGAGTCATGAACCATAAACAAGTGAAAGATATTCAAAAGCAAACTAGGCCCTATGTCGATGTTTGACACTTAGAAAATACATAACTAAAGACTACTCAAAATGGAACTTCATAGAATGATTTGGAATGTCATTTTATCATTATAGAACACATGCATAAGCTGAATGAAGGGTGTTATAAACATAAAACACCTTATAGGCCTTAATACAACAACAAGGTACATACACATGAAAAGCATTCATAGGGGGCTCAAAGTGACTCAAAATCAGAATGAACACTCAAAATAGGAATGCAATTTTGAGTGTCATCAGTGGCTCTATCTATGGATGCATACCCCTTGTGGGCATGGCAAGAAATTAGATCTCTAGAGGAAGCAAACCACTCAAAATTTTCTCTGAACAATAACTGAAAGCATGTAACCTATTCTAACTGTACAAGATGGTGACCCCGGGCCACCAAAACTTCTCCAAACTTCTTACCTCTATCAAACACTTGATTCTCATTTATGTCTCACTAAGGTAAGATAAAACTTTCATTGTCTTTTGTTTCACCCAATAGATAGAAATTATTTATTAGCTCAGTTGGTAAAATCAAATAACTTTCTTGACTTTCATAGTGCATACTAGGGACTTCTTTAACATATGCTCACTATGAAAATAGGGTTCAGCGTGCTCAAATATACTAGGATCAAACTGATAACTATCTTCAATAGATGAATTATGCATGCTATCAAATTTGGGAAAAAGACTAGACACACATTGAAAATGTGAATCTCTGTGTACAGCTAATTGAGATTCAAAATAATATTCAGGTTTGTACTCACCAATGTCATCCTTATCAATGACTGAAACCAATGCAGGGATCTCCATTGATTCTTCACAATCAGCAAATGGTTCAGTCACATTAAAGTGTTCATCATAAAAATCCTTGCAAGTTGTAGGCAGATTTTCAATAATCATTTCATCTAACACCTCGCCTTCATTATCATAATTAAAATGTTGATAAGCTCTTACCTCATATGAATCATCATAAAACTTACTATGAAGTGTTGGCTTATTTTCAAAGACAACTCCATCAAGCACCTCATCTTTGAGCTCACAAAATGCAAGATCATTAGAATATTCACTGTCACATATGGAAGAATAACAATCTGACTTGTTACAGTAGTATGATAGTGTGTCACCATTAAACTCATCCTCAACTAAATCTGAAACCTCCATGTCCTCTTCAAACAATGGATTGATAACTCCATGCAGGGATCCTCTTTGAACATTTTGACAAAATATGGGTTGATCATCATCAAAATCTCCATCATATAAAGCATTAGTATAAACCTTGAAACCATTTTTGACTTCATTGTCATGAGAACTTTCAACACGTGAAGAGTAAAAATTAGAATCATCATCATTACTCGAAGGCATATCATCCACTTCATCAACTAAGCAAGTGGAATATAAATCAATAATACTCACATCATCTTCATTAAGATGATTCAAATGACTTACCCACCAATCATCTCTTATTTTATCACTAGGTGTTGTTGTAGTAACTGTAGAATTACTTATATGCTAATGATTACAATTACACACAACCCCATGGCATTCATCTACACAACTAGGTAATTGATCTTTGTAAATAACCTCTTTGTCCTCACATTGTGTAAATAATTCCTCTTCAAAACTTTTGACTACATGCTGGTTTATATAACTCAAAAATGGAATTTCACTTTCATTTTCAAATTTAGAAAAATAAATTATACTTTCACTTGGATAAGGACACTTACTTTTCTCATTGCTCTCTTCTTCCCAATCACCATTAGACTTGTATGAAGAAGAACATGAAATATCATTTTCCTCACTTTGATTCGACTAACCACTCTCATCATCTTCTTCATATGAAGCCTCTTCATCATATACCAAATCAGCAATATCAAATTCATCATCAAAGACATAACTTTTAGCCTCCTTACTTGCATAAGACTAAGATCTAGATGCAACAACTTCATGTTTAGAAACATTAGGAACATCATTATATACATAATCAATACTGCAAGAACTCACTGTTGTAACTAATCCTTGATCTATAATATCATCACATTGCTCATTTCTATCAAACTTTGAAATACATCTAATTGTTGTAACATCACGAACATATGTGTCTTCATTTGCAATAAAATCATTCTTCTCTACACATACATTTTGATTTGGAATTTCAATTTGATTATTCATTATAGCAGGGGTGTTGACATTTTGATTTGGAATTAAAATGTCAAAACTAAGTTCAACTTTTTTGTCATAACCATTATACCAACAATCATTCATAGAAAAATGACCTCTAGTCAATCCATATTTCAAATTGTTTTCAATATCCATAGCAGTCATAAAAGCCTGATATAATGTTTTGGGTTCTTTATCCCTTAATCAATAACTCATTTTCTTATCAAATGCATCTAGGTAAACTATTAGACTCACTTGATCATCTGGTCTACATTTCTCAGGGATCTCATTCAAGGTTCTTGCAAATCTGATATTAAATTGAGGAACAAGTTCATCGTCTTCAATATGAATCCTTAAAAATTTACTAAATGAATCAGATATGCTAACCCTTTCTCCAAATTTATCCATGAAGGTTGAATGCAACTCACTCCAAGATGAAATAGAACATGCTAGTAAAAATGAAAACTAGTCTCTAGCATCACCTTCTAGAGTTTGAACAAATAATTTCATGTGCACATCCTCATGAACAATCTCATAGTCACTAATCAAATCACTAAAAACTTGAAAATTCTGACTAGCTGAAATAGTATGGTCCCCACTGAATTTAGGCAAAAAAATTCTAAGGTCATTAGGAATGACATTTGGAAAACCATAGATACCATTAAAACATAATGACATGTATCTTTTGGTAGAAAAAGATCTATGATTTTGGTCAATGGACTGCATACTAGGTGAAAAGAGATCTGCCATTTCTTGCAAACTTACAACTCACCAAAATAACTTTCAAAATTTATAGCCTACAGTAGATCTAAAAATTCATCTACCCACTTAAATCTCTAGCATGTTCCCATATGTAAATACATTTTCTAAAATAACCTTTCATAGTGTTGGTCTGATTTTTTACATATTAATTTTTCTTAGAATCATGGTGAAAAAATTAGATGTGAGTTCTTTTGTTAGATCCTAGGGTTTTATATTTTGGTCTCGTATTCTTGATATCTTTTAAAATTTGTGTAAAACCATAGGTCTTTCCTTTTAAATTTTATCCTAGCACAAAAGTTTTAAAAAAGGATAAGAAAATATTCTTTTCCTGCTTGTTTTGAGGTCATTGTTGATTCCTTTTGAAAGAGATTTTATCCCACCGTCAAATCTTATTTGAATCTACAATTGTCACATACTTGGTATAGCAAGGTGCTTGAAGATTATGCATAGTGAGGTAGCGACCATCGGAGAACTATGTTGTGATACTGAAAAATGAAGTCTGGCACCGAGAAATGTGTGTTAACATGAAGACATTATGACCACATGCTATGTCCTAGGCTTGTCAGTATCAAGAAGAATGCATGTGGAAAAACTCGTAAATGGTGTCACCGAAGTTCAAGTATCTCCGACAATTTGCTAAGTCACTATCAAAAAATCCATGCAGCCTGTCAGTAGTGACGTAGTGAGTGCCCAGATTTTAAAGAAGGCAATAACTTGTTTAAGGTTGATGTGACCGTGGAAGTTCCCATGCAGTCTTATAAATATGCATGACTACCTTCTCTAACACTAGTATTAATTGGTAAATTTTCAATCAATGTGTTTTTGTTCTTCATCACCAAAATTGAGAATTTGTTGAAGGTCGCTATATCCCTAGCCGGAATAACACCAATTTTCTGGTAGCAACATAGCAAGGGCCGGGTCATTGCAAAAGATAAAATTATTTTAAAATAAGAAATGATTTTGAGAATCTTGAGGAAGATCTTGTGCAAGCTTTTCTTTTATTTCTATGCAGGTTGTGTCATTCATAGTTTTATTTCCCGGCACTGATTTTCATGGTTAACGAAAGGTCACTATATTGCCAGCCAAGAAGTTGGTCTTTTCACCGGTAACGAGGTAGTGACTAGTTAGAAGGTTGTGATGTAACAAAAAATCCTCAAACGTGGGCCATGAAAAAGTGACTTGACAAAGCTAAGCTATGCAGATCAAACGACACGGTGGCATCCTACTGAGCATCTATAAGCCAAAAATTTTGGATTTGTTAGAACTCGCTATATCGCTAGCGAGATAGTTAGTAATTTTGTCAGTAGCAATGTAGCAACCCGCCTGAAAGTAACAAACATGGCAAGGCCAAGGGCGTGTGACATCATTAGAAATTAAATAATATATATTTGTGCTAGCATGTTAAGCGATCTCAATGACAGCAGTACCTGGACCCACTCCCCATGTATAAAACATATAAAGAATTTTGATCGTCAGATCAAGCATGGATCAACAAGACTCATTAACTCACTATAGAAAGGTGCTCGAAAGTTATGTATAGTGAGTTAGAAAATGAGGGACCCACCATTTTTCTCTTAAAATTTGTTTCAAATATTTGCCACACGATCAAAGGAAAATTAGTGGTTATCGCTAGCTCGCTATAGAAAGGTGCTCGAAAGTTATGTACAACGAGGCAACAAGTTGATAACACATGTCCTTAGTCATTCGTGAGCCCAATTTGAAATGCCAGCATCAAAGGAAAGGTACAGATGGAGGCATTTTATTAGTTTGACTGCCAGCATGCTAAGAAGAAAAGTGAGTCAGCCTAGTTTTCATTCCTAGATCGTAGGATTTTTCAAGGATCAATGGCACAAATTTAAAAGGAAGTGCGATGCCACTCTATTTTTCTATTATGTGCATTTATGATGAGTGAAAGCTTTACATGTGGGAGAAACAGAGTATAATACAGGAGATTTCATTAGTTCTAGTCCCACGCAAACAAAAATTTCATGTTTTCTGAGCACAAGAGTCTGTTGATCATATTGTGTTTAGCCTGGTACAAACGTGAACTAACTCCTCATCTGTTCGAGAGCAATTACAGAGGTTTAGAGAAGAATAAGTTTGGAAAATCAAGTAAGTACTCATATTACAACCTCTGTGGCATTCCAGTTCCTTTCATTATGATCAAGATGCCTCCTAAGAAAGCATTTCCTGGGCAAGTTAATTATATGGATAGGAATGTTCATGACAATTTGTTAGAATTACTCCCAAAGTCCACCACTAAACCTACACAAGTTAAAAAATTGATTTCCTTAAACCCTAGGCTTAAAATTGTTGATGGCCTATATGACAAGGGGAACTGGGTTAGAGATGTAACAACTACGCAAACTGGTCTTGTCTTGTTTAAAAAGTGGTTTTCAGAGAGGAATTTGTTTGCCCTGCATGCTAATGTCTGGAATTTTGATTTGGGAAAGCTAGTAGTTCCAAGTATTTTCATGGATTATGATTTTCTTGAATCCATTGCCAAGAATTATGACCAAGCTATTAGGGTGGTGAGAAGAAATGATGGTGTGCCTCTAATCTCGATTAGTCCTGAAGAAATTAGAGAGGTTTTTCACCTAGAACCATTGTCAAATTACCATGTGCCAATCAATTTGCCAGAATTAGAAAATGAATACAAAGAAAAGAAGGATGTGATTAGGGTAGGTGCATTGAGGGCACACATTGGTACAATAGGAACTTTGCTGGTAATTACTACAACCTGTAGAGAACCTTTTAAAAAGAGTCTTTTCACTTTTCAGGCTGTAGAGATATATAGGACCCTGTATCGTGTTTTTGGTGAAGATGAACAGGATTTCATGCCCATTGGCCTTATGTATATGATGGTTCAAATTGCTTCTTTTGGTGTAGATGTTATCTTTGATTTTGCTTCCTTTTTGGCTGAAGAAATTCATACTAGTTTAGTTGGAATTGCGAAGGGCAAAGTGGAGAAAACTTTGGCCACTATTCTATATTAATGCATATGTTCTTGTTCAAGGGGGTGACATATTTTGGTAATGAGATGGAATTGAACTAAGAGGAGAATGGGGAAACACTGCTAGTCTATTTGTGGAGTGTAGATATGACCTGGGATGCAAATAATGCTAGTTTTGATAGGTATTTTGTTCCAAATTGAGATGCCTCATATTGACTGACAATCCCAGAATCCCTAAGGTACTAATGAGTCTCATCAGGCCTATGGATAACCCCCATAATTTGAAAGTTTTACATAATTGGGGAGATATCATCCCACACTCTGTTTCTACTATTTTCAGAATTTATATTTTAAGGGGAGTCCTCATGTCTTTCCTTACCAAGTACTTTTCAAGGTAGGAATGGATGAAGTTTTGTGGCAACTAGGAGGAGTAGAAGAAATGTTTTTGTTGAAAAGGCAACTAGGGTCAATTTTTCCCTGCCTACACAGTGGCCCATCAGTTTGTGATTACAATAGGGGTTTGGATCTTTTTGCATAAAATTTTGGATCAATATATGATGGTTGTCTCCCATCCCCGTTTTTGTGATTCTGAGAGATTTTTTAATCAGACCTTGAGGCATAGAATTAAGCTAGGACAGGTCAAACATGATTCATATTATCCAGAGGACATTATAAGGAATGAATTCTCATTGTAGGAGTAGGAAACTAAAAAAGAAAAATGGAGAGTTTACTCCCGAGTCATAGAATTCATTCATTGTTTTGATCAAAAAATAGTCCTTTAGATAATGCTAATACAGAGGCTAACAAAATAAATAAGCTCATGAGTAACTTCCCTAAAATAATGGAAGCTATGAATGAGAAGAAATAATTTTTTATTGATTCTTATCCTGATAAGGCTAGAGAAGTCATGAGGAGGTTGGCTTTCACTCCTAATATAGGAGCTGGTCAAATAATTGTACAAAAGAACCTTAGTTACACTATAATTCAAAATAAAAGGGCTCATGTAGATAAGGGCAAGAAAATAATGGGATCCACCAGTACAGCCCTAGAGGAGAGACCTGGTGAGCCTAGCTCCAAGAGGTAGAAGGTAATGAAAGAAGAGAGACCTCAAGTTGAGGAATATTCTCCCACTCAATCCCCTTTGACGATTGGAGAAGAACAGCTCACTGGTGAGTAGATTGAACAAATGGGATCACAGGGAGGTATTTTTATTACTCAAGCAGAATTAGATGAGGGCAACCCTCCAGAACCTCCCCTCCCAAGTTTGGATCTAACTATAGTAGACTATAGAGGCAGGGAATTGGACCCTATGTTAGAATAGGCAAGTCATCAATTTTTGGCTGATGACAGCTTTGTGAAATCTAGGGCTTTTCAACAGTTTGCACGGAGGGAAAACATGAATATTTTTGAGGAAATTTGTAAAAGGTTGAAGACAAAGCATCCAGAAATGGATGAAGCTTCCATCTAGAACCAAGCAAAAGAAGAAATGATAAAAGAATTTCAAAATATAAGCCCTGAGGATGGAAGGAAAATGGTGAAGGCATCTAACATTTTATTATTGCCAAATTGGGATATTGCTAATGCCATAGTTTTCAGTTCTGTTTCAAATAAGCTGACTTTGCAAGATCAAAATAAAGGGGACTTCCAAGGCACTACATTCATTGAAGATCAAGTTGCATTAGTTAGTTGTTCATTGAGAAGAGGGTCTAGAGCCACATCATCACAACCAGATGAGTCTGGATTGATGGGAAATATACTTGTAAGAAGGGTTGCTGATACCTCACATGTGCAGGTAGCACACTGGAATGTGGATTCTTCCAAGTTTCTTTTGGCCACTGCTAAGAAGGAGGAACATGCTATGTTTGAGTTATAGAATAAATATGAAACAATTCTTGAGGCCTCTAATAAGGAGGTAAAAAGGAGAATCGAGCTTGAAGACAAGCTAATGGGGAAGTCCACTAAGCCAAGACTAACATACCCCCGTCTTCTAGTGGAACCTTTCAAATCCACCCCCTTGTAGAAATACCAGACACACCTCAAAGGCCAGAACATTACACAGCTAAGGATTTAGAAGAAGAGAAAAGCAAGCTATGGGCCTTACATGTAGAGTTAAATATGCAATATGAGGATAAGCTTAGAAAGGCTCTAATGTATTTAGTAGATAAAACTGAATGGCCCTTATTCTATGATCAGTGTGCAAGAGTAATAAGTATATGGGAGGAACTGAAAACCCATGATGAAACCCTCAAGCCTATTGTTAATAAGTGAGGAAAAAGGGAGAAAGAAATTACCCTTTTATGTTATTCAGTTATAAGGTCTTCCCATGACCATATTGAAAAAATGTATGATGTTGCTAATGACTTGTCAGATTTTGATAACAAGAGAATTTCTCTGCAACTGAAAAATTGTTTCTCATTTAAACAAGTACAAGAATCAAATATTTTTTTTGTTTCCTTGTACATTGGATAGAAAAAGTAAATTGAAAAAAGAAAGATGCATGGAGTAAAGAATTAGATGACCTTTTCTGCATAAGGATAAATAAAGTTGTAAATGAAAAGGGGCATGCTTGGCGGGCCATCACGACAGAGGAATTGGTTAAAGTCCAGTTATTTTTTGATTCTTTGAGACAAGACTTTGTTAGTTTTGAAAATGAGGCTAACTATGTATTAAAGAACCAAGATGATATCATACAATTTAGCTAGCCTAATGATACACAATTTAACACCTAGATAGCAGATATTCCTTCTGATGAGCAGTTAGAAGAAGGTGATATAGATGATGATGAGGAACAAAAAGGTGAGGTGCAGATCATTGACACATCAGCACCAGATCTGAAAAAAGAAGAAGGTGAAAAAGTAATATCGCTTGCTCAAGGTGAAAGTAATGAAAACCCACAGAAAAAATTGATTTCGAGGCACCACAAAATAACCCTTCATTGGCCAATTTGGTAGCCACGTATTCTGAAGATTCAGAATAGTGAGGGAAAAATCAAAAGTTGATTTGCAGCAATAACATAAATGGGCCTACCCAAAGAATTTTTGATGCGCTTGGCATTTTGTTGTGCTCATTTTTGTCTCTTGTTTGGTATTTTGTTTCTTGGACACTTGTCAAATCACAATTGCCCTTTGCTTGTTGTAACTCATGTCTATATAAATGAGTTTTCAAGGCATTGTGATGGTCTGAAACTGGTAGAATTTTTGTGCTTCTCAAGAAAAGTATAGATAATCGGTCCAGTAGTATGTAGTTGTTTTGAGTTTGCTTCCAATTGTACTCTCTGATAACATATTGAAATGCCAAAAAAAGAAATATGTTCTGGACTTTCAATTGATTTCTATTTGTCATTGTATTAGTCATCTAAAAGGATAATACAAAGGGGTATTTACACTATATTTGTGTCATCAATTTATGTCTTCATTTTATGGGTTTGTCTACTTTGAAATCATTTTAAATAAGGTTTAACTTGGTTGAATGCAATCTGGATGGGTTGAATGTTGATATTACTGTTGCTTTTAATTCAAGGAATTATAGAAATGCTTCAATGAATCAGTAGGGTTTATGAGTTTATAGAAAGGATACTTCATAAGAATTTAAATGGGTGATGACAATTGATTAATTCATTTACAAGTTATTTAAATTAGATCTCCCACCAATAGATAATTTTTTTCCCAATGGATAAGGCACTAGTCACATAAGTTAGAAGTCAGCAAGGGTGAATTTTTCTACTACATATCAAATCATTTTTAAAAAATTCAAAATCATTTCATTCCATTTTGTTTAAAGTTAAAAATGCTAGTGACCACTCATTTGCATGTAGTTTTCTAAGTCTTAGATAGCCACTAATTCCAAGAATACTTGTAAACCATAGGAGATTTATAACCAGATCTTCTTATAGGGGATGCATATAGATCTGAGAGCTTTTAAAGAAAATTGATAAACTGTGTATGTGCCTGAGGGTAAAAGATGAGAATTAGAATGAAACTAAGATAATTTCATACCACAGTTTGCATTTGAATCTTCCCTAGGTATACTTGCCTTGGTTTAGCAGAGCCTAAAGAGTAGGAAACCATCCTTTGGTTTTGTTGAATTTGGGTCAAAGTGGTTTATTCATGTAATTGCTACTAGGAATTGGCTAATCCTTAGATTGTGTGAGTAATTTCACTGTGATATTGAGCATTTTGTTGCTTAGTAGTTTCAAACACCAACACATAGAATATGCTGAGATGCATTAAATATTTCTCCTACTTAGTGTCAAAATATCACTTGATAGAGAAACCTTTCGTATAATTTATCTTCTTGAAAAGAAATCTCAAGAAAGAGGAAAATACCTTAAATGTGATGCTTGCAAACCTCTTCAATGTTGTGAACAACAATAGATTTGAATCTTGTCTTGGTTTAGTAACTCTTGTGTAGCATCACTGATTTTCTTTACAACCATTGCCAAAGGCTTGAGATGCTTCTTCAAATTTTCATTCCAACTATTGCAACCTTCACAATACCCTCAACTTCACAATTGCACTAGTGCAGAGATATAACTTTGAGTCACCACTCACTAAGTGAGAAAACATTTTCCCAACTTGCACAAAACAACAAGCTGGTCCAAAATTTATAATAGTTATTTAAAAACTCACACAACCTTGGAATTTCACACCCTTAAAAAAATGAAAGAAACCTATTCTTGACCCTTAAATGCACAGCAACATTTTGTGTTCACTTATCTGTTACTAATCTTCAAAGTTACTACTATCAAGAATAAGGCACAACTGAGGGACACAAATTCAGCAAGGAGATGAAAAGTAACTTACAATTTCTTACTATTGTAGTAATTTCATTGCGTCAATCCGCAGTGGAGTTGCCATTTTTTTGGAGTACTTTCTTTTAAAAAACATATCAGGTGGATTTAAACTAGATACTGGGAAACAAAGACAGGGACAAGCCTAAGGATGAGCTAAATCCTATATTTAGCAAGGCTAAAGCTCAGTTTTGGGCCAAACATTAACAGAGTCATCAGGGCTCACTTCAATTTAGGCTCTGCTAAGCCAAGGTAGGAAAACCTAAGGGATTTATCTTATTAACTTGATTATTCTTATCTGCAAGACTATCCCCTATAGCAGAGATGGTCAATAATCTTCTATAGTTTGCTGACAAATTTCTCCACTACATTAGCCAATTACAACTAAAGAAAGAAACAACAAATAAGCCATGACCAACACTTCTAGTTCTTCAAAACATAAAAAGGGAAGTTGATATTCAATTAAAATTTGGATATCTCAGCATAACTCGGGTATGCAACAACAGAAAACATGCAACCTCTAAGCTAACCAGTCCCTTATCCATTGGGCATAAACTAAACCTTAATACATAGATGGATATCCTAATATACTCATATATCCAGATATCTGATCTATCTATCTGACTTGCAAATAGACATTTGTCTTCATAAAACTCTCATACTTACTATCAAATCCACCTAGTATAACCTGTAACCCTATCAATGTAAACAACCATTTACATGGATCTTTGTTCCAATAGCAAATTCATCCTTACATACAACCTTACAAGATTGCAACCGAGTTCAAGCTCTTCATTCTCAAACAAAAAACATTACAAAGAATCAAAATGAAACTAAGAAGGTTAAACTCTTTGTATTAATTTCCTTGAAAATAATACATCATCTATATGCCAAAATTTAGAAAAGAACACCAAGAGATGATTGTGTACTATAAAAATGCTTCAAAAGAGATACAATATTGTTATTCACAATAGAGGAACACTAAGGAAAATGGTATCATAGTAATGGGAAAGGATTTTAGCCAGACTAGAACCACAAAGTAGTTACAGTGTAATGAAAAATATCCAAAAACTAGAACCCTTACAAAGAGCAAAGAAGGGAGATATATAGGAGAGAAGATATTTCAGAGTCTGGAAGCTAAATTTGACATGTGTCCCATTGAAAATATCCTCAATTTGAAGTTGTTGAAACTGATCTTCTTCATCTACCTGTAACCAAAAAACCATAAATGACATAGAAAAATAGTTAATATATCTCACCAAAGAAATTAGCAAAATATCTCATCGAGAAAATATCAGGAAGTCATCATAAACTATATTGAAGCTTTCAATCCAATCTCGGCCTATCATTTCTACTTTTTGCTATGAAATCAACTTATGTTGTTGACAAAAACACTTGATTACTTCCAACTACCTTAAAAATCAATCAAATCATCTTTAATGTTGCTGATGAAATCAAAAATGATGCAAATATGGCTATATTTGATTGCAGTTTCATCTGAAAACATCAATTTAACATTTTCACTAAGAAGCCCCTGGAAACAAAAATCTACCTATAGCCGCTTCTAGTTAATACTTGTGCAAAAACTAATAGCAAAAATGGAAAATTTTCTCTTTGTCGATTCCAACAATATATTATACTACACATTTCGAATAAAATTCATGCCCCTAAGACTAATTCAAAATTTTGGCTCTCGGACTGAATAGAGCATGAAAAATTTTAAATATCTATATAGTTGAACTATATAAAATTTTAAATACATTCAAATCTTCAAAATTTAAAACTCTGTGCGTTTGAAACATGTCTGAATTTTATTTTTTATATTCATCCTCCATTTTCCTAATCAATTAGTGCCACTTGTCTCCTCCTAATTCGTTGATCACCATTCGTGCGAGCCCCACATGCATCTTCCCCATTTGAAATATATTGAAATAGTTAAAATTTATGAGTTTCTAGCACCTATGAGCATTTGAAATTTACTCTCCCAATCTCTCGGGAAGATGAATACATCTTCATTCCAATCACATTACACACTACATTATGATAATCATTTTAATTCTCTTGTCATGGCATCACTTCATTTATCTCTGTCCCTTATGATCACAAGACAAAGTTGTAGCATCTCCATATCAAAAATTGACACCTTTGATCCTACAATTAAGTGTAATATCAAGGCCCTTTACTTTATTTCATGCGATCTCCTAACACGAGCATAGCATTGGAGCTCTTGAAATTTCTCTTGGCGATGCTATGATGACCTATGAATCGTAACATCTTACCTTGATTTTAGTTGCCTCCCGATGTCTCGACCACATCGAAGCATCATGGGTCCTCCTCTCCCACCTCACAATCTTACACCACTATCATAATATTAGAGGATTCCAAGAGGTTCATCTTTGATCTCATGAAGGTATCATTGTGTTGACCATCAAAATATTTCTTAAGTCCTCCATCAGCTAACCTAACACTAGGCCCACCAGCATATGCTTCCATGTCCATAAGCATGGATTGCTTAAGTTACTAAACCCTTGAGTGCACCTTCTTTTAAACAAGTGTAAAGCATCCATAGGAAGAATGTGGGACAATCCATGCCTATATCTGCACCCTCTTCATTTGACGTTGTGACATTGTCCCTTCTGTGATGAGACTTGCTATCTGATTTGGATGCTTTACATTTTAAGAACTATGGTTGGCTTCTACGTCGATGTTGCCCTCTAATTGTAGGGTGTGGACTACCCTACAAATGCCATAAATGCCCTCTATTATTGCTCTATTTCCTACCATGGTCATTTTTGTTGTGGATTTCTTGCAACCCATGCACTTCAAAACATGGGTTACTACTCGTGATGTTGTAGATGATCTCTACAATCTCTATCCTACTAGATCTAAAAAGTTGCACCCTTTTTCTTTACATAGAGCTCCCTGTTAGCCATAGGCTACCTTGTATTTTTCTATGGGAGGCCCCATGTTCTGTGCCTTCATTCCTCTCTAGGCATAGAGTGTTCCTTTTGTCATGCAAATCCTCTTGGCCTACGTGGGGATCTGCTCCTTTGTTTTAGGCATACATTGCCTCCTCATCTTTCTACTATCATTCCTTCTTATGGCATCGAAAACTCATTTGCATGCTTGGTGGATTTACTCCTTCAATGCTCCATTTATTTCCATCAAACTTTTTCCTAGAGGCACCATCCGATGATGTGCAATGATTTCATCTTTGATAGATTGATTAAGCTTCACGCGTGACAAAGAAGAAACAAGACTTGGAAAGTATTGGATGATTTCTTGCATGGTATGTAATGGATCTGAAGCTTAAATAATTCTCTGTGCTAATTGCTATCCTAGATCTTTCAATTCCCATAATTCACAGGTATCTGACATTGTAGATGAGAGTAGATAATCATGAAAGGCTAACACATCTACATTTAATTCAGGTTTGCATTCCAAAATCTTGGAAAATATAAATCCTCTAACTTCTTGGTTGAGTTCTTCTGTTCTTGGATCTTCCAAGAAAATTCCTTTCTTCAATTCACTATCATCAATTGCTTTGCATTCCATGTTTTTTCAAAACAAGTTCGACACCATAGCCACCTAGATTCAATGTGTTCCCTACCAATTTGCTAGTTTTGATATAAGAAAGAAAGACCTTTCTTTTAAGGAAAAATGACTACATCTAGCGTGATGGAGAAGTAATGAAAATAATATCCATATTTATAATCATGAAAATAGGAAATCCTTGTGTTCATCAATTGCAACCTGAACAAATTCAATCCATACATAATTTCATCTATGTAATGTAATCAATTAGGCCTGAAAGTTGGTCCGACTAAAAAAAATTTGTTTTTGAACAACTGACATGCAAACTGATCCATCGACCATTTCAAATCATCTAAAAATCAAATCAAGCATTGAATCATCACTTAAAACTCATTTTATCATTGTTCTTTAAACTGTGATTTGCTAACAAGAAGGCCTGATAACTGGCTTTAAATACTGACATAAACACCTGGTCGGGCCAAAACTCTAAACTTCTATTCTTTCCAACATACTTAACAGGCCTGCCAAATCTCGTCACATGCTGACATCAAGGTCAAAAGATATTGACCTCCAAATTTGCATACTTAAAATTGTCTACAGATAAACATGTCAGAAAACTAGAAAATGTGTTTGGAATTGACATTGAAAACAAGGCAAATGGGCACATGAGGTTTCAAAAATTGGGGCATTTGTAGACACTGACATAGAGAGTATGAATTTCCAATTTGAGCTCATGAGAAATGACTAGAAAAATTTGGCGAGCATCTGAAGTTAGCTATCTAGATTTGTAAGACTAGAAACATCAGTAAAAAAGTATTTTTCGCAAACGGAATGACCCTAGGAAAGTGTGCAGATGAATTCATCAAGACTTGAAAACTGACATACTTGTAGTATTTTTAGAGTAGAATGTAGGGGAATAAACCATTCAATCCATTCAACCATGGATTCACAATTATAACATCCCGAATAGGGCTACAGATCAATTTGCATTTCTGATAACCAGTGAAACTTTATAAATTGCAAACGGAATCACATTTGAAAACTAATCAAAAGGATTTTTTAAAAGCTAGAAACTGGAGCATATAAAGTATCTAATCCCTAGAATATGATGCAAAGGAATTTTCTTATTTGGGTCAACTGGTCAAAAGTTATAACTTATCAAATAGGGCTACCTAGAATTATAAACAATATGCAGATTTATAATAGAGGCAACTAACCCACATTGAGACATTCAAAACCTAGTCAAAATATGTCAAAATGACTTCAAACTTAGAACATAGGTTCCTTTTTATTCATACTAAATATCCTCAAAGTGGTGTGTCATTAAACATATCTAGGTGAATGATATTCAAAAGCAAATTGGGCTCTCTGTTGATGTTTGACACTTGGGCAGAAAATACAGAACTGAAGACTACTCATAATGGAACTTTGTAGAATGATTCAAAATTTAAACTTATCATTATAGAACACATGCACAGGCTGAATGAAGGGTGTTAGAAACATAAAACACCTTATAGGCCTTAATACAACAGTAGGGTACATACGCATGAAAAGCATTCATAGGGGGCTCAAAGTGAGTCAAAATCTAGAATGAACACTCAAAATAGGAATGCAATTTTGAGTGTCATCAATCTATAATTAGAAATTTAGTTTCATTCAAATTAGGTCATCTCATTTTTACTCTCTAACCATTGTAGCAATGATCTAAATCTCCTAGCAAAGTTTACTTAACAACTATTTACAAATCCACTAACAATGTGGCAATTGCATTGAATTGTTCTCAAAGACCTCTAATAAGGCCATTCCTAATAGGTTTATTAAATATTTTAATAGGGTCACACCTAATAGTGTGTTGTATAACCTTTAATAGGGTTGGCTCCTAATAGGACTCACTTTAGAAGAGTGAAAACAGTAACTAGTTACAATTGGTGGTTTTTCCCAAATTGGGTTTGCACGTTAAATCCTAGTGCCAAATGTGTTCATGCTATTTTATTTTATGTGTTTGAAACTAAATTAAAGTAAAGGCTATCATAGATAACATCTAAAGGTTTATAATTTAATCATTTATCAAGTTAATCTAGTTATTACCGAGCTACAACATTTTGTATGTGTTTACTGAGCTCCAGTAGTATTTAGTCTTTCAATTTGCATTTTGTACTAACATCTAAGGGATCTAGGATTTATTTTAGAAGTAACCAATTCACCCCTCCCCTCTCAATTACTCCTCTTATATTTTCAACAATTGGTATCAAAGATTTTGGTGCTTGCAGAGAAGGTTTCAAGGACCTAAGCTAAAGATCAAAATGTCTTACAAAAGAGAGAATCCCAAGTTGAACAGAGATAATTTTGCAACATGGCAAGGAAAAATTATTTTACATCTGGCTACCATCAATGATTCAAGTTGCAAATGTCTTGATGCTAAATACAAAACTTCCACTAGAACATTATCAATTTAAGATATTGTTGAAAAGAAGAATCATAATATCATGATGATTGGCATTGCATCTACTCTAAGTTATGATGAATTTGATGAGGTAAAATATTGCAAAACTACTTATGAAATGTGGAACAAATTGAAAGATATATATGGAGGAGATGACAATGTAAGAAGAGCAAAAGTATAAAGCCTTAGAGGACAATTTGATTGAATGAGAATGAGAGAAAATGAAAACATTGCAAAATATGTGAAAATAATCAAGGCCATTGTAAGTGCAATCAAAGCATCTAGAGGAGACATTAAGGAGGAAATTGTTGTAAGTAAAGTGCTCAAAACTCTTCTTCCTATTTATGCAATTAGAATTTCTAATATTTAAGAAAAGAGATGTGATCCAAATAACAACTTAGGCTTGGATGCTCTAGTTGGAAGATTGACAACTTTTGAATTAGATAACTATGATAACTATGTTCCTACTTCAAAGAATATTGAATCTGCATTTAAAGCTAAAATCACACTCAAAGAAAAGTACAAAGAGTCAAAATCCAATCAATCAGGAAGTGAAGAAGATGGAACATTAGAAGAAAGTTTAGATAGTGATCTTGAAGTTGTTGAAGCCCTGCTTGCAAGGAAGTATTCCAAAGGTAGAGGAAAGTACAAAGGTAAAGTTCCTCTAATTTTTTTTTCTTGTGAAGAAGTTACTCATATTATTGCTAGGTGTCCAAACAAGAAAATCAAGGATGAGAAGAAAAGAAACAAGCATAAAGGCAAGAAGGACTCCAAGAACTACAAGAACTACATGGACAAAGGTAAGAAATCTTATTTTATAGCTAAAGATTCTGATAACAGTGAAGATGAAATGGTATATATTGCTATGAAAGATAAATTTTATGATGAAGGAGATAAGATGGCACTTATCTCTCATGTTAGCAAAAATGATATATGGATTATTGACAGTAGTTGCTTAGATCATATGACTAGTAAAAAAACAAAATTTGAGCATATGAAATATTATGATGGAGGTAGTGTAAGATTTGGAAACAATGAACCTTGTAACTTAAAGGAAAAAGGATATATTTTATTGACTAAAGAACTTGTATGTGACAATGCTTATTGGGCTAAAGGGCTGAAGCCTAATCCACTAAGTGTGGCACAATTGTATAACATTAGATTCAAGGTAGAATTCATGAATGGAAAGGCCAAATTACTAGATGGAAAAGGAAATCTGGTTAGATCTAGAAAGCAAACAAAAGGTAATCGATTTTATCTTGATCTTAGTGATTGTTCATGTTTTTTTTCTTAAGTAGAAGAAAGCTAGTTATGGCACAAAAGGCTATGTCATATGAATTTTGAAAATTTGGCTAAAATAAGCAAACATAGAAGAGTAAGAGGTATTCCTAGTTTGAAGAAACTTGACATGGGTCTATGCAAGAATTGCCAAATTGGTAAGATGGGAAAGACAAGCTTCAAGAACAAAGACTATCAGTCAAAAGAAGTCTTGGAAATTGTTCATATAGACTTATGTGGACCTATTGGAATAGAGAGTCATAGTGGAGAAAATTTTTTAATTCTTTTTGTTGATGAATACTCTAGAATGATGACAATAATGTAACTAAAAGAAAAATTAGAAGCCTTCCAAAACTTCAAGTGGTTTCTGGCAAGAGTAGAAAAAGAAACTAGAAAGAAGTTGAAATGCTTAAGATCAGACAGAGGTGGTGAATTCATCTCTCATGAATTCAATAATGTCTGCAATGAAAGAGGAATCAAAAGACAAGTATTAGCCCATGGTACACCATAGTAGAGTGGTATAGCTAAAAGAAGAAATAGATCTATCATGGACTATGCAAGAACACTAATGATTGAAAAGAATGTTGCTCTCAAATACTGGAAAGAAGCTATTAGCACTACAATTCATACCTTGAAAAGAGTTTAGTTGAAGAAAGATTTAGAGAAAACACCTTATCAGTTATGGCATGGCTACAAACCTAATGTAAGTTACTTGAAAGTATTTGGCAGCAAATGTTATATATTGAAAGAATCTAGAAAAGGAAAATTTGATGTAAAAGGTGATGAAGACATATTTCTAAGATACTCCTATAGAAGTAAAGCATACAGATGTTTGAATTTTTCTACTAACAAAATCATAAAAAGTGTACAAGTCAGAATTGATGAATTTGTAGAAAAGAGTGAAGAAGAAAGCAACAAGGAACCTAAAGATTATAGAAGATTTGTTTACTATGAACCTGATACTCTGCCAAATCTATCTAAAAGAAAAGAAGCTTCATCTCTTGAGTCCCTAGAAACTTTAATAGTTACCAAGTTGTAGATAGTGCAACCCAAGCTACAAGGACCCAAGTCACAATCAAATGCTATTGAGCTAGTTCAAACTAAGCATGATGGAGCCGAGTCATAGATAGAAGGACCTGAGCTTGAAACTAAAATTGAAGAAGATGGTGGAACTCATCCAAAGACCAAGGAGCATGTGTTAGCAAGATATGTCAGAAGACATCATGCACTTGATCAGATCATTGGAGACAAATTTGATGGGGCAATGACAAGAAGCAAATTAAAACGTACATGATTACTTGTTGAATTTGAATCTAGAAGTGTTAAGGATTCTTTGGAAAATGAAAGTTTGATTGAAGCAATGAATGAAGAGATAGAATAGATAGAAAAGAAAAAAACTTGGATTCTTGTTCCTAGACCCAAGGATAAAAATTTAATTGGTACAAAGTGGGTTTTGAGAAATAAGTTGAATGAAGATGGAAAAGTATCAAGAACCAAAGCAAGAGTAGTGTGCAAAAGTTATTCTCAAGAAGAAGGTATTGACTATGGTGAGACTTTTGCTCTTGTGGCAAGAATAGAAGGTGTTAGAACTTTACTAACATATGCAATGCATAAAATATTTAAAGTATATCAATTGGATGTTAAATCTACATTCTTGAATGAAATTCTTGATGAGGAAGTCTACATTGAGCAACTAGAAGATTTTGTATATCCTAGCAAAAGAGACATGGTTTGTAAACTACGAAAAGCATTATATGGTCTCAAACAAGCTCCCAGAGATTGGTATAAAAGACTACATAATTACTTGGTACAGATTGGTTTTCAAAGGAAAAATGACAACAGTAGTCTATATATCAAAGAAGGACTAGATAAGAAGATTGTGTTGGCAGAAATATTTGTTGATGATACTCTATTTACAAGAAATAATGACTTATGCAAATCATTCTTAGAATAAATGAATAAATAATTTGAAATGTCTATGTTTGGTGAGATAAAATATTTTATTGGGTTGCAGATACAACAAAACAAAGATGGTATCTATATCACTCAATCCAAATATATCAAGGAGATACTAAATAAATTTGGAATGGAAGATTCAAAACCTATTGGAACCCAAATGTCTGTTGGACATAAGCTTTCCAAATATGATGATTCCAAGGCAATAGATTAGACCCTATACAAATCAATGATTGGAAAACTACAATATGTAGTGCATACAAGGCATGATATTGCATTAGCAGTTGGTATAGTGGCAAGATTCTCAACAAATCCTAAAGAAAATCACATGATGGAAATCAAGAAAATCATGAGATATGTGAAAGGTATTGAAGAATATGGCTTATGGTATAAACTTGCAGGCAATTTGGACTTGAATGAGTTTACTAATGTTGATTGGGTAGGAAGTATTAATGATAGAAAGAGCACTAGTGGTGGAGCATTGTTTTTTGGTAACAGACTATTATCTTGGACAAGCAAGAAGCAAAACTATACATCTCAATCCATAGAAAAGGAAAAATATGTAGCAGAAATAGTCAATTGTTCTAACATTGTTTGGTTCAAACAACTATTGGAAGGAATGAAGGTAGAGATCAAAGATCCAATAGTCATATATTGTGATAACACTAGTGCAATCAACATATCAAAGAATCTAGTAATGCATTCCAAAACAAAGCATATTGCTATAAATATCATTTTTTAAGAGAACTAGTGAAAACTAAAGAAGTTAGATAAGAATATATGAATATAAAAAAACAAATTGCAAACATGTTCACCAAGTCATTACCTAAGGATGCATTTCTATATCTAAGAGGTAAGCTAGGGGTCATTCCCCTATCTAAAATTCACTAAATGAAGTTTAGTGAATGCATCAACCAAAACTTATTGAAGATTAGTAAGTTGGTGCAAAATTGGCAAGGGTATATTGCAGATGAATTAGCACTTATGGTAATTGGTATTTATCGAATCATTGTCTTTGGCATGTATTGTTAAAGAGGGAGAAGTTTATTGTCATATCTCTGAGAAATTTTTGAACCAAAATAAAGTAAATAGCCAACGAGGGAGAAGTTTTCCAAAGAAGTTTCTAAAAGAGGGAGAAAGTTCTTAATGAACTTGGTAGCAACTATTACAGATAGAATCCAATGAAAGGAAGAGCTCATATTGACAGAGGAGTTCTCAAGTATAAAATTCCAAATTTTATTGTGCTATGACATGTTGTGTTGCCATCAATACCAAAGAGGGAGATTGTTGGATACAATTGATTAATTGTGTGTTGTCCTTGATGTTACACAAATGTTATATCATTATCAGTTAGTATATGTCAAGTTCACTCGAGTAGTGAAGATAGTTCTTAGTGTCTATCGAGCATTCTTGTGTTTGCCTAGTTTAGAGGGTAGTGTCTGCCGAGCTCACTCAAGCGTCAAAAGAAAAGTTGCAAAAAGTGAGTATTAACCAAGCTTACTCAGTTAATGAAGGAAAGTTGGATGGAACCAATGCTAACTAAGCTCACTCAATTGCCAAAGGATTTTTGTGACTTTACAATGTTAACCAAGCTTCTGTTGGTTAACAAAGGATTTTCTTGTTCCAGCATATTAAGCTTAATTGATTTATCTATTGATTCCAGGTGACTATGGTGATGAATATTGATTATTCTAAGTTGTATTTGAGCTAACTTGACAAAGTGGAAGATATAAGTATAAGGTCAAGTTGTGATTTCAAAGTGTGCAAGTGATGAAGTATGTTATTAAAGATTTAATGATGAGAAGAGGAAGTGAATTTGAAGGATAATCAGAATATCCTTGTGGAGCAGCAAAGCTATATTCGATCAGGAAGGATCAAGTATAAGCCAGAATAGAAATCTGTAATCAGCAATTTAGTTGCATTCAAATCGGGTCATCTCATTGTTACTCTCTAACCATTGTAGCAATGATCTAAATCTCCTAATAGATTTGACTTAATATCTATTTGCAAATCCTTTAACAAGGTGGTAATTCCATTGAATTATTCTCAAAGACCTCTAACAAGGTCACTCCTAATAGGGTGAATAAATCCTTTAACAGGGTCACACCTAATAGTGTGTTTTGTAACCTTTATCAGGGTTGGTTCCTAACAAGGCTCACTTCAGAAGAGTGAAAACAGTCACTAGTTGCAATTGGTATTTTTTCCCAAATTGGGTTTCTATGTCAAATCCTGGTGTCAAATGTGTTCATGCTATTTTTTTATGTGTTTCCAACTAAGTTAAAGTAATGATATTCACATATAACATCTAAAGTTTTATATGTTAATCATTTACTGAGCTAATCTAGTTATTACAGAGTTATAGCATATTGTATGTGTTTACTGAGCTCCAACAGTATTTAGTCTATCAATTTGCATTTTGTACTAACATCTAAGGGATCTAAGATTTATTTTTAAGGTAACTTATTCACCCCTCCCCTCTCAGTTACTCCTCTTATATTTCCAATATAAATGATGCTTGGAATTTCTAATCTAGAAGTTCTAACTTTTGAAGTCTCATGGCATAGTAGTCTTCATCTATAACTAGACCTTTGAGGGAAACTCTGAGTGAAGGAATCTCAACCTCTAAAGGTAACACTTCTTTAGCCCCATATGTAAGGGAAAAAGGAGTAGCCCCAGTAGGAGTATGAATACTCATTCTAGAGGCCCACAAAGCCAGATCTATTTGTAAGTACAAATCCCTACCATCCTTGTGAAGTATTCTGTGTAAGATTTTGGGAATGGCTTTATTTGATGCTTCTGCTTGACCTTTTCCTTGCATGAAGTAAATGGAGGACCAATGTTGTTTTATCTTGAATTTCTTACAAATTTATTTAAGGTCCTTATTTTTAAACTAGCCTCCATTGTTAGTGATAATCTCAGAAGGAACTCCACATCTATAGATAATATGATTCAGAATAAATAGAGAAACTATCTTTACTGAGGCAATAGAAAGTAGGACAACTTCTACCCATTTAGTGAAGTAATCAGTAGCAATGATAACAAACTTGTGTCCACATGATGAGTTGGGATGAATTTTTCCAACAAGATCAAAGGCCCAACATTGAAACGACTAACAAGAGATAGAAGGAATTGTATACACCCTAAAATGGTTGCCTAGACTATGAGCCCCCATTATTCAATTTATCAATTTCCTGAATCAATGGTTTGCAATATTTTGTTAAATCAATTTCCTTGATCAAATTTGATTATTTATTTTTCTAAGATTGATCATTTTATCCTAAGTTTTATTTAATTAAAAGAAAATCTCCTTTTTAATTAAATAAAATAAGTCCCCATTTAATTAAAAGAAAAGCTCTCTTTTAATTAAATTCATCCACATTTAATTAATTGAGAGAAAAATGACTCTTTTAATTTAATTAAATATTTCCTATTTAATTAAAAGAACTTGCTTTTTTTTAATTAAATAAAATTCCCACTTAAATATCTCTTTTTGATGAAAAAGGAAATTAAATAAATAAAAATTAAACCCACTTGAAATAGGAAATAAAATAAATAAAAAATTAAATAAATCTTTTTTTATTTTCTCTAAACTTAAATGCACATATCTCTAAGTGGGAGTCCTCTTTTTCCGCTTTCCACTTTCTTCTCAAACACTCCTCTTTTCTCTTTGATACTCATATTTCAATTTGATACTCCTTTGCGATCTGAAGATCCTAATTTGAAAACTGATAATCCAAGACTGACCATAAGATGGAATACTCCTACTAACAGTTGGATTAAAGGGAACTTTGATGGAGTTGCTAAGGGCAATCCGGGAAGAGTGGGATGTGGAGGAGTTTTGAGAGATCATGTGGAAAATGTAATAGATGCGATCGCAGTTCCTATAGGTCACTCTAACAGTCATATTGTTGAAGCTACTGCTGCCCTATACACTATAAAGATTGCAATTGATCTAGGATTCCCTAATCTATGGTTGGAAGGTGACTCTTTGAATATTGTTAACATTTTGAATAACAAAAATTCAATTTCATGGACGATAGAAGCAATGGTCATGGAGATCAAATCCCTAATACATAAATTTGAAAAAAAATTCATTTCCCATAGTTATCGAGAGGCCAATGGGGCTTCTGATTGGATAGCTAATCATGCGATACAATCGGGATATAAGGTGAGGTGGCTTGATGAGTTAAACAAGCACATTGATTTAAAAGCTATCATTAATTATGATGTCATTCATTCCAAAATGGGAAAGATTTTCTCGGATTAGAAATTTAATGATTTTATAGAGCGACCTAACACCTGTCAGATCACCCTCTCTAAGGAAGTACACTCATATGAATGTAATGTTCCCTTTGCACATATCATTGAAAAAGAAAGCTCCTTTTCAAGTGACAAAAATTTGGTTTTATTTTAACTTGGCTCTCTATGTTTGTTTGTTTCTGGTTCTTGGCTTTATCTATTTTCGGAATCTGGGGGGTGAACCACAGAAGCAAGAACGTAGAAAGTGTGATAAATGGAAGGCTCAGATGGAAGTTTGCAACATCTTACAGAAAGCGAAGGTGACCAGTTACCTAGAGAGATTGCATGGTTTTAAACCCCATTTCACGACTGCCTTTTTTAATAACTAGTCCAGTGATAGGGTCCTTCATGGAGTCATTGTGAATTTAACGGAGGACTTTATTGCTAAGATTACAGGGCTCCCCATAGCTTGCATTAAGTTCACCAAATAGACTAGTATCTCCAATGCTGCCTACAAAAAAATTTCAAAGTCGGATGCTAAGGAGAAACAATTGGAAAAGAATGGAGACTTCTTTGATGTGGAGTAGATAAAAGAAATTTGGAGAGATGTGCTATGTTGTATTCATGAGTATTTCATCCTCGATGGTAGAAATAAAAGGGTTCATAAATTTCATTTTTTTTTTCTCAATCATTTCAAGCATAAGGATAGAATTTCTTTCCCTTTATATCTGTGGTTTTCTTTGCTTCAAATTTTGCATGCTCATAGGAAGAAGGAGTCTCGTCTTATTTTGCATGAAGGTCTAATTCTTCTCATAGAGGATTATTGTAAAAATAAATCTATATCCTCTACCCCTTCTGAAAAACATAAGGGTTCTCACTCAAAAAACATTAAGAAGGAAAGCAATGTAAAAGGAAAAGAAAAGGACCCCAAACATAAACCCTCTAATACTCAAAAAAGAGTTGTGGAAGAGGTCTTTGAGTCTGAGAATATTGTTAGCTCAGAGAATGATATCTATGAGGAAGAGAATGGTATGGTTGTTGGGGATTTTAGCTCAAATTTGGAAGGATATTCGGAGACCAAAGGAAAATTTGAGAAAGGGAATGAGAAAGACATAAGTAAAGGAAATTCAAAATAGAGAAACCCTGAGAAGGAGGACAGTCAGACTATTTCTGGTGGAGGGGTTAAAGACAAAGATATTCTTATTGTGAATCCTGTTGAGGTGAGAGAGGAGGATCAAATGGTTAAACCTACCTTACTTGCCACAAAGACTGGAGGTCATGACAAGGAGGACCTTGTTCAGAATGAGAATCCTATTAAGACTAGGGAGGAGGTGTATCACCTAGTTTAGTAGTGTAACATGAGTACTAGCTATTAAGGAAACCATTAACAATACTAAATAAGTAAACACTCGAGATAGGACCGATTTTTTATCACCACAAATGGAGGCAAACCAAGAATGGTAAGCTCCAAATGGTATAACACAATGATGCAATAGATTTGTCCCCGATTTGAGGTATGTGTGCTCACAAGTATAGCTCAAGCTTCAAATGGATGGATGGGGTGAGTGAGATAAGGTTGCAACAATGGAGTCATGGAGTAATTTTTCCATTATAATGGTATTTTGGTAGTTTATGAGCTCTCAAAATAGCATTATAACTTTGCATGGAAGGTGGATCCCTTTTGTGAAGGGAGGATGCTTAATTTATAGGCCAAGGGTTGGAGGAATGGAGGGCAGAGATGTCAAGATGATGAGATGGTGAGGGAGGGTTAAGATGCACTCAAAGAGGAGCACATGGATTGTGCTAGTTTAGCACCAATGAGGAGGTGACAAATGTCACAAGGAGGATGAGTGTGAGAGGATATGATAAGGGTTGGTCAAAGGCTTGATGAGGGTGCTTGAGTATGTAAGAGCCATGAGTGAAGGTGTAAGAGCTATTAAGAGGAGTGTAAGAGATATTTGAGCATCATTTATGTTGGAGGGTGAGGGGAAGATATTTGTTGACTTTAGCTTGGGTTAGCAAGTCTTAACCCATGTTTATGATTGTGCACATGATTAAGAGTAGGATTAACTTAGAAGGGGGGTTAGGTGTTGAGTGATTTGGCTTTGATGGGATGGGTTAGTTAGGTGGCTAAGTGAGTTTAGTATGGGTGAATGGGTTGGATTAGGGGTTAGGATAAGGTTTAGGAAGGCTTTTGGATTTTAGATATTTTATTAAATGATTTATTTAATAAAATAGGGAGTATGGAATTAAATTGAATAGATTTAATGATTTATCCAATTTAATAGAGGAATAGGGATTTAATTGATAAATTGATTTTGGATGATCATTTGATTTTATCAATTAGACTATAGTTAATTAAATTAATTAATTAACTAGGGGATGACGATTAATTAATTAAATAGTAAATATTTAATCAATAATATCTTAGGAGATGGCTAAATATGATTACTTATTGATGTAATCAGATTTAGGTGTCTACAAGAGGAATAGAGGGATAGGGAGGAACATGTAGATATGGTTGGCTCCCCTCCTCATGAGTTTGCAAATGGTACCACTAATTATTCGAAGAGGAAAACCAAGCTCTCCTTCCTACATTTTGCCAAGCTCAAAGCTGACTCCATTCTCCATGTTGATTCTTGGATTTATAATGAATTGATGGGGCTGAAGAAGAAAGTGGAAACTCTACAACACATCTAGGATACCGATCGTTCCAAAATCAGCCATTTGGAAGAGCAAATGGGAGATATCCCTAATAAACTCAAAAACTATGAGCAGAATCTCAGAATTCTTATCAAGGAAAGTGGAACAAGGATGGAACAGGTCACATCTAGTATCTGTGCTACTGCTATGAGCCTTGGCAAAAGAGTCAATGAAGAAATTATATCTCCTAAGGGTCTAAGCAAAAGATCAAGTTAGAGCTTGAGGAAGAAACCCCTAAAAGATGTTGTTGCTTTGGCTGCTAATTCCATCTAGGATACTGTTGTGATTAGTAAACAGGCTACCAAGATGATTACGAAGCTGCAATAGTTGCTTTGGGTTTTTTTTCTTTGGTTTTGTCCTATTCTGGTCCTATTTTCTGGATGTGGTACTTGGTGTTTTTGGTCCTGTTTACTGGTTTTTGGTCTAAACTATTTTAGTGGTTCCAAGTCCCTATAAAACCTAAGTTCTCTTTTTTTAGACTATGTTTATGGTTTCAGGTCCCTGTAAAACCTGATTTTGTGGTTGGTTTTAGGACTTCTGTCTTGGTGGTTTTATTGCTTTATCTTTTCTCTACTTGTTAAAGGGTTTTGAGGTCCCTTCAAAACCTACTTTTATCATAATCTAAAACACTCCTCTTTTCTCGTTGGTGAAATTTTGTCTCACATGGATCAAACTCTATTATCCCATATTGGTTGTGAGAAGCCTCTCACCTCCATATTTTCCTTTATAAGGGAAAGCCATCTCCTCATTTTAGACATCCATGATATATCCACAATACATCTACAATTACACTATTGTTATGCTATAGGTTTGGAGAGTGATTTTTGAAGGAGGAGTTTGAATACTAAAGCTTTTTGTGGAGAACTTCTATCTTCTTTTTTTATTCTCTCTTGAGTCCATGGCTTCTATCATGAGGTCTCATTCTTGCATTTGCATATTATTTTAGAGTCATTTATTTTCATAGATTAGTATTGTATTGTTACTAGATTTCCTTTCTTGCATTGTTTTTCTTTGTTATCATTTAGATTAGTTTGCATTTTCATTTGCATGCATATTTTTTATCATTGAATCTCTTGTTTCATGGTGTACTTGCATGGGCACAAACTAGGTCAAATTGAGTGCCTCCATTACAAACTCTTGCACTTCATGAATAGAGAGCTATGAGTTGTCATTCAAGACCTCATTCTTGAGCAATTTTGGATATAATGACTCATAAAAGTGTTCTTATATTTAGGCATACATTTTTGGTGCCCACCATGGGGCAACCCACCTTTACTTGCTGGTTTTGGATATTTTTTGATTTAACCCCCTTGTGCAGATTTGTTTGGAGACGAAAAACCCTAGATTTGAAAGATTTGATCATATCTCTCAAACGGCTAGGTATTTTGATCTCAAATTTCTTTGGCAAGGTGGCGACATATCAAAAAAGATTTAGTCCAATTTTTAGATTTTTTATGAGGTATTTTTTATTTTTATAAATTTTTCTTTATTTTTAATGAAAATTTGTTTTGAGGAGAAAATTAGTGAATTTTTTAGAAAAGTCTACATTTTTGGAAATCTCTCTAAATTCTAAATAGAGTTGGTTCTTTGTGTTTTTATTTTAGAGATCATATTAGGGCTCAATAATTTAATTTGTAAAAAACTAGTCTGTTTTGACAAAATGGCTCCCTAGGGCACAAATGAAAAGATGTTTTAAAAATTTTAAAAATTTTGGAAAGCCCTCTAATTTTTGATAGGGGTCACTTTTCTGTATTTAGGGTTTGAGATCCGAATTCATATCATATAGGTCCAATCTTTATGACTAGGTCAAAAATCAATAAAAGAAGGGGCATTTAATGAATAGATTGCATTTAGTTTTTACAATGGATCAATGCATGGTGTGAGCTTTCATTTGGATTATTTACTAATTATTATCATTATTAAAAATTAGATTTTTAGATCTAACCGTAGTTTGGCATAAGCTAGATATATATTGCATATCTTATGTTTGCTTGTTTTGCTTGTTGTTTTGTTCATTGCAAGCGAGCGTTCAAGCATAAACGAAAGGTACAAAAAAGAAAATATGCATTGCAAGGATTACTAGGTATTTTTTTGGATCTCTATAACATTTGGATTTGGAACTAAAATGAACATCTCATGTGTTTGGCTTGAGTGCTTTTACCTGCTTTCATAGATTCACACTTCATTTGGTGCTCTAAAATTAGATCTAGATTTGCTTTCATGCATCTATGTTTCACATAGTAATTAGGCCCTATGGACACTATTTGGGAGATCTTGAAAGACTTGAGCTTCATTCACTTTCTTTGCATATGAAGCTCCTCTTAATGACGGATCCCCTTGTAGGTAGGGAAGGATATTTGTTATTATCTCACTATTCCACTTGGATTTGTCCTCAACATCCATTAGTCTTCTCTCTTTTGAGATTGGTGGTGTTTGTTGTTGAATTTTTCAAATAGTTTGTGAGGTGATTTCAAATTAGCATGTCAAAGAATCTTGTTTTCTATGTTTGGGTAAGGTGAAGAGATTAGAGGAGTATGCTCTATTCCCTTATGGGCACATGAGAAACTTAGAACCCTTGAATCCAAACCAAGTCCCCATGTGGTACAATTTTGTGAGTCTTCCTTGATTAGAGAGGGATAAACCATAGTGGACATTCTCTTTATTGGGTCAACCACATGGACGGTACCTCAAGCGATAATAGTCATTTTTGACATGGTAGTAGCAACTGCTATATAAATGTTCTTGTGGGAGAAATCTTCATGGGTGTAGTCTTTTGTTGGGCTGTCAGATCTCCTTAGTATCTCTGATTGATTAAATTCTTGAAATATGTCAAAACCCTGGTGCACCGGGATTGGATTTTTCCCACTTTAGATTGCGAAAGCTACTGACTTGAACATTACTAAGAACCATAGTGCTACCAAATTTTCTTTTTCTAGGACTATGTATGTGATTGGAAAATATTTTGAGAACATACACAATAGTGGTTCTAGTGATTAGATTGATACTATGACACTATTCTTGTTTATGTGCAAGGTTTCTTTGTCCCTTGCTCCTTGTTTGAAGACTTTTTCTTGAAATCCTTGATTCCTATCTTTCATGCTTGGTTCATGATTTAAAATCTATCGATACATCTAGTTGGACATTTAAAATTAACAAAATCTAAGTTCCTGTGTCAAGACTTTATGATCAAATTGTTTTATTGTCCTATTATTTTCAATCTACCTAGGTTGATTCAATTCAGATTAGGCTACTTACCCCATTGTTAGAAGCCTGTCTGCACCTTGGGTTATTGTGCTTTGACCTCTTGAATTAGTAATCATTGATTTCACAAGTGACCTTATTTGGAGTTGGTGAGTTAGAGACCATTCTTGTTGAGAAAGATATACCTTTGAATCCTTTGATATCATGCTTGGAGAGTCTTGGTAATCTCTTGTCCATCCCCTTTCATCAAAATTCAATTTTAATTATTTATAATTTGGGTAAATCATCCTCCTGATCCATATGTGTTAGGGTATTCACCCAAATTTGTAGGCACCTCTATGCCAGTGTTGGTTTATGCCTATTGCAATATTTTATCTTATCATTTCTCTTTTGGACAAGTGAGTTCTTTTACTATCCTAGTTTGGTACCAGCGTTTCTTAGGGTTATCCTATCAACTAGTACCTTTTCTTTCATGTTGGTTACAAGTTCTATTACATGTTTTTCAACGTTCAAATGAACTCAAATGGTATCAAATTTCACAAAATGACTCTTGCTCTTCTTTCTTCTTCATCTTTCATGTCTTTCTAGTCTTCCATTTCCATTCTTCCTCTTCTTCATGTCTTCTTGATTCTTTTCCTCCTATTATCATATAGTCTACCTTCTTCTATTCATCCTTTCTCTTCTTCTATCTTGATTCTTCTTCTTCTAGAACCATGGTTCTTGGATATCTTTTTAGGGATCCTCATTTGAGCTCAGATGAAATCCACCTCCTTCCTGAATTTGAAAAGTGGTGTTACTACAATAGATATATGGATGCTAACCTTGTGAGAAAAATGATTGAAAAAGGGAAAAAATTAGATTTTCTTGCTACAAACATACACAAGATTAGATCACAATATCCTTCTTCCAAATATTCCTTATCTTCCAAGTCTTATCATGATTCTTCTAAATATTGTTTAGATTCTTCATCTTCTAAGTCTTATAATGATTCTTATAAATATGATTCGGATTCTTCATCTTCTAAGTCTTATCATGATTCTTATAAATATCATTTAGATTCTTCATCTTCTAAGTCTTATCATGATTCTTCTAAATATTATTCACATTCTTCATCTTCTAAGTCTTGTCATGATTCTTCTAAATATTGTTCAGATTCTTCATCTTCTAAGTCTTTTCATGATTCTTCTAAATATCATTCACATTCTTCATCTTCTATGTCTTATTATGATTCTTCTAAATATCATTCACATTATTTATACTCCAAGTCTTACCATAATTCTCCTAAATATCATTCATGCAAGTCTTCACCTACCTCTTCTTCACGATATCATTCTTCTTCTACTTCTACCAAGAGTCTTATTCCTCTTATTGAGACATACCATAATGAACACCATGAAAAGTCTTGTGATATGCCTATCTATAATGAATATAGTGACAATGATTATGATGACGATGACTATTATATTCCTATGATTCGTAAAATTCCTCCTAGTCCTATGCTTGTGCTTAAAGGGGATGAGTCATGAAAAGATATTGATGGTAATCCATATGACTCAAATTTTAAAAGCAACATTGATAAATTTTGTGAACAATACCTAAATGATAAATCTACATTTTTTGAAGAAGAAAAAGCATTTTTTTCAGCTAAAATAAAACATCAATTCCATAAGGGTTTCTCTTCTCAAAAAACTCATGCTGAAAATAAAGATTACACTCTTGAGCAAGATCATATTAATATTGAACCTTTGTCTTCTGATGCTCTCCTTCCATCTTCTACTTCCTCCAATAATCATACATCTCCTAAAGCTTTCGAGTCTCTCAAGTCTTCCACAAATCCTTCATCCAAAAAAGATCTTGATGATTATCATGCAGTTCCCTATAGTTATCCTCAAGCGCTACCTCTTAGATTAACTCGAGCTAACCTTCACTTGGCTACAAATACTTCCAATAATGCTAAACCTAAAGATTCTAAGCCTTCATGCACTACAATTCCTACTTCAGCTAGTCCTTCACAATCTCCTCCAAAGTCTTCCATACAATTCCAACAAGCTTTCTTGTCCTTAGAAGTGGGTTCATGTCAAGAGGACTCTAAAAATGATAAAAAAATAAAATAAAAAAAGATCAAGATCAAGAACCTTCTATGTCATCCAATCCTTTTCATGATATCTCTGATACATTTCATGGTTCTTTTGATCCCTTACGCCCTTTCTCATTCATTCCACCATGTCTTAAGTCTTCTCCTAAGAAAGATCAAGCTACTACTCACACCACTAATCTTATTGACAATCAAAATGACCTTAATACAGTTGTACCTTCCAAAGATGATACTTCCATTAAGGTTATTAAAAATGGTGTTGTTACTTCCTATGTTGAGCCTATTGAAAATAAAGAGCAAAACTCTACACTTATGCTATCCAAAGATCCTTGTTAAGATCAAAGTCTCCCATCTTCTTGTTTTTCCATTCCATGTTCCCTTCCACTTTCTACTCTTCCTAAGTCTTCTCAAGCTTCAAGTACTCCTATCAAAGAAGTTGTTCCTATTAAAAATATTCATGATCCTATTGAAAATCCTAATAATCACTCTAAAGATGTTGATGTCCTTGATTTCCATATAGATGTTGATGAACTTATTGATTACCCTTTTGCATCTTCCACATCCATCCTTGGACCTCCCCCACCGATACTAAATGCTTCACATCTTCCTTCTATCTTGGGTCCTTATGTCCCTTCACTTTCCCCTCCCAACTCTCCTAATTCATCATCTATCTTGGGTACGTATATGCTTCCTCTCCTATCTTTCCTCAAGATCAATGTAGATGCATATCCTTGAATATTTTTCATCCACCCACTCACCTACACCAGTCATGTCATCCTTCTTCTTCCACAAGTTCTAAGTCTTTTCAAAGTAACCTGAATGTTCAATACAAGAAAAAGAAGCAATTCAAGAATCTATATAAAAAAAGAAGACCACCATGTCTCCTCTAATCAACATGGGGGCATAAAGTCAAAAGAGATATCTAAGAAAAAAATTATAATACAAGTATGGGTTCCAAAATCCATCATTGAAGATATTATCTCTGAATCATCCAAAAGAAATGAAAAGAGGTTTATGGCTATATGGATTAGAAAGTCTCTCTTGAGAGAGTCTAATGTTGAAGAAAAATTGAAGTTGGCATTCAAGCTTTCAAAGAATTTCACTTCATCTTCTTCCAAAAAAATTCTTCCATTCCATGCACCTAAATCAAAACCTCTTCTATCCATTCACCATATTCCTTCATTCACATTTCTCCATCCTCTCACCACCCTTCAAGCTATGTGTTGACGTTGATCTTACCTTTATTTCCATCTTCCAATCTCACTTGCTTTGAATAAAGCCATATCCTCCATTTTTTGTCTTGCATCTTCCTTTCCCTATCAACATCTTTGAGCATATCATTTCAACTCCTTTGTATGTCACAGTTTAAACTTTCAATGAGCATTATCTAAAAAGATTGACTTCTTCCAAAAACAACTCAAAAAAAATTGAAAAAAAAAAGAAAGAAAAAAATGAAAATTTTGAAAATGTGCCTTGGTGTAAACTTGGTAATCAAGCACCTTGGTAGAAAAAGTAAAGAGAAATAAATTCATTCTATGGTGAAAAGCACTCCCTTGTGGCACCTTGGATAAGTATCATGATGAAAACCTAACAATCAGGCATCATGCATAGTTCTTCTACATTTTTCATCCATTTCATCTTCTCTCTTTGATCTTGACAATGTTGACCTATACACAAACATTTGGCTATCTTGTGAGCTATCTTATGATGATCTTTTTTTCATTCATTTCATGTTTAGCCTTTATATCTATTTTCCTCCATTCATTTTAGTCTTTCACTATCATTTTCCCATTTACCCCTCTGGTCATGATCTAATAAAAAGAGTAAAATATGATGCTATGAAGCCTCTTGACATGTCTACTCCTTTGGATTGCATCTTTCCCACTTTTACATTATGCTTTCATGAATTATCTTATGCTAGCCTTTCATGTCTTGTCCAAATGTGCTTTACATGACAATTTTTCCCTTACTTGGGTACTATTGAGGAGTTTTCCCTTGAGGATTTCTTCCCTTTATTCTCCTTCATTTTGTTGTCTTTCATTTCTTCCACCAGCTTGTTAATCACTCTTGTCCTCCACTTTGCTAGACATTGGGACTACATGATGTGATTTTTCTTGAGAGTTTGATGCTTGTTCTTTCTGGGGCCATTGTATATTATTTGTATATATTTATTGATCATGAAAAAATACAAAAAAATGATATATTTCAAAAAATCAAAACAAATGATATATTGTGAAAATTCAAAAAATTGAAAAATGTCCTGTGAAAATGATCATCTTAGTAATAAGCACTTTGATGTATCTCCAAAAAAATATATATATTCCAAAAATACAAAAAAAAAAAAGAAAAGAAAAAGTGCCTTGGTGAAAACTTGGAAATAGGCACCTCGGTAGCAAAAATATAAAAAAATTATTAAAAGTCTTGAAAAAAGATTTTATTTTTTTTTAAAATCCCAAGTGGTGCAAAACCTAGAAAAGGCGCTACTCACGACCTTTGTACCCCTGTTTCTTAGCATGCGTCCTCACCACTTAGCCTTTCTACATCATGTCTTGTCCTTGTTGCCTTTGTTTGGAATTGGTCTTTGTCTAGGGGGCATAACTATGTTAGCTTTGGTCTCTTGGATGTGTTAGTCTTTAGGAAACCTCACAAATGGTGTTTTTCAACACCACCCAATTGCATTTTTTGATACAACCATTGACATTGAGTGTTTTTCAACACTTATCATTTTGGTCTTACCTAGTTTTGTCATGTGATTTTCCCTTCTTGCAAGTATTTGATCCTTATCCTCAGAACTCAATATCAATTAACACACTTAAATTTTTTAACACAACACTTAATGCTTGACTTATATCATGATATTTTCTTTATGTGGTGACTGTTATTGATTTTTGTTGAGTGTCCTTGTCTGATAGGTCTCTCTAGGATGCATAGCTAGAGGACTTGGGGCATGGGGCATGTTTTTATTTGTTTTCTACTTGTGGGTGTGGTCTTGAAACTCTAGAGTGTCTCTTGTTGTCCCCTTGAAACACTTAGGTGATTTGAAGCATCATCCTTGATTGTTTTTGCAAAATCATTCTCTAGTCATCCTAGCATTTATGCATTGATGTGAGCATGATTTTGCTACATTAAATTGGGTAATCTAACATTGCAATCATCTTGACCTTTATGTTTTTGATTCTTATGTTAGAATCTTTCCACATTCTGATCTTATATAAATCACATTTATATTTTCATAGTTGCGCTTGTGACTAGTGATGATTGTGTGATTTTTCGATGTTTGTAAATAATGGCCCAATGATGAAAATAAGTTCTTTTACATTCTCTAATGAATGATGAACACAAAAATCCTATGTTATAGTTGCTCTCTTGCAAGTACACATTTGCATTTTCATGTAGCTTGCATAATTAGACTTCATATTAGTTTGCATTTTTAGGCTACATTATGAGTTTGAGAGGGTTCTCCCTTCATCTTTCTTGTGGACTTTTAATCCACTGTGATCACGTTTTAATCTTCATTTCCTTATCTTCTTTCATGATCTCAATCGAAATTTCTATCTTAAATAGTTGATTGATTTTGGAGCATTCTATTTATTATGAAAAAAAATCTTTTCTTCTTTTTGTTTCTTTTCATCTCTTACAAACTTCTATCTTTCATTCACTTTAATCCACTTCTTTTCTTCTAAATCACCTTTGGGGCATCATATTTCATGCTTGATGATCTACCTTGGTTCTGTGATTATTGTATCTTTCATCTTACATCAAGAACTTTATCATTTTTTTGATTTGATCAATTTGATCAATTTGCTGTTTCTCCTCTATCTCATTTTGATTTTGATCATAAGGGGGTAGTACCTATCAACTTCAATCCTTGATTCAGTTTTATCAATTTTATCTTTGACTTTTTTAAGTCAAAATGTATTTGTATTCTTTGTCCTGATGTGTTCTTGAACTAACCACACATCTAAGTTTTCTTGTGATCCCAAATCGATCTCACAGTTCAATTTCTTTCTTTAACTACATGTGTTCCCAAATCAATCACACATTAGTCAAAGAGGGGCAAATGTATACACCCTAAAATGGTCACCTAGACTATGGGCCCCCATTATTCAATTTATCAATTTCCTGAATCAATAGTTTGCAATATTTTATTAAATCAATTTCCTTGATCAAATTCGATTATTTATTTTTCTAAGGTTGATCATTTTATCCTAAGTTTTATTTAATTAAAAGAAAATCTCCCTTTTAATTAAATAAAATAAGTCCCCATTTAATTAAAAGAAAACCTCTCTTTTAATTAAATTCGTGCACATTTAATTAATTGAGAGAAAAACCCCTTCTTTTAATTTAATTAAATATTTCCTATTTAATTAAAAGAACTTGCTTCCTTTTAATTAAATAAAATTCCCACTTAAATATCTCTTTTTGATGAAAAAGAAAATTAAATAAATAAAAATTAAAACCACTTGAAATAGGAAATAAAATAAATAAAAAATTAAATAAATCTTTTTTTATTTTCTCTAAACTTAAATGCACATATCTCTAAGTGGGAGTCCTCTTTTTCTGCTTTCCACTTTCTTCTCAAACACTCCTCTTTTCTCATTGGTGGAATTTTGTCTCACATGGATCAAACTCTATTATCCCATATTGGTTGTGAGAAGCCTCTCACCTCCATATTTTCCTTTATAAGGGAAACCCCTCTCCTCATTTTAGACATCCATGATATATCCACAATACATCTACAATTACACTATTGTTATGCTATAGGTTTGGAGAGTGATTTTTGAAGGAGCAGTTTGAATACTAAAGCTTTTTGTGGAGAACTTCTATCTTCTTGTCTTATTCTCTCTTGCATCCATGGCTTCCATCATGAGGTTTCATTCTTGCATTTGCATATTATTTTAGAGTCATATTTATTTTCATAGATTAGTATTGTATTGTTATTAGATTTCCTTTCTTGCATTGTTTTGCATTGTTATCATTTAGATTAGTTTGCATTTTTATTTGCATGCATATTTTTAATCATTGAATCTCTTGTTTCATGGTGTACTTGTATGGGCACAAACTAGGTCAAACTGAAGGCCTCCATTACAAACTCTTGCACTTCATGAATAGAGAGCTATGAGATACCATTCAAGACCTCATTCTTGAGCAATTTTGGATATAATGACTCATAGAAGTGTGCTTATATTTTAGGCATACAGGAATGAGTTCCCTGCCCAAAGCATGTATCAAGTTACCATGTTTTTGACACTTTTCACATGAATTTGCAAAAGCTACTGCATCAATCTACATCGTAGGCCAATAGTATCCTACCCTAAGAAACTATCGAGCCATGGAAAGACCATTAGAATTTCCTCCATAGATGCCCTCATGGATGTCAACTAATGCTTGAACAGATTCTTCCTTTTCTAAGCATCTAAGAAGTGTTCCATCTAGACCCCTCCTGTACAAATCTCTAGATATAAGAGAATGGTGAGAGGCATTTCAAATAAGGTTTCTGCATTAAGAATGGTTAAAGGTGTTAGATATAATGCTATCATGAATGTATGAATAAATGGCACTATAACAGGTTGACTCATGACCGACAAGGTTACAAATAACATGACTTTCTTGGGAATCATAGATAGGGTGATGTAGCTCTTCCATTAGGAATTCAAATCTTGATTCATGTTGCTCTAATTGAAAAAAGTGAAGCAAGTGTAGCCATAGCATCAGCTACTTTGTTTTCTACTCTAGGGATTTGCTGAAATGAGATGAATGTGAAGTAGCATCTCAAGGAATTAACCATTTGTTTACCAATTTCTCATTTTTTGTTAAATAATTGTCATTGACTTGGTTAATTATTAGCTATGAATCCCCATAGATGTGTAACTTTTTAATTCTCCATTCTATAGCCATCTTAAGTCCATTTGTTAAAGCTTCCTACTCAGCAATGTTATTTGTATATGAAAATAATAACTTGTAAGATTTAGGAATCGTGTACCCATGAGGAGAAATAAATAGCACACCAGCTCTAAAACCATTCTGTATAAAAAACCCATCAAAGAACATCTTCCATGTTCTTTCAATCATATACATGAGGTGCTCATCTAGGAAATCAACTTGAATAGGTGCATTATCTTGGGAAATCAGCCATATACTATGGCTTGCCCTTTGATTGCTTTATGCTCAACATACTCTATGTAAAACTCTAAAAGGATCATCATCCATTTAGCAAGTCTACCCATGAGGGCAGCCTTACCTAGTAAATACTTAAGTGGATCAATTTTTTCTATGAGGTGTACAGTGTGTGCAAGCATATAATATATCAAATTTTTGGAAGAAAACACAATTGCAAGGCAAGCTTTCTCATACTAGTGTAATTAATCTCGTATGAAACAAGAATATGACTAATGTAGTATATAGCTCTTTCTTTCCCATGTTAATCCAATTGAACTAATAATGCCCCCAAGGAAGAGTATGTCACTAAAATGTATAAAATAAGTGGTTTCCCTGGGATAGGAGGATTTTCCAAGTATTTCTTGATTTGATCAATGCTCTTTTGACACTCTTCATTCCATACACATTTGACTCCTTTATATAAGTTCTTGTTGAAAGTTTGAGCTCTATTTTCCAACTATGAAATATACCTCCTTATAGATTGAAGACGCCCTTGAAGACTCCTCATTTGACTAATTTTTTTAGGAGGTGGCATATCCATGATTGCTTGAACTTTTTCACGGTCCACCTCTGTTCCTTTTGCTGAAATAATGAATCCTAGTAATTTTCTAGAGGTGACTCCAAATGCACACTTTTTAGGATTTAACCTTAATTGAAATTGTTCCATGCAATCTAGAATGACTTCTAAATCATTTAGGTGTGTATCTCTTTTCTTAGACTTGGACAAGGTGTCATCCACATAATCTTCCATGTTTTTATGCATCATGTCATGAAAAATAGTTGTCATGGCTTGTTGATAGGTGGCTCCTACATTTTTTAATCCAAAAGGCATAACATTCCAACTTTGGGTCTCAGGATCCCTGTAAAACCTATTTTTCTTAATAAAAAACTATAGATACCCCATGCACAAGTGAATGCAGTCTTTTCTTAATCTTCATGAGCTATCATAATCTGATTATATCTAGAAAAACCATCGATTAAGGAATAAATCACATAACCCGCAATCATATCCACTATCGTGCCTATATTAGGAAGTGGAAAATCATCCTTTGGGCATGCTCTATTAACATCTCTAAAATCTATGCAAACTCAAATGATTTTGTCATGTTTTGAAATTTGTACAATGTTTGATATCCATTCAATATAGCCAATAGCTCTTATTAATTTTGTACCAAGGAGTTTCTCTAATTCTACCGTGACTAGGAGAGCTATGTGAAGATGCATCTTTCTCAATTTTTGCTTAACTGGTTTAACACCTAGAGCTATGGATAAGTTGTAAGGAAACTCAGGTGCGGAAATAGCTGCCTACACTAATCTCTTAAGAGAAGTATGGTGAAAATCCTATTAAAATATTTTACACTTACAGATTCAATATCATGTAAACAACAATATTTCAACCAACCAAGCATAAAGAAAATAGACAGAAAAAGAAACACATGACACAAAGATTTTCCAATGGGGAAAAACCTTTCGGTAAAACAACCCCACCCCTCCAGAACCTGCACAATGTATTATCTTCAACACAAGGTTACAATACAGTTGCAATGTAAGTTCAACAATGACAATAGAAAACTCCACTAGCAACTCACAGTACCAACAATACACTTTTTCGCATACTTCCTCTTCGCAACCTTAAAAATGCTTATAACATGTGCTTCACTTTTAGGGCTACTCTCAAAGATAACCGTATTAGGGTTTTACCATTCTCTAAGAAAATAGGAACCCTAAAAAAATTTACCTTTCATTGAATCTTCCTAACATAGCTCTTACGTGTCATAGGAATCTGTCATAACCATTTTAGTGATGATCTCCTTATACACAATTCAAGATGCTAACACATCAAAATTATTTGCAAGAAATACATTTTACAAAACAAATAATGAGAATAGGAATTATCCCTGGTTGAGACACGTTATTCCTAACATTCTCCCACTTGTTGAACCTCTTGTAAGAGCAACAAGAACATAACAGGAACTAACCGCTATAGGCCAAAAGGCCCATAGACTCCGAACACCATCTAAACTTCTCAGTGCCCACTGGTTTTGTTAATGCATCTACAACATTCTTCACAATATCTACCTTCTCCAAATTTACCTTTCCATCTTCCACCATATCTCTCACAAAGTGAAACTGCACATCAATGTGCTTCATTCTGGCATGGAAAGTTGGATTCTTCGCAAGGCAAATAGCGCTCTGACTGTCACACCAAATAGTAATCTATTTTGCATCAACACCAACATCAGAACACAATCTCTTAAGCCAAATAGCTTCCTTAAAAGGATGAGTAGCAGCCATGTACTCAGCTTCTATAGTGGATAAAGCAACCACAGGTTGTCACTTGCTAATCGAACTGATGGTACCACCAAACATAGTGAGCACATAAGCACTGGTGGATCTCCTGTGGTCAATATCACCTGCCCAATCGAAATCCACAAACCCATGAATACAAACTGAATGTGGAGATCTAGAAGAGTTACCATGATAACATATGGAGTAATCTGATGTACCCCTCAAATATCTGAATACTCACTTAATTGCATCCCAATGTACCCATCCAAGATTAGCCATAAATCGACTCAGGGCTCCCACTACTTGGGAAATGTCTAGTCTAGTACAGACCATAGAATACATAAGACTACCAACTGCACTAGCATAAGGTACTCTACTCATGTCCTCCATCCCACTAGGAGATTTTGGACAATCATCTATAGATAACTTTGTTCCCACAGGAATAGGAACACATAGTGGTCTACAGTCTGCCATGCTGAACCTGTCCAACACAGACTTCACATACTTACTTTGACTCAACCAAAGTTTTCTGTTAGACCTGTCTCTATTGATTTCCATACCCAAGATGTACCTAGCTGCCCCAGGATCTTTCATCTCAAACTATGCTAACAAATGAGTTTTAAAATAAGAAATCATACCCTTACCCTTCCCAAATAGCAACATATCATCAACATATAATGCAACAATAAGAAGGTGATCATTTTCAGATCTAAAATAAACACAATGATATGATTTCGATCTTACAAATCTAATTGACAACACAAAGGCATCAAACTTAAGGTACCACATCCTAGGAAATTACTTCAAACCATATAGAGATTTCTTTAATCTACAAACTAAGGATTCTTTACCTTTAACAATGTAGTGCTCAGGCTGTGACATATAAATCTCTTCCTCCAAATCACCATGAAGGAAAACTATCTTCACATCCATCTGTTCTATCTCTAAATCGTATGATGCAGCAAGAGATAATAGAAATCTAATGGATGTAACCTTTGCAACAAGAGAGAATATTTCACCATAATCTATTCCCTCTACCTGTGAATACCCCTTTGCAACCAATCTAGCTTTGTACCTTTCAACACTGCCATCTGCACAAAATTTGTTCTTGAACACCCATTTATAGCCAACAGATTTTCTCCCTTTAGGCAAAGGTACAAGGTCCCAAGTTTTTTTTTTCTCTAATGAAGCCATCTCATCATCCATAGCCTCAATCCAGGAACCTACATCTTCCATGCCCAAAGCCTCTTTCACAGATCTAGGCTCATCAGTGTTAGTAATCAAAGAAAAAGTACAACTAGAATCTAACATAGAATAACCAAACCTTTCTGGTTGCTTTCTTTCTCTTGTGGATCTCCTCAAGGGCTGTGGTTGAGGTTGTTCTTCCTCTTCTTTAGAACTATCAAAGCTGCTAGAGCTCTCCTCATCATTAGACCCAACATGGTCTCTTTGTTCAGTCTTATCAGGGGTAGGAGGCAACTGAACAACATCTTTTTCCTTTTCTTTTTCATCTGGTTTTAGCACAATAGGAGAAGATGTTAGCTCTCTAAAAATAACGTTTCTGCTATACAACACCTTACTAGTCACAGGATCCCAAATCTTGTATCCTTTTACACCAGCACTATACCCGATGAAAATACATTTAATAGCTTTGTTTTCCAACTTAGATCTTTTCTGCTTTGGAACATGTGCATAGGCTTCACAACCAAAAATACAAAGATGTCTAATTGAAGGCTTCTTACCAGACCACACCTCCATGGGTGTCTTACCAACAAGGGTTGATGTAGGAGATTTGTTAACCAGATAGCAAGCAGTGACCACAGCTTTGGCCCAAAACCTTTGTTCTAAACCAGCTGCACTAAGCATACTCCTAGCCTTCTCCATCAATGTCCTATTCATTCTCTCTACAACTTCATCTTGCTCTAGGGTATAAGGAGTTGTCTTATCCCTCTCGATACCTTGTTCTTTACAGAACTATTCAAACTCTACTGAGCAAAACTCACCACCATTGTCAGTTCTCACACACTTAATCTTCTTAATAATCTGATTCTCTACAAGGGCTTTAAATTTCTTGAATCGACTAAATACTTGTGTCTTACTTTTAAGGAAATAAATCCATGTCCTTCTAGTGTAATCATCTATGGAAGATACAAAAAATATAGACTTGGAGATTAAAGGAACTTTTACAGGACCAAATACATCAGAATGAATAAGATCCAAAACATCAGAAGATTTGTGATAACTAGAGTAAAACTGAACACAATTTTGTTTACCATAGACACAGTGTTCACAAAATTCAAACTAGAGATTGCAATCATTTAACCCCTCAACGAGATTTTTATTTTTCAAGGTTCTGAGACCCTTTTCACTAATGTGACCAAACCTCAAATGCCATAACATTGTCTTTTCTGCAAGAAGCTTACCTTCCAAAGTGTTTGCATTGCCATCGAAACTAATAACCATAGTATTCTTCACTACTCATTTAGATGAAGAACTTTTACATAGAGGAATACGTGCATCTAGCTGAAATAAGGTACCTCTCCTAGTACCCCTTGCAAGCACTATCGATCCTCTCATCATCTTGCATCCTTCTTTTGAAAAAACAACTTGCACACCTACATCATTCAGCATACTTACAGATAATAGGTTTCATGCCAAACTTGGAATGTGCATAACTCCATTGATTCCCTTTACTTGTCCATCAGGAAATTTGATAGTGACCCTTCCACGTCCAACTATCTTTAGGTGAGAATCATCACCCAAGTACACCTTTCCACCATCAAACTCTTCATATTTTGAGAACCAGACTCGATGAGAGGTCATGTGAAAAGATGCATCCGAGTTAACCAACCACACATCATTAGATGCATGAGCTGCCAAAGCTATAATGAATGCATCGCCATCTTCTTGAGATCTTTTTGAAGCTGAATTTGAACCTTTCTTCTTCTTCTTTGGCTCTTTGCAATCTTTACGAAAGTGCCCAGGTTTATCACAATTCCAACATTTTTCCTTGAACTTATTGGAAGTCTTTGACTTCGCACGGGATTTGGATCTACCCTTATTGTCAGACTTATTTTCATTTTTCTTCCCTCTTTTTGTGGATCTCCCATGAATAGCAAGGACTTCTTTTTTCGAAATGGAAGCCTTTCTCTGCATCTCCTCTAATAGTAGCAAAGAAACCACATCATCCATTTTGAAAGTGACTAACGTGCTTTCGAGAGCCATCACAAGATGGTCCCATGAATCTGGTAAAGAACACAAAAGTGTGTAGCAATGATCCTCCTCCTCTAACTTGACACCAGCTGATGTCAACTGTGCAGCTAGTAGATTAAATGCATTTAAATGATCTATTAAGGATCCACCTTCCTCCATTCGTAGAGAGTACAACTTCTTCCTCAAGAACAACTTTTTCACCAAAGATTTTCCCTAATACACGGCCCCAAGTCTTTCCCACAAACTATATGTCATTTTCTCATCTAGAACATTTAGAAGGACTGCATCAGCTAAACAGAGTCTTATGAGACCCTTAGCTTTATGGTATTTGATATCCCAATCTGTTTGAGCTATAGTTTTTGGTCTTGTAGCATTTGAAGTCACTTCCCATAGGTCATGATCTTCCAACATGTCTTCCAGCTTGAGTTTCCACAACTCAAAATTAGTGCCATTAAATTTCTCCACCTCCATTCTTCCATATGATGAACTCACCATCTCAATCTACAAATAAGATTTAGGATGCTCTGCACAAGACTCCCACTCAACTTGAGATTAGCTAAAAAAACCCTACCCAACAACTAGGATCAAAAGTTGATCAAGCTCTAATACCAATTGTAAGGAAACTCAGGTGCGAAAATAGCTTCCTACACTAATCTCTTAAGAGAAGTATGGTGTAAATCCTATTAAAATCTTTTACACTTACAGATTCAATATCATGTAAACAACAATATTTCAACCAACCAAGCATAAAAAAAATAGATAGAAAAAGAAACACATAACACAAAGATTTTTCAGTGGGGAAAAACCTTTCGGTAAAACAACCCCACCCCTCCAGAACCTACACAATGTATTATCTTCAACACAAGGTTACAATACACTTGCAATGCAAGTTCAACAGTGACAATAGAAGACTCCAGTAGCAACTTACAGCACCAACAATACACTTTTTCACATACTTCCTCTTCACAACCCTAAAAATGCTTATAACATGTGCTTCACTTTTAGGGCTACTCTCAAAGATAATTGTATTAGGGTTTTACCATTCTCTAAGAAAATAGGAACCCTAAAATTTTTTTTTGTAGTAATCAAATTTATCAGTTGCCACATCTCTTCACCTATCATTGAATCTTCCTAACATAGCTCTTACGTGTCATAGGAATCTATCATAATTGTTTTAGTGATGATCTCCTTATATACAATTCAAGATGCCAACACATCAACATTCTTTGCAAGAAATACATTTTACAAAAAAAATAATGAGAATAGGAATTATCCAAGGTTGAGACACCTTATTCCTAACATAAGTGATGCATAATAAGATTAGTGTCCAACCTTGGAATATCTAAATAAGTCCATGCGAATTTGATCTTCTTTTCTCGTAAGAACTTAGTGTAGGATTCTTTTTCTTGTGATGACAAAGACTGAGTCAAATGTACCGTTTGTGGAGCTTCATCCATACCCAAATTGACTACTTCTATTGGTTCAATAAGCACAAAAGATCTATCTTGAAAATAACTAGGGAGACGATCAAGTACTTCACCCTCAGGCACCTCAGATAGGTGTTCACCATCAAATGCATCCTTTCTTTTTACTTTTTTTTATTCTAACACCACTACATAGTCATTTTCACCATCATAACTCCTATTCTTTTTATTTTATTTTCTCTTTATTTTTCTACTAAGGTACTTGATGTCTAACTCTATCATGTTGGTAGCTAGTTCACTAGTGGAAGAGACTATAGGTTCAATGGCATTCAAATAGTAGGCTATCTCATAATCATTTTGAAACATTTAAATCTCAAGTTCATGATTGTGTAGGGACCAATTAATCAAATTAGGATGAACAAGGGGTAAATCAATGACTGGTTCAAGGTAATGAATATGAATGATATCTCTGGTGACTAAAGAGTCAAAGTCTATCAAGTAACTTCCTAAACTATCTAAATCAAGATTCATCCTAACAATTGAAGAATCGTCCTCTAAGGTAACATGTGAGTTCAAATCATTTGATCCTACACATGAATCATCGACTAACTCAAGTTGAGAACTATACGTATGAACAATGTGAATGTCCATATCATTGTAGAAGGCTCCAAGAGGGAGTCCCACTCGTACTCATTAGAATCTATTTCTAAATCTTGACTAGGATTCTTACACCATGAAGGCTTGGGATGTCTAGACGTGGAAGCCTCAATATCATCAAGGGTCACACTCTCTTGTTCTAAATTGGCAACTTTCTCATGAGATACTGGACCATTTGAATCTCCCCAAAGGATATTAGTAGGAGGGACCCAATCTTCACACATATCTTTTTGATTTTCAAAATTAGGTATGTACTCATGGTCTTCTTCACTATCTGACTTATCAAGGATAGGAGCAATATTATTGCAATTTTCATAGCCTAGGCCAACCGAATTCTTAGACTTGCATCGAAAAAGACCATGATCAAGGGGTTCGGCTCTAGCATTCAATCTATTAGTAAGAGGGCCATGTCCAGGATAGCCCATCTCCTTGACAAAAATATACCCTCTTCCATAAGCTTTAGGAGAGGGAGTGAAGTTCTTATTGTGCATATACTTCTCTTCTCTATAAATCCAATCTCTAATAGCCACATCTTCTTTCTCATCTTGAATAGGCACTAATGACTATACGAATGTGCCAAATAATGTCATAGTTGAAGAGAAAGGTTTCATCTCTTGTGAAGGTTTTCCATAAGACCTAGGTGAAACTGGTAATGCTATAAGGGAGTTGAGTTGATACCCCCTGTTCCAAGGTCTATGGATTTGAACTTATCTTTATATTTAGCTAAAGTTGTATCAAAATCATCTACTTCTCTATTGAGGGGAGCATGAGTACTTGCTGAAATTGAGTTAATAGAAAAAGTAGTATCCCTAGGTATACAAATCTTGATTCCATTGTAAGGGAACTTAACACACTGATGATAGGTAGATGGAACTACTTGCATATCATGAATCCATGGTCAACCAAGTAAAATATTGTATGAAAGGGGTCCATCGTCGAATATTTGGGCTAAAATATCCTTTTCAATAGGACCAACCCTAACAAGAAGGATGACCAACCTCTTTGAACTTCTCTCTGGCTCATCATAGGCTTTGATAATAATATTTCTTCTAGTACCAATAACTTGTTTAGAATAACCTAATTTCTTTAAAAGACTCAAAGAAAAAATATTATGCCTAGCACCCCCATCTATCAACACATGCCTAACACAGGTCCTATGGATCATGACCTCAATATGAAGGGAAAAATTTTGTGGATAGCTCAAAGATTTATCATCTTCCTCCAAAAAGGAAAGGTAATGAGGGCTAGCAATATGATTAATCATGTCTTGAATCTCTCCTTCCTCTAGGGCTAGGAGATCAAGAAGATGTTCTTGAGTGTCTTCCACTTCATGGAGTCTTAGGAGAGGTAGATGGAGGAGAGTTGTTTCCACCACCAATGTGCATATTGTTAAATTGATTGTCAAGTTGTGAAGCCATGAGAAGGTCTTGTTCTTCTTGATAGGATTTCCTTTCCTTCTCAATAATAACTTGTGTTTCTTCCTCTAGGCATCTAAATTGTTCTTCCGTTTTAGCTTGTTCTTCTAGAAGGGCTTTTCTCTCATGTTCAAGTACTTTGAGTCTACCACTCGCATAACCTAAAGGTTTCATGAGTAGTGTACATGGTCTTGACTATCTAAATCGGTTACCAGTAAATGTTGCATTCACGTGAGCGCTAGAAGACTCACTAATTCGATCATCATATTGGGATTTCTCTTCTTGATATGCATAATGCTTACCTTTCTCAACCCTTTGGTATGCATCCAAATATCTATCCTCCATATGGGGTGAGGTTGGTCTATTTTCACAAGTGAGACCACCACTCAAGAGGTCAAATAGTATTTACAACTTTGATTCTTATTTTGTGGAGCCATTGTAAAATCTATATCCATATCTAAGTGAGGTGATGCTAAGGGTGTACTCAACTCAATAAGGTCACTACTAGGGTCAAACAAAGCTACTAGAATATTCTTAGATTATTGAGCAAACACAAGTTCTTTTCCATTACGTCTTTGATGAGTTTGAACTAAAGGTATTTGTTTAAAGATGACTTGAGGTCACTTTCCTTTATCTACTTGATATCTTGTTGTACTTATTAAAAGGAAAAGGTACTAGGTGATAGGATAACCCTAAGAAACATTGGTACCAAACTAGGATAGTAAAAGCACTCACTTGTCCAAAAGAGATGTGATGAGATAGAATTTTTCAATAGGAATAAACCAACGTTTCTACAGAGGTCCCACAACTTTGGGTGAATACCCTAGCACATATGCACCTGGGAGGATTTCCCCCACAAGAAAATTTATATAGAGGTTACTGCTACCGCATCAAAAATAGCTATTACCACTTGAGGTTCAATCCACATGGTTCACACAATAAAGAGAATGTCCAGTACGGTTAACCCTCTCTAATCAAGGAAGACTCACAAAGTTGTACCACATGGGGAATTGGTTTGGATTTAAGGATTTCATGTTTTTGATGTGCCCAAAAGGGAATAGAGCATACTCCTCTAGCCTCTTCACCTTACCCAAACATAGCAAACAAGATTCTTTGACATGCTAATTCAAAATCACCTCACCAAATTTTTGGAAAATCTAACAATAAACACCACCAATCTCAAAAGAGAAAGTATCAATGGATGTTGAGGACAAATTCAAGTAGAATAGTGAGATAATAACAAATATTCTTCCCTACATACAAGGGGATCTATCGTCGAGAAGAGCTTCACATGTAAGGCAGGTGAATGAAGCACATTCTCTCAAGAACTCTACAAATAGTGTTCATAGGGTCTAATTACTATGTGAAACACATATGCATGAAAGTAAATCTAGGTTCAATTTTAGAGCACCAAATGAAGTGTGAACCTATGAAAGCATGCAAAAGAACTCAAGCCAAACACATGAGAGGGTTCATTTTACTTCCAAATCCAAATATTATAGAGATCCAAAAAAATACTTGATAATCCTTGCAACGTGTCTTTTCTCTATTGTACCTTTTGTTTATGCTTGAATGCTCACTCACAATGAACAAAGCAACAAGCAAAACAAGCAAACACAAGATAAGCAATATATATCCAACTTATGCAAAACTAGGGTTAGATCTAAAAATCAAATCTTGAAGGGTGATAATAACTAGAAAATAACCCAAATGAAAGCTCACATCATGCATTGATCCATATGAAAATTAAATACAAGCTATTCATTAAATGCCCTTTTTGAATATTGATTTTTGACCTAGTCACAAAGATTGGACCTGTATGATATGAATTCGGATCCAAAATCCTAAATATAAAAAAGGGACCCCTATCAAAAATCAAAGAGCTTTCCAAAACTATCATAATTTTTAAAGATCTTTTTATTTGTGCCCTAGAGATCCATTTTGTCAAAATAGACAAGTTTTTGCAAATCAAATTAATGAGCCCTAATATGATCTCTAAAATCAAAATAAAAAGAACACACTTGATTTAGAATTTAGAGAGCTTTCTAGAAATGTAAAATTTTCTTTAAAAAATTATTAATTTGTGCCCTAAAACATTTTTTATGAAAAATCAAGAAAAAATTATAAAAAATCAAAAATAACTCAAACAAATCTAAAAATTGGACTGAAGCTTATCTGATATGTTGCCACCCTACAAAAAAAATTCAAACCAAAACATCAAGCCATTTGGGAGATATGATCAAATATTTTCAGATCTAGGGTATTTTGTCTCCAAAAAAATCTACACAAGGGGATTAACTCTAAAAATATCTAAAACTAGCAAGTAAAGGTGGGTTGCCCCATAGTGGGTGCCAAAAATGTATGCTTAAAATGTGAGCACACTTCTATGAGTCATTATATCTAAGATTGCTCAAGAATTAGGTCTCAAATGGTGACTCATAGTTCCCTATTCGTAGAGTGCAAGGATTTTTAATGGAGACACTCTGTTTGACCTAGTTTGTGCCCATGCAAATACAACATAAAACAAGAGATTAAAAGAAAAAAATATGAATGCAAATGAAGATGCAAGCTAATCAAAATGATGATAATGCAAATCAATGCAAGAAAGGAAATCTAATCTATGAAAGGAAAAACAATGCAATATTAATCTATGAAAACAAATATGACTCTAAGATAATATGAAAATGCAAGGATGAAACCTTGTGATGGAAGCAATGGATGCAAGAGAGAATAATACAAGAAGAGAGAAGTTTCAATGAAGCTCCAATGTCCAAACCCTAAGAATCAAACACCAAAATTTCTCTCTAAACATGTAGCACAACAATACTATAGCAATGAGCTATTTTCTCTATATCTCTCTCTATTGCTCTATATTGCTCTATCCCTATATCAAAATGAGAAGGAGAGGGCTCCTTATAAATGAAAATATGGAGGTGGGAGGCTTCTCACAACCAATATGGGATAATAGAGTTTGATCCATGTGAGACAAAATTTCACCAATGAGAAAAGAGGAGTGTTTGAGAAGAAAGTGGAAAGAGGAAAAAGAAGAATCTCACTCAGAGATATGTGCATTTAAATGTAGAGGAAAAAGAATTTATTTATTTTTATTTAATTTATTTCCTTTTTCAAGTGGATTTCATTTTTATTTAGTTAATTTCCTTTTTCATGTGAGATTTTATTTAATTAAGAGGAAGAAAGTTCTTTTAATTTAATAGGAAATATTTAATTAAATTAAAAGAGGGGTTTTCTCTTAATTAATTAAATGTGGATTAATTGTTTAAAAAGATAGGTTTTATTTTAATTAAATAAGACTTAGGATAAAATGATCAAACCTTAGGAAATATTGAAATAATTGAAATAATTAGAATTTGATCAAAGAAATTGATTTGAATTAATTTAATAAAATATTACAAACCATTGATTTAGGAAATTTGATGAATTGAATAATGGGGGCCCATAGTCTAGGCGACCATTTTAGGGTGCATATACATCTTAGCCCTAATCTTTTGACCTTTGATCGTAAATTGTTGGATCCTTCTTAAGTTTCCTTTGATATACACTAATGGATTCTCCAATTGATGATCAAAACCATTTAATTGCAACTCCCTTTCTATAAATTTTAGATTTTTTATAGCTCACCTTCTTTCTTAACCTTGTTTGATGATTTCTTTTTTCCAATCATCTGGTATGCTTTCTACAAGCAACAACTAAATCTCCCCATCTCTCTCTAGGCTTCTTATCTTGATTGCAAAACTTACTTAAAGTAGAAATCATCCTAATAGAATCATTACTCTCTACATAATCTATAAGTGAGGTATTGAGTTTTAAAAAAACTTTTATTCCTCCTATTAATATCATCACTGAAACTCTCTAGGAAAATGCAAGTAAAAATAGAGTAATGATCAGACATAGCCATAGGAGACTCTCTGACAAGGCTATGTCATGCCTCTCAAGTACAATAGAAAGTAGAAATATCAATATAAATCCTATGCAATTGGTAATAAAATCTCTACTGACCCCTTTGATTATTGCACTAGCTATACCAGATATCATTTTTTTAAAATTATTACTAGCAAGAGGGTCAATGATCCTAAAAAACCTCTTAAAATTAGACCAAAAGAAGAGTTCATTCCCTTTCTAGTTATGTTGACTACCCTCCTGCTTTTCATCTTTTCCCTCAACCATATTAAAGTCTCCTATAAAATTTCAATGGGCTTTAGGAAGCCATGTGACTAACCAATCCCACATTTTGGCTTTGTCCCTATAATCATTAGGGGCATAGATGTTACATATGCCAATGGTGGAGTCATTATATCTCAAAGTGACCCATAAGGCTCTCTAACAAGGAGAGATACCATTGGCAGAAATCTTATCTAACCATTGAGGACAAACCATTATAGCAATACCCCCTTACTCCTAAGATGATTGGAATAAAATCTAGTGGATTCGTTCAAAGGAATTTAAGAATAGTATAGGCTTGAAACCCTACAACCTTAATCTCTTGCAAACAAATAACATCTCTTAGTTTCACATTGTTGAACCATCTTCTCACTAAATATTTCTTATCTGGCATTTCAAGGCATCTCATATTCCAACTATGAATATGCATCATTTATCTTGTTGATGTTTGGAGTTGTTATATAGCCTATTAAAGCAGTCTGGGATATCTTTCTTTTTACTATCATTCGAGAATGATTTCATCTCGACAATCTTTTTTTTTAATGAGTTACTAGTGACTTCTTTGAAGGGGGATTTAGTCAAAGGGTTTTCATTATTATTAGAAGTAATAGCTGATTTGAGGGTCCCAGGTAGAGTTTCATCACCTCTAGGAGAACCATTAGAGACTATCCTAACATTCTCTACTCTTTCTTTAATAGATTTGAGAGCAATTTGTTGAGCATTAATCTTAGGTTAGGGAGTAGATTTAAACACAACAATAGAGTTTCCTACAACATTATTGGCACCTGAGGGATAATCGATCAAAGACTTGGTAGAACCATCCCCATTACCATGAAGAACCTCAAATTCCTCCTCAAATAGAGGATTATTTAAGCTAAAAAATTTCTCTTTATCCACTATCTCATGGTTAGAATTATCAACAAAATTATCATCCACATATTTATTAATAACCTTATTACAATTCTTTTCACTTATAAGGTTAGCACTATCCATATGGTTAACTTCCTTCCCAAAATGTTTAGGCTGAGCATTAGACCCAAATTTAGGGTTTGGAGAGGACTTAAATATTAGGCAATCTTTTTTAGTGTACCCATTTTTTTACACTAAAAACAAGAAACCAAATTCTATAGGAGGGAAATTTCACATAGAAATTGCTCCTTGTCTAGGGCCATTGAGGTAAATTGAGGAATTCAATCTCTAGATCTAGAGTAATTAAAATCCTTACATTGAGATGGGTGAGAGTATGATTAGATTCTCAAACTTGCAAAATTGACCCCAAAGGTTTAACAATTTGAGTGATGAACGACCAAAATTTAGGCTCCAATTTTTAAATTTCAATCTACTGGAGAGAAGATCGAGCAACAACCTATTCAACATTCCCTTTCTTAGACCATTGAAAATATCTAAAAAGAGAACGACCCACATTTCAATAACCTTTTTTCAAAACCTTATTTTGTATATTGTGGATTTTTCAAAAACTACAAAGAGACCTTTCTGAATCATTCTACAAAAATTTATATGGATCCTTGATTTCCTTCCCCAGATATTCATTATCCAATCATCAAAAATTTTACAAGAAGGAAGTGAATTCTTACCAACACAAACAAAAAAGAAGCAATATCTCTTAATTGAGATTGTTCTTTCTAGCTGACTTTTACCATATATTTGTTAGGAGAAAAAGAGAGAGAGTTTTAGGTTCATAGGGAGGAGACTTACCAACTCCACCATCTCTATATGAACTCCCTTTATTGGCTGGGTATCCACCCATTCTATCTTTATTGGTTTTGGGTCTTCCACCATCATTTTTCTTGCAGAATGATCCATTAAAGGCAATCAAGGGAGGACACTCAAGCAAAGATTATTTGATTACCACATATTTTGATGAGGGTTTACTCTCCACCTTTCAAATTTCCTCAGACTTGTCTTCCATATGAGCACTAGGTCTACCAACTCTATCAATATCCATATTGCTGAGGCCATCACTATTTTGTGGGGCCACCTCTTACATGAGTGAACTAGGTTGGGAGCCAAGTAAGCATGACTCCAGAGACATAATATCAAATATAGAATCAACATACAAAGTTCAAAAAATGAATACCTAGAACTAGAATCACAAACAACCAAATGATAAAAAAATAAGGTCACAAAAAGAAACATAGATAGAAGGGAAGACACATAAGGAGCACAAAACAATCACAAGGAGTCTCTGCAAGTATGGCTTCTAGTGGAGCAACCACATTACCCTAGCAATTATATGGTTGCAGAGCTCTCTCCTCCTAAACTGGCCTCTATCTCAATAATCACCACTTTTAAAATTATTAAGACAAATTAAAGAAACCTTATATGATCAAACACTCAAATTTATTAGCAGTTGATTTAAATTAATTATCTGCATGGATTAAAAATCATTTTCAATATATTGATGTAGACTTTTTAAAAATAACTATATTGAGTTATCTTTGTGAAGCTGTAACCAAAATTCATTATTCAAAGAAAAAATTGAGAATTCTTGGTGAAACATGAAAAATAATTATAAGAGTTTACTTTAATAATAGGGTAAGTGCACAAAGTTGTGGTACCAAAAGGGGGGTATAAGTTGCCACCCTTTTTCTGAAATCAGCAATTTTTGAACTTCAACAAGAATTTGAAGATATTTACACTAGAAATTTTAAGATATGACAAACAAAAGTTGTAGTCGTCCAAATCTAGTTTCTAAACTACTAATTTTATTTTTAAATGGTGGAGTTTAAGGCCCTCAAAAAAGGGGCCACAAAAAGTGGTACCTCTTTTTTAGTAAAAACATAACATAACTGAAATGTGGTCCCCCTAAAATCCTAATTTTTTTTTTAAATTCTTCAATCGCTCTAGTTAGAAGTTAGCTAACACCATGTAGTTTATCCCATATTTTTTGGGTAACTTTTTAATGTATATATTATGTATGTACTCCCCCTAAAAATTATTGAGAACTAATCAAAAATCAATTTTTTTAAAGTGTAGAATGGCATCTAGTTTCTAAAAACTAACTTGTTCAAAAATCTAATCCCCAAATACTACACGTTGGTTTTTTAGAAAAAAAATGGACATATTATCTGAAGAAATTATAGTTGAAAGGCTTAAAATAGTCTAAATTCAAATAAGTTATATGGTTATATAGCTAACATAGAGATCTACAATGTCATGTAACCTGATTTTATCGATATTCAACCAAAAATAAACCTGATGGAGAGCACACAAGAAAAGTTATCCATTTTTTGATATGCTTGTTGGATAACACATCTCGAACTTGTTTGAAGCTACCAAGCCTTTAGGTTGGATATCTAAGGTGAATCCAAGCATTGGGCTTGGTGAATCATTAAAAAACATGTTCAAACAATAGCACTATGAAAATATAGAGGCTTTCAAATAGCACTAGTGTGTTATAGTGCGAGCATGCTATTAAAGTATAGTAGCTTAAATAGCACACACATGCTATAGCGTGCACACACTATAATGTGTACTCCTATAATAAGAAATAAAGACTAGGAAACCCTTTCAAATAGGGCACACTCATGTTAATTTGAGAAAATGGGATCATAGACATAAAATATAACATTTAAGTATACATAAAATATAAAATATACACTAAAATATAAAATATAAAATTTAGGGCACATTCATGCCAATTCTCTCTCTCTCTCTCTCTCTCTCTCTCTCTCCCCTATCCTCAGACATATTATATGATCAAATGGGTCAAAAGGGATGATAAAGTATCTTGTGACCTATTTTGACCCATTCAGAGCATTGTATAAATGCTAAGGGATCCTTGGACCCCTTAAAACAAATGTTATTCAATTGAATGGGTCAAAAGTGGTCATAGGGTAACCTATGACCACTTTTGACCTATTTGACCCATTATATATTTGTTAAGGGGTCCCTTGGATCCTCAAGACACACATTAGAGTACTCTATGAATGGGTCAAAAGGGGTTATAGAGTACTCTATGACCATTTTTGACCCATTGTAACATTAAGATGTGTTTTAAGGGGTCCTCAAACCCTTTCAAACAAAAAATATGTGATCAAATGGGTCAAAAGGGATGATAGGGTACCCTATGACACCTTTTGACATGTTTGAACAATTATACATGTATTAAGGGGTCTTTAGACCCCTTAAGACAAATATTATATGATTGAATGGATCAAGAGGGTGATAGAGTACACGTATAATTGTTCAATCATATAATGTATGCTAAGGGGTCCTTATATCACCCCTTTGATCCATTCAATCATCTAACATTTTTCTTAAGGGGTCTAAAGAGCACACATAAGGACCATTATAAGTGTGACAAGGGGTCCTTATACCCCCTTTTAACCTATTCAAGCATATTATATGTGATAATGGGTCTTCAAACCCTTTTAGACACACATTATGTGATGCAATGGGTCAAAAGGGATCATAGAGTACCCTATGACCCCGTTTAACTAATTTGAAATACTATATGACTATTAAGGGCTCTGATGACCCCTTAAGATACACATTATGCAATTGAATAGGTCAAAATGGGTCATAGAGTACCCTATAATCCCTTTTGACCTATTCCAATCATTATATGTTTTATAAGGGGGTCCTTAGACCCCTTAAGAAATACACTATGCAATAAAATGGCTCAAAAGGGATCATATGGTACCCTATAACTCCATTTGACCCATTTGAACCATTATATATGTAACTAGGGGTCCTTAGGCCCTTAAGGCATAGATTGTGTATCTAAATGGGTCAAAAGGGGTCATAGAGTACCCTATGACACCCATTTGATCCATTTGAACCATGGTATGTGTGCTAAGGGGTCCTTGAATCCCTTAAGACACACATTATATGATCAAATAAGCCAATAGGGGTCAAAGGGTAGATTATGAGACCTTTTCACCCATTTGAACCATTATATGTGTGCTGAGGGGTCCTCAAACCTCTTAAGATACATATTATATGATCAAATGGGTAAAAATAGATAATAGGGTATCTGAAGACACCATTTAACCCATTTAAACCATTATATGTGTGCTAATGGAACCTTGAACCCCTTAAGACACAAATCATGTGCTCGAATAGGTGATAGGGTACACTATGACCCCTTTTAAACATTCTAATTGTATTATTGTTGACCTCATTTTGGTTTTGACATATGAGTGAAAACATACTTAAGTAATTACTTAATATTACTTAGTGCATGTTGAGCAAGTAGTGTATACTGAGCATAAGATGTCAAATAATGAATGCTAAGAAAAATACATAGTATGTGTTGAGAAGACAAATAGTACTGAGTGACTCTAGTAATGAGCAAGCTAATACATGTTGAGTGATTCAAATGCCAAGTGAATAGTGAATTTTGAGTCATTCAGAGGATGAGTTACAAAATTGAAGATATAGTTAATGTTGAGCATCAGAGACTTCAAGTTCTGAGTAAATTTTTTTGACATAGTTGTTTGTAATGGCACAAACTCCTATATTGTAAACCACTTTTGGGTTGACTTAAAGAATTTTTTTACAATTCTAGAAGATAAGAATGAATTTACATCAAGGATCCTATGCAGTACATGCAACTAATCAGATAAAGGGATGAATTCAGCAAAAAAATGGGTGAATCATAATCGGTGATTCCTACCTAACCTTAGGTAGCCTAAGTCTTCTTAAGGAGGGAAAACCCTAAAAGAGTTAGTGTGTGAAGGAAGAGGTTTGCATGCATAGACAGAGAATTCATGGTGACTAAGGAGATGTGAAAGGATTGAATTGCAAAATTAGTTAGAGAGAATAGAGGAAAGTAGAGGTAGGATAGAAGTGATACATCTAATCAAGAGGATCAAGTATACATTAGGAAGGAGGAGATCTAATATCTAGTAGAGAGGTGCTAACTAAAGGATCAAGGCTAAAACATTCTAATTGGTGAATCAATGAAAATATCTTAACCGAGTAATCCTAGTAGGCTTTTGTAAATTCTTTAATAGGTTGCTTACTTTATTGTAAGTTAAGGTACTTTAACCAGACACACTTTTAGCAAGGTGTTGAAATCCTTTAACAGGATAAGGTTCAACAGTCTTTGTAAGTCTTTAATAGGGTAGACCTTTCACAAGGTATATTATAGTTTATGATCAAACTTATTGTAACCTTAATTGGCTATGCTTTACAACTGCAATAGTGAATATTTGTGGGTGTCATCCCCACCCCTGTTTTAGCTTCTCATCGGAGGGTTTTTAGGCAATCAAATATCTTGTGTCATGTGTTATTTGTTTCATGCTATGGATGAATAAATTTAGTTTGATATTTCAATTTACATGCAAATTGTGAGATGGGTGTGTGGTGAATGTTGTAATGTTTTGATTTCCCAATTGTTATTTTCAACAATTCGTATCAGAATCTTGTTCTTTGGAAAGGAAAGATTTGTAGCTTTAAGGAAATATTTTGAAGATAGAATTCTACAAGTTGGAAAAAGTCATTGAGAACTAGAAGATTGAAATCTAGCTTGACCTACACCAACTCAATGAAGCAAGAGATGATTTGAAGTGCTCATTAAAGAGAAGGAAATAGATAGCTATTGAGGAAAAATGACACACATTACTAAGAGGAAGACACTACTAAATTATTTGCAGATGGAAACTCAATTGAGTTTGATGAAACAGTTGCAGATCTTATGGAAAGGAGTGGTGCCCTAACTAAAAAGGTCAAGAATCTTAGGATAGAACAAGAAGTCCAATTAGTATTTCTATGTGAGGTGACTGAGTAGAAAAAGGAAGTTGAGAAAGACATCAGAGGTTCAAAGGATTGCTAACATGTAACTAGAAACAATGAATAACTTGATGATTTCTAATCATGAATTAAATGGAAAGGACATTGATATCACAACCCTGAAGATACAAAATGAATAATTGAGGAATGAACTAAGAAGAGAAAAAGAATTTTTTGAAAGTTTCAATAAACTCAGTGAAGTCATCAAATACTTTGACAAATTGATGAGATCTCCTAGATCTCGCAATGATACTATTGGATTGGGATACACCAGTATTGAGGAAGGAGAATCATCTAAAAGTGGTGAACAAATAAACAACAAAGGTAAGAAATACAAACCCACTTGTCATAATTTTTGAAAATTAGGTCGTACAACAAATGTTTGCAAGAGCAATAATGAAAATCAGAACCTTAAGCAAAAATTCATGGGTTATTATCATAAGTGCAACAAGGAAGGGCATCAAGCACATAAAGTTTTTGGAAAAAATTGATTAATTGTGTATTATCTTTGATGTTACACAAAATATCATATCATTGTCAGTCAATGTATGCCAAGATCACTCAAGCATTGAAGATAATTTTTCGTGTCTGTCGAGCATTCCAAAGTTTGCCTAGTTTAGAAGATAGTGTCTACCGAGTTCACTCAAGCAACAAAGGAAAGTTTACAAAATTTGAGTGTTAACTAATCATTACCAAAGAAACTTTGTGAACATGTAGTGTTAACTGAGTTCTCTTGGTTAACACAAGAAAATCACTTTGAGTTAGTATCTACTGAGCAGGGTCGGCTAATGAAGGATTTTCTTGTTTTGGCATATTGAGTTCAATTGAATTGTCTATTGGTTCTAGCCAACTGAGAAGATAAATATTACCTATTCCAAGTTATATTCAAGCCATCTTGATAATAAGTAAGATATAAATATAAGGTCAAGTTGAGGACTGAATGTGTGGAAAAGAATTGAAGATTTGATGATGCTTAGAGGAAGCGAATTAGAAGAATAAGCATAATATCCTTTTTGAAATGAAAAGATACATTCAATCAAGAAGGATCAAGTATATAAGCTAGAATTGAGATCTATAATCAAAAATTTAATTGCATCATAAAATAGGTCATCTCATTGTTACTCTCTAACCATTGTAGGAATTATCTAAATCTCTTAACGAAGTTGGCTTAACAACTATTTGTAATTCCTCTAGCAAGGTGACATTTCTATTGAATTGTCCAAAGACCTCTAACAAGGCACTCCTAATAGGGTGATTAAATCCTCTAACAGGGTCACACCTAATAGTGTGTTTTGTAACCTTTAACAGGGTTGGCTCCTAATAGGGCTCACTTCAAAAGAGTGAAAAATAGTAACTAGTTGCAATTGGTGGTTTTTTCCAAATTGAGTTTCCATGTTAAATTTTGGTGTCAATTGTGTTCACGCTATTTATTTTATTTGAATGAAACTAAGTTAGAGTAATATCAATCATAGATAATATCTTAAGATCTTTATGTTAAGAATTTGCAGAGTTATTTCAATATTTACCAAGTTACAACATTTTTTCTGTGTTTGCCGCATTTCAACAGAGTTTAGTTTTCACAGAGTTTGACTTATATTGACATCTAAGGGATCTGGGATTTATTTTAATGGTAACTAATTCACCCCTCCCCTCTAAGTTACTCGTCTTATATTTCCAACAATTGGTATCAAAGCTTTTGGTGCTTGTAGAGAAGGTTTTAAGGACCAATGCTAAAGATCAAGATGTCTTATAGAAGAGAAATTCCCAAGTTGAACTAAGACAACTTTATAGCATGGAAATGACTTATGAGGTTAAATTTAGCAACTATCAGTGATTCAGGTTGTAAGTATCTTGATAGTGAATACAAGACTCCTATTGGAACATTATCAGTTGAAGATATTGCTGACAAAAAAAATTATAACATCATGATGATTAACATTGCTTCTGCTCTTAATTATGTTGAATTTGGTGAAGTCAAAAGTTTCACTACAGCTTATGATATGTGGATCAAACTAAAAGCCATCTATGGAGGGTATGATAATGTAAAAAGAGATAAAGCCAAAAGTCTCAAAGGAAAATTTGATCCAATGAAGATGAGAGAAGATGAAAACACTACAAAATATGTTGAGTGAATTAAAGAAATTGTGAGCACAATCAAGGTATCTAGAGGAGACATTTATGACAAAATAGTTGTAAGAAAGGTACTCAAAACCCTTCTACCTATCTATGGAATTAGAGTATCTAATATTCAAGAGATGACATGTGATCTAAATAGTAATCTAACTTTGGATGCTCTAGTTGAAAGATTGATAGCTTTTGAGTTGGATAACGATGATAACTATGTCCCTAGTTCCAAAGATATTGAGTCTACATTTGAAGCCAAGCTTTCACTCAAGAAAAATGGTAAGAAATCAAAAGCCAATCAATTAAAAAGTGAAGAAGAAAAATAAAGTTCAGACAATTATCTTGAAGTTGTTGAAGCCCTACTTGCAAGGAAATATTCCAAAGGTAGAGGAAAGTACAAAGGTAAGATTCCTCTAAAAAAATTTCTTGTCAAGAAGTTGGTCACATTGTTGCAAGGTTCCCAAATAGAGAAGACAAGGATGAAAATAAAATAAATAAGTACAAAGGCAAGAAGGAATTCAAAAACTATAAAGGCTACAAGAACAAAGGTAAGAAATCTTATTTTATGGCTAAAGATTCTGATAACAGTGAAGATGATGTGGTATATATTACTATAAAAGATGAATCTAATGATGAAGGAGACAAAATGGCACTTATCTCTCATGTTAGAAAAAATGATACATGGATTATTCATAGTGGTTGCTCAAATCATATGACTGGAGACAAAACAAATTTTGAGCACCTGCAACATTATGATAGTTGTAGTTTGAGATTTGGAAACAATGAACCTTGTTGCATAAAGGGAAAAGGGTGTATCTCATTAACCAATGAACTTAGATGTGATAATGCTTATTGGGTTGAAGGACTAAAGCATAATCTACTGAGTGTGGCACAATTGAATAACATTGGATTCAAGGTAGAATTCATGAATGGGACAACCAAACTATTGGATGGAAAAAGAAATCTAGTTGGATCTGGCAAACAAAAAAAAGGTAATCTATTCTATCTAGATCCCAATGAAAGTTTATGTTTTATTGCTCGAGTAGAAGAAAGTTGGTTATGGAACAAAAGATTAAGTCATGTGAACTTTGATAATCTAGTCAAGATAAGAAAAACAGAAGAGTAAGAGGTATTCCTAACTTGAGGAAACTTGATATGGGTCTATGCAAAAATTGTCAAATTGGTAAGATAGGAAAAACTAGTTTCAAAACCAAGAAATATCATTCTAAAGAAGTCTTAGAGCTTTTGCATACAAATTTATGTGGACCTATTGGAATAGAGAGTTACAATGGCGATAAGTTTTTCATTCTCTTTGTTGATGATCATTCTAGAATGATTACTATAATGTATCTAAATAAAAAATTTGAAGCTTTTCAAAAATTTAAGTGGTATCTAGCAAGAGTAGAAAAAGAAACTGGAAAGAAGCTAAAATATTTGAGGTCAGACAGAGGTGTTGAATTCATTTTCAATGAGTTAAATGAAATTTACATTGAAAAAGGAATTAAGAGATAGGTATCAGCCCTTGGTACACTTGAAAAAAATGGTATAGCTGAAACAAGAAACATATCCATCATGGATTGTGCAAGAACATTAATGATAGAAAAGAATGTTGCAATCAAATACTAGAAGGAAGCAATCAGTATTGTAGTGCATACCTTGAATAGAGTATAGTTGAAGAAAAACTCAAATCAAACTCCATATGAACTATGGTATGGCTACAATCCTAATGTAAGTTGCAAGTATTTGGTAGCAAATGTTATATCTTGAAAGAATCTAGGAAAGGTAAATTTGATGTCAAATCCGATCAAGGCATATTCCTAGGATACTCCTTTAGAAGTAAAGCATACAAATGTTTGAATTTTTCTATTTATACAATCATAGAAAGTGCACATGTGAGAACTGATGATTTTCCAAAACAAGTGAAGAAGAAAGCAACAAAGAACCTGAGGATTATAGAATATTTGTTTACTATGAACCTAATACTTTGTAAAATCTATCTAGAAGACAGGAGGCCTCACCTCTCGAGTCCCCAAAATCTCTAAAAGCTTTTGAGCTCCAATCAGTGCAACCTGAGTCACAATCTAAAGAACCTGAGTCATAGTCAGAAGCTACTAAGTTGTTGCTAGAGCAAATTGAGTCTAATGAACCCGAGTCACAAATAGGGGGACCTAATCATAATATCTATCATGAAGAAATCATTAAAACAAATGCCAAATCCAAAGTACCTATTTTAGCAAGATATGTCAGAAGGCATCATACACTTGATCAGATAATGGGGGACAAGTCAGATGGAACAATGACAAGAAACAAATTAAAAGGTACATATTTGCTTGCTAAATTTGAACCTAGAAATGTTAAAGATTATTTCGATAATGAAAGTTGGATTGAAGCAATGAATGAGGAAATAAAATAGATTGAGAAGAAAAAAATTTGGACTCTTATTCAGAGACCCAAGGATAAAAATGTAATAGGCACAAAGTGGGTATTCAGAAATAAGCTAAATGAAGATGGAGAAGCTTCTAGAAAAAAAGAAAACTTAGTATGTAAAGGTAATTCTCAAGAAGAAGGTATTGATTATGGTGAAACTTTTTCTCCTATTGCAAGATTAGAAGGTGTTAGAACTTTAATAGAATATGCAGCTCACAAAAGATTTAAAGTTTATCAGATGGATGTAAATTTTGTATTCTTGAATAAAATTATTGATGAGTAAGTTTAGACAGAACAACTTGAAGGTTTTGTAGATCCCAACAAAAGAATATGGTTTGCAAATTACACAAAGCTTTGTATGGTCTCAAGCAAGCTTCCAAAGCTTGGTATTTAAGATTTCATAACTAATTGATAAAGATTGGTTTTCAAAGAACAAATAACAACACTCTATTTATCAAAGAAGGACTAGACAAAAAGATTATGTTGGCAGAAATATTTGTGGATGACACTTTATTTATAGAAAATTATAAATTGTGCAAAGCATTTTTAGAAGAAATGACTAAAGAATTTAAGATGTCTATGTTTGGAGAGATAAAATTCTTTGTTGGATTATAGATTCAGCAGAAGAAAGATGGTATTTACATTATTCAATCTAAAATTATCGAGATACGAAAGAAATTTGGAATGGAAGAATCAAGACTAGTTGGAACTCCTATGTCTACTAGACATAAGCTTTCCAAAAATGATGATTCCAAGGAGGTAGATCAGACCACATACAGATCAATTATTAGAAAATTACAGTATGTAATGCATACAAGGCCTGATATTGCATTAACAGTCAATATGGTAGCAAGATCCTTAGCAAATCCAAAAGAAAATCACATGATGGTAATCAAAAGAATCATGAGATATCTAAAAGTAACTAAAGAGTATGGTTTATGGTATAAAAAAAGAGGCAATTTGGATTTAAAAGTATTCATAGATGTTGATAGGGCAAGAAGTATTTATGATAGAAAGAGCACCAATGGTGGAGTATTCTTACTTGATAAAAGACTAGTATCTTGGAAAAGAAAGAAAAAGAATTGTATTTCTTAGTCCACAACAAAGGCAAAATATGTTGCAGCAATAGTTAATTGTTCTAATATTGTTTGGTTCAAACAACTATTGGCAAGTATGAAGATAGAGATCAAGGATCCAGTGGTTATATACTGTGATAACACCAGTGCAATTAATATATCAAAGAATCTAGTGATGCATACCAAAACAAAACACATTGCTATAAAATATCTTTTTTTTAGAGAATTGGTACAAGATAAAGAGGTAAGATTGGAATATGTGAATAATAAAGAACAAATTGCAAGCATATTCACTAAGTCATTACCTAAGGATGCATTTTTGTATCTAAGAGGTAAGTTAAGGGTCATTCCCCTATCCAAAGCTCACTAAATGAATTTTAGTGATGCATCAACCAGAGCATGTTGAAGATTAGTTAGTTGATGTAGTATTGATAAAGGCACATTGCAAATGAATTAGTACATAAGGTACAGTAATATTTGTTGAATTTTGTCTTTGGCATGAGATGTTAAAGAGGGAGAATTTTGTTCACTTCAAGAAATGACAAAGAGGGAAATATCAAAGGTAGAAGTTTGCTAATAGAGGGAGAAATTGAAGGTAGAGGGAATTCACACTAATAGGGGGAGTTCTAATGGATGAGAATTAGAATGAAATTAATGATATGTTCCTTACTTTATTCTAGCTCTAAAAATTTCATTGCATAATGACATGTTATGTTGTCATCAATGCCGAAGAGGGAGATTGTTTGGAAACAATTGATTTATTGTGTATTGTCTTTGATGTTGCTCAAAATGCCATATCATTTCTAGTCAGTGTATGTCAAGTTCACTCAGGCACTGAGCACAGTTTTCTATGTCTGTCAAGCATTCTAGAGTTTTCCTAGTTCAAAAGATAGTATCTACCGACTTCACTCGAGATACAAAGGAAAGTTTATAGAAGTTGAATGTTAACTAAGATCACTCAGTTAATGAAGGAAATGTTGGATGGAACTAGTATTAACCGAGATCACTTAGTTACCAAAGAAACTTTTTGAATATGCAGTGTTAATCTAGTTCTTTTGGTTAACACAGGAAAATCACTTTGAGTTAGTATCTACCAAGCAAGGTCGACTAAGGAAGGATTTTCTTATTTTGACATATTGAATTCAATTGAATTGTTTGTTGGTTCTAGTTGATTGAGAAGATGAATATTACTTATTCTAAGTTGTATTCAAGCCAACTCGATAATACGTAAGATATAAATATGAGGTTAAGTTGAGGATTGAATGTGTGGAATAGAATTGAAGATTTGATGATGCTTAGAGGAAAAAATTAGAAGGATAAGTAGAATATCCTTGTTGAGATGCAAAGATACATTCGATCAAGAAGGATCAAGTATACAAGCCATAATTGAGATCTATAATCAACAATTCAGTTGTATCAGGAATCAGGTCATCTGATTGTTACTCTCTAGCCATTGTAGCTATGATCTAAATCTCTTAGCACAGTTGGCTTAACATCTATTTGTAAATCCTCTAATAAGGTGGCATTTCTATTGAATTGTCTAAAGACCTCTAACAATGCCACTCCTAACAAGGTGATTAAATCATCTAATAGGGTCACACCTAATAGTGTGTGTTGTAACCTTTAACAGGGTTGGCTCCTAATAGAGCTCACTCCAAAAGAGTGAAAAATAGTAATTAGTTACAATTGGTGGTTTTTTCCAAATTGGGTTTCCACATTAAATCTTGGTGTCAGTTGTTTACATGCTATTTCTTTTATGTGTATGCAACTAAATTAAAGTAATATCAATCAAAAATAATATCTTAAGGTCGTCATGTTAAGCATTTGCCAAGTTATTTCAGTGTTTACTAAGTTATAACATTTTGTCTATGTGTTTGCCGAGTTTCAGCAGAGTTCAATTTTTATAGAGTTTGATTTATATTGACATCTAAGGGATCTGGGATTTATTTTAGTGGTAACTAATTCACCCCTCCCCTCCTAGTTACTCGTCTTATATTTCCAACAATGAATACAAGACTAAGACTTCAAGAACACAAATATTTGAAGGATATTGCCACAATTGTTAGAAGTATGGATGTAAAGCATATGAATGTAAATCCAATGCCAAGTGAACATCAAACAAGCAGACAAAGGGACAACAAAATGGAAAATCCTACAAAGGGATTAAAATACAAGGTATAGTTGTCACTATTGTCAAGAGTATGGACATGTTCCTAAGAATTGCATTAGAACACATTTCATAAGTGATTAGAGTAGATGGTTAATTCAAACTATATGTTTTAGCTATTTGAAGACTGGTCACATAGGTAGTAACTATCCAAAAAGGTCAAACACACCAAGTAGTGAATTCAATAAAGGAAAAGAGAAGCTTGATGTTGAGCAAGTCAAAGTGAAAATGAACAAGACATGGAAGAAAATGGAAGATTACAAAACATCAAGTTCATATGAGGTCACTTCATCCAATGGATTAGGTGATCACATCAACCCTAACTAGGCAATCAAAAGGTATGTGGGACTAATATCTCAATGATATATTGTACATCAGTTTTAAGAATTTAAGTTCTAAAAATATTATAAATGCACGAATTAAGATGCAATGTATTGGTTAGAACTTGGAAGAAATCTATAAGTTTTGTTAGTTTTCATGTTGATGATGAGTATAAAAAGTTGCACAATTGTTGTCGAGTGAAAATGAAATTTTAGTTGATATCGAGCTATTAAAGGTGATAGTTGTGGTTTCTAAGTGTAGTAAAAATTATGTGTAAGTCGAGTGAGTTGAAATTACAATGGTATATGAGCTTACAACTGTGTAAGAGCATTTATTGCCAAATTTTTAGGGTTATATAGTCAATTTTCAACTTATTTGCATTCATTCAAGATCAAAGAGAGCATGAAGAGAATAAGGAAAACTAAGAAGAATGATTCAAGCATTTATGAACTAGATTCACCTACTACTCATCACCAATCATCAAATTCATAAGGTATTTATCGTGTGCCAAGCTACATTGTCTAAATTATCACAAACCCTAGTTATTTTAAAATGGTGTCTAGCTCTTCTACTATTGTTAGGAAGGAAGGAAAAGAAGTTTTAAATGTTAAAATAATAAGTAATGAGATCAAACAACAACCCTTCTAAGCTATTCCTAAGATAGCATACAAGGGAGATCTGTTTAGTGTGTTATCAATGATACCACCACTGGTTTTGATGATACAGGAATGTTCTTACACCTATAAGGTTGGTAGTATTGGAGACATGGAAATTAGAGATTTGTATGGAAAATTGTGTGTAGATGGAGTATTGAAGGAGGAAAAAAAATCTTAGAGAGAAAAGGGTTAACTCATGCCCTAGATTTTCCAAACGTATTCAAAATGGAATGGATTAAGATTTTACTTAGAAGAATACATGATCACTCCATATGGTTGGAAAATTTCCCTGTCAGGATCACAAAAAGGATCATTCAATGAGTTTCAGAGTATCCTACCCTTGATAGACCTAAGACCATGCAAAGTGATGCTAAGGAGATAATTGAGAAGAATACATGGGTTGTATGGAATAAAAGAGGAATGACCATAAATATAATTTTAAATCCCCTAATTATATTTGCAGTCAGAATAATTGCTCACAAGTTCTTTCAATTGAAAAGATTGAATAGTGTATCATGCATGATAGTGGATTCAAGCTATAAGATAGTGAAAAAGGACCACACTAATGACCTTTCTGAGTTACAACTTCAACAGTTATAAAAAAACATGGAGGCCATAAGAAAAATAAAGAGTGAACAATGAAAATTTGGTTCATTACTTGTCTGCATATTTTTCTATGTGCAAAACACATTTCACACATTTGGTAAGGTGGTATAGAAAGCAAACAAGCTAGTAATAGTGTAGATTTTAGAGTTGATAGAATAACTTGGAGAAAATTTTGAAATATTTATGACTAGCTACTTTGAAGATTTTAAGAAGTCTATGAAGTAAAGACTAAGGATTTCAGTGTCACTAGTGAAGAAACATTATAATGATGTTTTCTTCTTAGTTGATGTTGATCATACATATGTTCAAGCAGTTATTCCAAGGGTTAGATGGCTCAGGCCATTTCCCTATGAAATCAATTTGGATGAGCCATTAGCAACCATCACAACACTATTGGCAGAAGAAATAGACAAAAGTACAACCTCATTAGGAAATTATGAGGAAGCCAAATCAAGAATCACAATAGATTAGTACTTGAAGACAACTATTGTGGTAAGAAAGAAAAACAAGCATGTGAAGAAGCTTAAGGAAAGATTTGGTGAACGGGAAGAAGAAGAAGAAGAAGACAATGAGGATGATGAAGAAGATCAACCAACTCAAGCCACACTTGCACTTACACAAGGTCAAGGAGAGGACCAAGAAGAAATAGAATATGATGAAGGTGCCAAGGAAGTACCTAAACCAATAGAAAAGAAGAAGAGGAAAGCTAAGGAGGAAAGAATGAGTAAACCAAAGAAATTTGTGAAACCTACACAATAGAAGCTAGCAATACCTGTCACTAGGGCTAACACAAGGAAAACTACACAGAAGACACAAGAAGTTGAGAAACCCCAAGGCAAAAGAGCTATTGTCACTTCAAAGGAGGATGAGCATGAGAAAAATAGAGGAGAAAGTATGTAGCTTTAGTCAAGTCAGATAAGGATAGGACATAATCAAATGACATTAGTCAATTTCAAGTGATAAGCCACAGTTCCTCTTCTAATTTAGACGACTTGTGTGAAAATATTAAGAATAATGCAGATTTACCAAGGTTCAAACATGTTGAGTTTGATAAACTTGGAAAGTTAGACATGAATAAGGTGGAAGAGTTTGTATATAAGATGATGGCCACATTTAAGAACACTCCTATTGAGATTGCTAACTCATTACCTAAAATTCTATATGACAGAGTTGAACAAAGGTGGCAATAAATTTAACAACTGAAACACATATAAGGGAGACTACTCTAGCCAGAGTAATGCTATATTTGGACAAGTCAACAATGAATAAGGCCATAAACAAATACATAGGGAGATTTTCTCCAAAATATAGAGCCTTTAATATTTTACAAAATAATATTGAGGAGGTTGTCAATAGAGCACCCAGATATGGAAAGTCATATATGGGTTGGCAACAAAAAGGGCAACTAAACAAGCACCTATGGAGGTTGGTGAAGAAAAAGATGATAAAGAGGTAGTAGAGACTGCTAAGGATGTATCTTTCAAGGATGGACATGAGGCAGGCATAGAGAAGGAAGCATATGAAGAGGCTACAACTAAAGAAGAGCAACAACAAGATTAGAATGTACCTAAGGTACATATGCCAAGTGCCAGTCCTCCTCGTGTGGACCAAGAAAGTCAGTAGGATATGATAAATATAAAGGATATTTCTGATAACATAGTTTAGAACATCAATCCTTTGACAGAGGATGACTTGAAATGGATATTACAGGATTCTACTTTAGCTACAAAATTATGCACTAATCGTGTGTTAGTAAGCGCATGTAAGATTGACAAAGATCAGTAGGGGAAAAGAAAATGGACACATTTAGTGTGCACCCTACATCTACAGAGACAAAAGTTACAAAAGGACTACAGGGTGTCACCATTGACACACATGTTTCAATACCCATTGTGGTATATCAAGTGAAGAACTCAATGACATCAAATGTCAACACATTAGTGTTGAATGCTTTGATACAAGTAGTTTTAACAGTTGGGCAAGATGGTACACAAGTCCATATAGGTCAGGAAGTTAGTTCTACACCTATCTCATAGGAACAAGGTGGAGTTTTGACAGAAGAGAAGGAATCGAATAGGACTAAAGAGTCATTTTTTACTACAAAATTAGAGGAATAGATAGAAATTTAGACATTGGTTACCCTACCAATCTCTACATCCCCTATTCCTAGTCAAACTCTTCATAGGCCAAGTGTAGACGCTACACCATTACAATCATCAAGGCCTAGTCTTGGTACATCTAAGATTGCAAAAGGCATATCTTATGGAGACATCAACTTAGATGAGGTGATTGAACTTCCAAATTTCCATCTTTCAACAATCACCATAAAAGAAATGAGCATATTGCAGGAAGCTCTAGCAAGAAAGAAGCACCAAAAGTTACTCAAAAGGGAGCATAAGAAAAGACGAGTTCTATATGACATCAAAGAAATATTTCTTGATGCATTTAGCCTTCCAACACCTCTTGAAGAAAAACCTATTATTGAGCAGCTGGTGAATATAGTTGATAAGATTAGTGATGCAAACCTGGATACAAATACTAAACTTCTAGAATGGTCTAAGAAAAAGTTTCAAACAAAGGTCAATTAAAATATTTCTAGTTCCATTGCACTATGATAGGTTGACTTAGCTACGAAGATGGAAAGTGTAAAGAAGGTGTTAGAGAACATATTTTCTCTATGCACAAAACTTTGTGATGTGAATGTATTCACATAAGGAGTTTAGAGGGCCACTAACCAACTATAGGGAGACCTACAAACAACATGTAATATTCTTAAGTTGTCTCATGGTTAGAGCCAAGCTCATTTTCAATGATTGTTGTCCACTCAAGGTCAACTAGCTACATTACATGCACAGGATGCAAACATACGGGCTACCTTGATAAGTATTCAATCCACGTTGACCCCACACATGGAGGTGTTGCACAAGGAACTAGCCTTCGCTGAAGCATTGATGAAGAAAGATTCTCATCTTTCCACTCATGATGCCTTAGTTGACCTTGTTTCTGACCTAGATGTTCAAATTCAATCTCTAGAGGTGGTGTGCAACAATTGGGGTGCAACACTCAATATTGTAATGGAGGTCCATAAAAAAAATTTGGATAAACACACTATTAGTGTACCACCCATGACATAAGTGTCAAAAAAGGGGGATATTGTAAAAAGGGGAATTGAGACTAAAAGGGGAGAATACACAAAGGGGGAGTAAATGCAGAAATAGAGGAAGACAATAGTTCAACAAATTTACTCAACAAGAGTATCAGATCTATTAGATACAACAAAGAACAATCAACTCAGGGGGGGTTATGAAGTTTTGAGGTATGATTGATAAGTCATCTATTTTTTGCAACAAAATTTATATTTTGAAATTTTTCATTCGAGCTAAGTAAAGAATATAGATTATCTAAGTTATGCTCATAAGTTAAGGTTATATGTGGATGACAAAGTGTTTTTGCCACTCATGTCAAAGGGGGAGATTGTTGATCTCATTTTAATTTTGACATATGAGTGACAACACACTTAAGTCATTACTTAATAGTAATTAGTACATGTCGAGCAAGTAGTGTATGTCGAGCATAAGATCTCAGATAATACATGCCAAGAAAAATATATAGTATGTACCAAGTAGATAGTTAGTGCCAAGTCACTCCAATGATGAGTAAGATAATACATGTCGAGTGATTCAAATACCAAGTGAATAGTGGATGCTGAGTCATTCAAAGGACGAGTTACAACATTGAAGATATAGTGGATGTCGAGCATCAGAGGCTTCAAGTACCAATTAATTTTTTTAGACATAGTTGTTTGTAATGGCACAAATTCTTGTGTAAACCATTTTTGGGTTGACTTTAGGATTTTTTTACAATTCTATAACATGAGAATTATGAATCTACATTGAGGATCCCTATGCAGTACATGCAACCAATTAGATAAAGGGATGAATTAAGTGGAAAAATGGGTGAATCATAATTGTTGATTCTTACCTAACCTTAGGTCACCTAAGTCTTCTTAAGGAGGGAAACCCCTAAAAGAGTTAGTGTGTGAAGGAAGAGGTTTGCATGTGTAGACAAAGCATTCATGGTGACTAAGGAGATGTGAAAGGATTGAATTGCGAAATCGGTTAGAGAGAGTAGAGGAAGTAGAGAGAGGATAGAAATGATACATTTGATTAGGAGGATCAAGTAACATCAAGAAAGAGGAGATATGATATCTAGCAGAGTGGTGCTAACCGAAGGATTAAGGCTGAAACATTCTAATAGGTGAATCTATGAAAATCTCTGAACTAAGTAGTCCTAGTAGGATTTTGTAAATCCTTCAATAGGGTGCTTACTTTATTTTAAGTTAAAGTCCTTTAACCAAACACAGTTTTAACAAGGTGTTGAAATCCTTTAACAAGGTAAGATTTAACAGTCTTTGTAAGCCTCTAATAGAGTAGACCTTTCACAAGGTAGATCATAGTTTATGATCAAACTTATTGTAACCTTAACTGGCTACACTTTACAATTGTACTAGTGAAGATTTGTGAGTGTCATCCCCACCCCAATTTTACCTTCTCATTGGAGGGTTTCTAGGTAATCAAATATCTTGCGTCATATGTGCTATTTGTTTCATACTATGGACGAATATGTTTAGTTTGGTATTTTAGTTTACATGCAAATTGTGAGATGGATGTGTGGTGAATTTTTTAATGGTTAGAGTTTTGAAGTATTGATTCACCCCCCCGCCCCCCTCTAGAGTTTATTTTCCATTGTTATTTCCAATAATTATATGTGCTAAGGGATACATATTATGTGATTGAATGGGTCAAAAGAGGCTATAGAAAATACTATGACCCATTTTGACCCATTCAATCATATTATAAGTGCTAAGGGGTCCTTGGATCACTTAAGAGACACGTTATATGATCTAATGGGTCATAACATGCCTTATGACCTCTTTTAACCCATTCAAATGATTATATATGTGTTAAGGGAACTTTGGACACCTTAAGACATACATTATGCTTTCAAGTGGGTTAAAAGGGGTCATAGGGTACCCTATGACCTCTTTTGACCCATTAGATCCATTATATGTGTGTCAAGGGGCTTGAGAACCCCTTAAGACACAAATTATGTGATCAAATGGATCAAAAGTTGTGATAGGATACCCTAAGACACCTTTTGACCTATTCAATCATATTATGTGTGCTAAGGGATTCTCAGGCCTCTTACAAAGCACATTTTGTGATCCAATGGGTCAAAAGGGGTCCTAAGGTGCCCTATGTCACCATTTAACCAATTTAAACCATTATATGTATGCTAAAGGGTCCTCAGACCACTTAACACATATTATGTGACTGAATGGGTCAAAAGGGGTTGTATGGTATGCTATGACCCAATCAAACCATTATATGTGTGCTAGGGGGTTTGCAAGTCCCTTCTAAAAACATTATGCAATAAAGTGGGTCAAAAGAGGTCATAGGGTTTCTTATGACCTCTTTTGACCTACTAGATCCATTACATGTGTGCTAAGGAGCTTGAGGACCCCTTAAGACATACATTGTGTGACTGAATGTGTAAAAAGATGTCATGGGGTACCTTATGGCCCCTTTTAACCCTTTCAAACCTTATATGTATCCTATTGGGTTTCTAGGCCCCGTTAGACACATATTATGTGATCAAATGTGTTAAAAGGGGTCATAGGGTACCCTATGACCCCTTTTATGTCATTTTCTCATATTATGTGTGCTAAGGGGTCCTCTAAGGCACACATTTGTAATCAAATGGGTCAAAAGGGGTTATAGGATACCATATAATCCATTTTTATCCATTCAAACCATTATACATATGTGCAAAGGGCTCCTTACACCTCTTAGAACACACATTATGAGATCAAATAGGTCAAAAGGGATTATATGGTACTCTATTTCACTTTTATGCATTGGATCATGTGTGGTAGGGGGTCTGAGGACCCCTTAAGACACACATTATGCAATCAAATGGTTCAAAAGGGATCATAGGATAATCTATAACCCCTTTTGACCCATTCAAACTATTATATATGTGCTAAGGGGTCCTTAGACCCCTATAACATACATTACTTGAAAATTTAGAATTTTTTTTTACATAGAAATATATTATATTGGAAATTCACAAAGTGTGCTACCATTAGTTTAAAAATTCTTCATGCCTATGGTTCACGCTATCTGAACCATAGTGTGATCATGCAATACTGCGATCGTGTTATGCTTTGGATTGGAAAAAGAAAAGAAAGTGACATCTTTTTGGCAACACAACTTTGTGCACTTACCTAATAACTAACATTTCCTATTTTAAAATATTCACTCAAATCACTAATTATTAAGGAAAGCATCATGAATGACAAGTGCACCATTAGAATGAGTAGTACACACATATGACTATAATTGCAAGAATATCTTAAGATGTGGAATGCATTAATTTATGTGTACTCCCATGTTGTAGTGTATTTTTTTCTTTTACTTTGCAACCTTCTTCAATGGATCTCATAATCATACATTGTGGCTTTATTTTTCCCTATGGACAATTAGGTCATGAAGCTATATAATGACGTCTTTAAGTTCTCTCTTTGCCACTATATTACCACTTTAAGTTTGTGTTGTCATTATATTTTTCTGTTTTGGATCTAGGCATTGAGAAAATATTCGGCATTCCATGTTCATGTTTGGAGGAAAAATGTCAATGTTTATTCATCTTAGATGTCAATGAGATAAGATAGGTAGTAATGTGCATCATATAGAATAATGTTGTATGTTTACATATGCATGATGCTGCTATCTACAAACTTTTATTCTCTTCACACTTGCAAGGTACATGCCTTTAGGAGTTGGACTTCAATGCTAGAATTTGAATAGTTGTCCCACATAATTAGGGATAGGTTTATGAAAGTGTTCCCTTCTATTTAAATGGATTCTATATCTAGAAGGCTTTGCATCACTTTAAATTTTAACAAGGAATTAAATGAAGATAAAATTTCAATGTCCTAAGAAATCTTCAAGCCGTGTGTGTCTCATGATGACTATGTTGCCATAAGTATCTTCATTGTTAAGAGTGACGACCTCAAGTCACTGAAGATGAATAAATCTTGTTGTGTGATTTCTTCTTTGGTTTAGTTTTGTTTGTTTCCAAATTTAAGTACACAATCTAACTGGAGTTGAGACTTATGGGTCTCCCTACTATATCTCCCCATCTATCTTCTATCTTCTAAGTCAAATAACTCTCTCTACAATCTTCTATTTTGTTGGTCTTCCTCCTTTTAGTACAATTCTCACTTCTCTATTCCAATTTTGGCTCTCTATAGTATTTCTTTAGTTTGCACCTTTGGTTTTTTTCTTTATATTTATACGTAATATATTTTCTTTCTATCATTATATTACATGTGTACTATTTTTTATTCTAAATAAAGTAATGCCAAAAAGAAATGTTTGTTATAAAGTGTTATCATAAATATTTATTCAATATTAGCACATCCATTGTATTGTGTATTAGCTAAGTACCCATTTGGATGAGAAGCCAAGTAATGACATGCACCATGTTCTTAATTTAAGCTTGGTTATGGTTAGATTCCTATTAACATACATTTTGCTTCTATTTGCAACACTTTCCATACATTAATCATTTGTTCATCATTATTTCCCCTTCATTCTTACTTTTATATATGTTTCCCTATGTCAAAGTTATTATTCAACCCTAAGTTCACTTTTTATTAAAAAACAAAGAGAATTTTGTATTACACATATGTTCATAAAATATGTCTTCTTAACATAACTATTACACTTCTTAACATAGAAAGTTATAGAAATGATTTTTATCATTTTTCATTATAAATATTTTATATTATCATCTCAATTTTTAAGTTTTAAGATTGACAAATAACATATAAGTGGGCATCTAAATGTTTTATTTTTACTCAAATATACCTCCAAAGATAAATAAGTGATGTAATATAAATTTGAAATCTATATAAATTTCCTTGATTATTATGTATATGTAATGATTATATAAATGAAATAATACATTATCTTTTTCAAAATCAAAATTTGCAAACAATCAAGTTGTAAATTTTTCATCCATTATAGGTTTTGGGTTGTTACAATTTTTTCAAAAGAATAATAAATTGAATTAAGTTATTTAATTTTATTGATGTGATATTCTAGAAATTCAAGATCATTGTGTTATAGATTCATGTTTTAGAAAAAGATGTGTTCAAATATTTTAATTGACTATTATTTTATAAATAATCTACACCAAACAAATTTAAAGATTACTATATAAGTAGGAGATATTTTTCAAAAGTCAAATTGTCATGTTGCTATCAATATCCAACTATGTAGTTTTTTGAGTCAAACTCTTGAATCTTGATAGCAATATTACAATTTGACTTAGTGTGAAATATATCTCATATTTATCAATCCATGAAATTATGCATTTTCTAATGAAATCTTCATAAGGCACAATACTTTCTAAAAGTTTTACAAATGAGCTTGCAAGCATAATGAGTTTAACTATGAAGGAAACTTTGTACTTTGACGAGTTCGAGATCAAGTAGTAGTAGGATGGACAACCTTTAGAGAGGTCTTGGTGCTTCACCTAGATGATAAGTGCTAAGGCCCCATTTGATTGTTGGAAGATGACGGCCAGAATCGGGTTTTGGAGCTAAAAACAGGCATTTAGTTGCTTAAAATAACCCATTTTTCACTTTTGTCTTCCATTCTTTGGCCAGAATTGGATGATCCATCTTCCAATAAAAAGATGGAATTCAAAATTAAAACCTAATTTTAGGTTTTATGAATGTGTTTTAATAAAATTGTCCAGTCCACAATTTTTTGGGGTTTCTTCCTGGGCGAGTTTCTTTTTGGCAACGGCTGTGGCTCTGGGTTGGGTTTCTCTGCAATGTTTTTGGCTAACTCTGTCATCTCTTATTGGTAGGAAGGAACTAAAAAATATTCAAGAAAATATGAAGAATATCGCTTGAACAAAATGTAAAATGGCGGGGAAAGGAAGAGAAACTTGAATTGTTAATGGAAAATAGAGAGACTACGTAATTTGATCCATCTCCCTTATTCCTTCGCATTGTATTCTATAAATTGCGAAGGGGTGATTTGAGGAAGCAAACGCTGAAAAATGAATCAAATTTGTATCTAAAATTTGCGCAACTCAGCTTTGTAAAGGATAACATCAATGAATTCTGAATGCCAACAACGGCTATACAGTGTTGGTGATTAATTCAAACTAATTCCAACTCTAGTATGTGCGGTAGAATAGGACTCCAGCGTACATCCAGGGAAGGCTGTGAATAGACGTTGATTCACTGTTCCAAAACTCCCAGTGCATCCTTATGCTTGTTTTTCAGTTTTAATAATAAGAGCTCCTGAAAACGTACAACAAATGTAATTCTGTTGAGCTCTAATCTGTTCAATATAATATAGATTTTTGTTTGAAAAGCTCTATTTTCTCTTTTATTTGTGCAATTTGTCTTCTTTCTTCTATTAGATTTAGCTAAAAATCTTACATACAGACAAGTTGAAATAGATGATCAGCAATTTATAGCCTACAATTTTAAATACACCCAAAATTTTATAGCCTGCAATTTTAAATACACTTGAAAATCTTAAATAGACTTGAAATTTTACAGCCTGCAAGTGAAAATTTTAGTGGAGAGCAAGGATTATTTGCTCAGCATCAACTTCAAATCCCTTCAGGTAAGCAAGGCTAAATTTTTTAGTCATTCTTGAGACATTTTTATAGTTAAATCGTTCTGATTACAAGTATTATTTTGTTCTGATAAAAATATGACCCTAAATTGCATTTCAGACCTCTTGTTGGTTTTTATGTTCTTTGCATTATTCTTGGCTGACGGTTGTAGGGTTTCTCTGTTTTGGACGATGGGTGGCTTTGAAAATGATTCTAATTTTAATTTTTAAATTGGCAACCAAACACAGAATATAGATTTGTATATTCATCTTTCATGTCAATCAAACTGTCCAACTATCTTTCCAAAATGCAAAACCAAGTTTTCGAAAACCTGGTTATAAGATAAAAAGGTTTTGAGTCAAAATCCTCTTCCCCAACTAAACTAGACCTAAGTGTTTTGTTCATTCTATGAAAATTAGATTCGTGTGAACCACTACTCATAAAACGTGGATCAATGAGTTTGAATAAAAAATTTAATTGTAATAACAATATCACATGTCATTAAATGATCTTTCAACAATACTACAAGAGTCCCTAGAAGAATCTATGCTAGTTCAAATGAAAAAAAAGTTGATAGTAAGCTTTTCCCTATTATTATCGGTTTCTCCATTTACATTTGCAGCCCTATTTAGAATATTCATTAAAAACAAAAAGTCTAATAGATCTATTAATACACTAAATTCCTTGCTTTGATTATGGTTGACTAAAACCACACTAGTTTTTCAAGATTGATGACGCTTTTTCTTTCTATTATGTTAAGTTTCGAGCTTAAATTTTGTCATTTCCTCAAATACAAGAAAAGTATCAATCTTTTTCCTGCTTGGCCATATTGATTTATCATCTAGCATTTGCAGCTTCAAGGATCAAAGAGTATGGCTTTCAAACACATCTGTTATGACACAGAACGAACTTCATATTGTAAAAATAGTGCTTAGTCTGCAATAAGTATACTGTCCAAAATTCTACTCAGGTGTGAGAGCAGAAGGATTATTACCTTACATTATAATAAGAATGCAGAAGGATTATTACATTACATTCTCAAAAATAAATAGGTTAGTCAAAGGTCTAGACCAAGATGTAAGGTCCTAATGACAAGGATACAATCATCTCAACTATTGACAAAGTAAAACCTACTTGAGTTCTGGTCAACTCCACTAACTAGCCTTAGTATCACCCTCATCTTAGCCAAATTACCAATTTTGAGATTGAGTTAGCTCAAGACTCATGACCATGTTTGCTTCCCATATATGGTGATACTTCCCCTCCCTCTTCTTTAGATGATCTTCTCATGGCACGACTTAATCAGGAACTATAGTTAGTCTCAAATCATTATATTGATTATAACACATGTCAAATAAATCAAATTACAACTCTAAATTATGAATATAATATGGTATGATTCCTCTTATACAATCTAAAGCATTGTTAAATTCAAGAAATATAACGTCTAGGACATCATATGATAATAATATAACCACTGTCATAAAAACAAGAAATATAAAATATAACATCTAGGACATCAATAACAAGGGGCGCAAGCACCAAAGTTCCTGCCTTCATGATTTTATGGTTGATTGAAGTAGGTTTTGGTTAAAATATAATGTATTTAGTTTAATAAAATAACAAATAAATAGTAATGAAAAATAGAATATTATAGTGGTAAGCTAAATTAAATTACAGAGTATAGTCAGTATATTATTAAATTATATAACTGCAATGATATATATTAATTAAAATAGTAAAAGAATATATAAATAAATATTATAGTATCATGGTAAATTAAAATTAGATGACATCGTAAAGAACATTTATGAGACCAAAGATATTTATGAACTAATTATATATAAGATATAGATAAAATTATATAATTTTTTTTAAAAAGAGTTAAATTGATTAATTTTAATGATGAAATTGTTTGATATATCTTGTTTAAGCGATAAATTCATCTAATTGAAGAAGGTGGACAATATTCTTAAGCTTAAATCTAATCTATAAAAATAAATAAACATAAATTAATTTAAAAATAACATTTATGCTTTAAAAAAACCAAACACACTTATCATAAATAAAGTTGATAATATACAAAGCTAAACAATTTGAACTTTATTAAAATTGATACAAAATTAGTATTATGTATTTTAAAATATCAATTAAAAATATCAATATAATAAAAATTATATATATAAAAAAAAAAAAACAATAAATCTATTAAAAGCATTGGTTTAGATATGTCAAAATAAAAGAAACTAAATTCTAATTTAAACTTATATATAAATTAAAATTAAGATAAATATGAAATTAAGCTATATAAAAAATAATTTTTGGAAATTGACAATTTAAAAGAGTTAAAATGTCTGTATTTGATTAAAATACCTATACTTGATTAAAATATCTATATTTAATAGCATTCTACAAATTACAAAAATAAACATCAATTAAAAGTGATTGTCTTTTTTAAAAAAAGTTTGTCCACTAGTCACAAATGTGGAAAAGGTAAAATTGAAATTAATGCATTCATGAGGTGTTAGGTAAATGATTATTTTTTAATAGAATTTATCCACTTGTCACAAGAAAAGAAAAGATAAAGTTGCAATTAATGTTTGCATTAATAAAGGTGTTGGAAAAAATAGTTGTATTTTTGTTGAAGAAAATTAAATTTTTTCATTGCCTTTTTCTTCATAAGCCAATAAGATTTTCAAAAAATTGTATTTTTCAATTCCAAAAAATCATGCAAATTACAAAACCTTTTGCAAACATTACTATATGAATGAAATCTAAAATCTGATTGGTGTAGCTATTAATACAATGGACTAAGCGAAAGCATAAGTTACCTACCGTAGGCAGGAACTAATAACATAATCTGACATTTACTCATTGATCTTTATGCAATCTGAGTACTATTTTCAATTTAAAAAGTTGTTTTAATTAATTCTAATTAAAAACTCCTCCTTTTGGTCAAATCACGACCATGCACATAACATAAGGAGGGTGTCCGAGAGTTCATCTAAGCTGAATGAAAATTCGATGTGCCACATGTTGTACTTTCAGTTCATGATAACCTGCATGCCCACAATTTGCTCATTAAAATCTATGTAAGATAAAGAAAAACAAGGAAGACGAAACTAAGCATGTCAATTACGTGAGGCTGAGGTTAATTTGAGGAAGATGATGTTGAGTTGCATAATCTGTTTCTAGCTCAGCATTGTCTTGGGCTTTGTGGCTTCCAGAAATCTGTGTCATGCTTATAATGTCATTGTGGTCAGAAAACAGAAATAAAAATGATGATGACAAGGGCAGTCTCTTACCTTTTTGCAAAGATTAGCATTTTCCATCTTCAATGATTGTGCCTGGGTGACAATGAAATTATCAGCCATTACCAAACAACTAGTGTACAAGTGTGATCGTGCAATGAATTCATAGTAGTTCACTTCAACAATGAAATTATCAGCCATATGTAGGCCAAAATCATATAATGTTAAAATGGTAGTGCTTAATTTATAGAAGTTCTTTATAAAGGTTTTTTTTTTTTAAGAAATAGATTGTTATAAATTAGGGTTGTGTTGTATTAAAAGATTAATTTATTAATGTTTGATACAATCATTAGATTTATAGAATATAGTAGGTCATTAAGTCATGCTACAAATTTTGAATGGGAACATTGACAAACATGGCACGAAGTTTTGATATTGTTACAAACTAGCATTGTGTTGCACCAAAAGATTGACCTGTCAATGCCTAATACAATCATTAGACTTATAGAACACAAGAAACAGTTAAACCATATCCCAAAGAAAAACATTAGTTGCAAAGTAGCCTCTCCCTTTAATGCCCTAACCAAGAAGGTGTAAGGTGATGAACATAGGAAATTGTAAGTTTAAAACATGGTTGGTGTAAAAAGGCAAGTATATTTCTTTTCTATTTGAATGGGAAACATCATCAGATTCATTGTATTACAGGGGTTAGACTGAAGACCAATCTAATAGGTAACATTGTATATGTTGTTATCATCAGAGTACGTTAAAATTATAAATATTTTTATTGGGCATTACAACATAAGGTTAATGATGACGAACAAAGGAACCTACAACCTAAATCACTCATTGTCGATTGGAAAAGAAAAAGAGGATACATCTATCATCTATGTATTGTTAACTATAGACTATGATTTCATCACAGTCCATTCAAATCACACAGATTTGTACAAGACATTATAGAAGAAATTAGTTTTGGAAATAGAAGAGAAAAATGGTGTACAACTCCAGATAAATGGAGAAAATAGTTATTGGTAGCAGCTCTATGCTGAGAAAAACCATTTGTAATCATATTATAATGAGAAAATGAATGTTTTGTATTTCCTTCATATTGGTATCAGAGTCATAAGTTGGGTGTCTTGTGCATTAATGTTTTGAATATTTTGTTGTAGAAATGGCTGGAGAAGATAGTAAGAGTTGGCAGCAGCAACTATCATTCAATGGATTCATTTAATGCATAGAACCTAAGTCATATGATATGCACAACTTCATTCATGTAATTCCAATCTCACAACTTTTTATTCTTTCTAAATTTTAATATAATATTGTTATTTAATATAATATTATTATATTTTAAAATAATGTTGAATTATTTAGTTTAAATATTTAGTAATGTAAAATTATTTAGACAATTTTGTAGATATATTACTTATATATATAGAAATAAATAAATTTATATAAGACAAATTTATTGTCAATTTGTTTTTGAGTTTTTATCCTTGTCAAATTTTATAGAATTTTATGATAGACAAATTCAAAGTCCAATTTCAATTCAAACATTGTGACATGGGACAAAACTATAACATATGGATAAAGAAGATGAAGAGAAATTTTTTTTTTTTTTTAAAGTTCAATAAGAGCAGCCTTAAGAAAGAGTTTTCTAGAATAGGAAAACTAAATATGCAAAGGAGGCCTTGAAATTTCTCCAGGCTAACAATAAAGGACTGATAAGGTGAGATTGGTGAAGCTCTATATGCTTTAAAGAGATCCAAATGAAGGATAACAAGTCCATCTTTCATTTGCACACACGAGTTTCTAATTTGGTAAACTAGTTGAGGACAAAAGGTGAAAGCATGGAAGAGCAAAGGATCGTGGAGAAAATTCTTTTGATTCTGTTTTATGCAACAATGATTTCCTTTGAAGAGGTCAAGTATCTCTTGAATAGTTGACAATGAATGGATTCACTTCAAACCCATAAGCAATGTCTAAATACACAAGAGGTAGGGGGATAGGTTGAAACTGTTTCAAATGGACCTTGAGTGACAGAGGTAGAAGTAGAAGTAAATCTGGAAGAGATATTGCAGACTAGACATTTCTAGATGGACGAGCAAACAAAAGGAAGCAAGAAATGTTAAGATTGTTGATTTGGTGGTCAGCACCTCTATAAAGATTCGTGTCATGTATCGGCTTATAATCTAGCATTTGCATTGGGAATTAATAGGTCAAACTTTTGGTACAATCACAAATGCTTCTAACAAGAAGCTCATACTTCATTTTTGAAGCCAAGCAGAGTAGTAAAATTAGAAGCCAAAGGTATGATAAAAGTAATGTAGTGTTATTATTGTCATGATGATATCGTTATTATGTAAGAAAGTGTTTGAAAAAGAAATGTGACCAGTGAAAGCAAAGTGCAAATATGGTTGATGAAAAGATAGTTGAAGGTGATCAATTGAGGGCTTCCACACTGTGCAACATTAATGAGAAGTGAAACACTAAAGTGTGGTATTTTGACAACAGATGTAGCACCAAGATGAGTGTTTATGAAAGCATATTTTCTTTTAATAAGGGGAGTAATAAAATAGTTTCAATTGTGGGAAAAGGGTCTATTATGATCCAAACCAACCACAGTGAGGAGTTAGAAAATGTCTATCTTCATTAGGCATAAAAAACAACCTATTGAAGTTGGATATCTAGTCCAAAGAGATCAAATGTTGTTGATGGAGAATGAAATCAGATTGCATAATATTTGATTAGAATGAGATCATAAATATTGTTGCAGAAATGGCAATGACAAAGAAGCAAATATTGTCATTAAGGATGCAGACATGTTTATTGGCCCACTTTGCAGTTGTAGCTCCCTGCCATGAGAAATATAAAGTAGTACAACAATAATTGGTTTTTAAGATAGTCATTCAAGAGTATACCCTTTTAGACTTTGGCTCAAGACGGGTGTGGTTAGAGGTTTACATTGTACTATGTACTGAAATATTTCTTAATGGGCTAAAGTGTTGAGAATTGTGTCTCAACCTTGCAAGCTTTTTCTGCAAAATTGTAGAAAATTCTAGAATTTGTTTGTGGTAGTTTTTCACATGTTTATGAGTTGGAAAAAGGTGTATGATTTGTTAAAAATGTGTCGTGTCCCTAGTACAATATAGGAGGGCTATTTTTAGAGTATAAACAACTCATTATATGTCTTTTATGTGGGTCTAAACTAGAGGACAAAATTATTGATGAAAATGTTATTCTTGGAGTTACAAATGACAAGTGGGTAACATGTGGCATGATTGTTTCGCCCATGGTTTTGGCCCATGGTTTTGTAAGACCACAAATGGTTTCCAAGTTGTAAATCACTAAAAAAGGAGGGCTTGGGGAGGTGTTTGAATCATCAAGTTCTATTTGCAAGATTGGGTGCTAGAAGGAGTCTCTCTAAGTCTGAGTCTGAAATTGAGTTGCGGTGATGCGCTTCTGCAAGAACTTGCATTGTATGTGTATTGTAATCTTCTTGATTTGAGAATACATTGTGTAGGTTTGGAGGCTGGGGTTTTTCTCCTGGAAGGGTTTCCTTGCAGTAATCATTGTGTTATGTGTTCATTTTTTTTTATTAAGGAAAACAAGTTTTACAGGGACCTGAAACCCGAAAGGTTTACAGCATAAAAGTTAAGACATTAAAGTCCAGCAAAATAAGAAATAGCAACCAATAGCCAAAAAGAAACAAAAGGCCAGAGGCCAAGAGGCAAAAGCTAACTGCCAGACCGACAAGGAAAACCAAACCTAATGGTTCTCCTTATACAGATCCTGCAGAGTTTCTGCAGCTTCATTATCCTTCTGGTTGTTTGCTCCTTCTTGGTTAATGTTCTAGGCTTCCTCTTGGTCCAATTGATCCACCTAGTCCCTACCTGCATTTAGATCGGCCTCTTCCTTACCAATTTTTTGGCTAGTTAGCTTCCCCGTGTTCCCCCCGACGCCAACTCTCATAAGAGTATCCCCCAGGTTGACAATGTTCTCGTTCAAAGTGTGTAGAGTGTCCATAATTTGATTAGTTATAATATGGATGATGTCTTCTAACCTCTAGACTTTCTGTTCAACCCAAGAAAATCTATCCTCCTGATCATTTCTGGAGTCCTGGCTGCTGCAGTGCTTCTGGTTATCATCCTAGTCGTTCATCCTTCTAGTGTTCTCCTCGACTCTGTGGGGGCTCTGGCTTCTATCCTAGATAATCTTTTCCTTTGGAACCTCAATTTCCTAAAACAACCATTTGATAGATCAGAAGTTATCTATCAAGCCATTCTTTGCATTGTTCAGAAGGTCGAAGTCAAATTCTCGCATGTTATCAAACAAGACCAGAAGAGTGGGGTTGATGAGCTCATCATAATGGGTTATGCTGTTGAGGTCCTCCATCACTTGGATGTTCATTGGCTCTCTAACAATTCCCAACCTAGCAGTATCCATGTTAAAATTCCTCCAAGCCCTCCTCCTGTCCTTTCTTATCACCTCCCCACTTTTTTCCACAGTCTTCTCCTCAGGTAGGGAAGAGGGCGAGATAGGACCAAGGGTCTCAGAGCTCATAGCAATGGGGTCTTCCTGAACCGGGGCTTGGTCTGCTTTTCTTTTTCTAGGGTTATATGAGGGAGCATCAAGGGTATCGAGGGTTTCCTCCCTATCTCTCTCCCACCCCTTTTCCTCATCCTTCAAAATGTCCTTCCCCTTCGCCTTGTCCTCATCCTCAGACTCAGTCTCAGTCTCCTCTTCTTCTTCACTGTCATCTTTCACCTCCTAGGGCTTAGGCTTGGGAAGAATGGGGAGGAGACCTCTAGGGCTCTTTCTGCTAGGAAAGCGAGGGTTGAGGGCAACAGAGATGGCTTTAGTGGAATAATCCCCATCCTCTGATTTAACAACTTGAACATCCTCAGAGTCCAAATTGGCAGTGTCCTCCAAAGCATTACCACGGTCACCGAGGGTTTTTCCCCTAGTTTGAGCCTTCAGAAACTCATAAACCAAGAGGAGAAGGCCTTCGTGGAGGGTAGGATTAGTGATGGCTTTTCTCTTGAAACCCTCAATATTCTTAGACATGGAGGTGAAAAGAAAGAAAGGAAAGGAAATTTTAACAACATGCCTAAATTGGTTAAGCAACACAAAATTGTGTGTTCTTATCCTATCGAACCTGGAGTCAAGAGTGATATACTCAATGAGAATCCTGAGAACATACCTCCATAATTTTTTGATGGATTCCATCTCATAGTAAGTGTCTATCTTCATAAGTTTGTTCCTCTCAGCATCATGCTTGACAAATTCGCTAATAGCATTGGCCGACATCTTTTTATCCCTAAAGAAGTTTATGCCAACCTGAGGGATTTCTGTCACCTCTTCTATCAATCCCTTAGTGCTTTGGTGGGTGACACCAACTATTTTAAATTTCCCGTTGTTCCATGTTTCCACCATCCCCTTGGTAACCCCAGCATTGTAGCCATGAAGCTTCTCCATGAATTTGGTTATACCCCCTTTTTCGAGCTTGTGACAAACCTTCTCCTTCCCCTTCCACTTCTCTGTTTCCCCTTGAGGCTCTCTTCTAATCTTTTCCCCAACCATGGTAGACTTCGGCTATGTAAACCCTATTCCTCTAGTAGAAATGTTGATCTCGATTTTCCTTGAGACATTGAAAAAAAAAATGTAATTATGATTTTTGGTGGTTTGGTTCATGCCAGCCCTCAAAGCGTGCCATCCATATGCGTGATTATGACTTGAAAAGAGCTCTGCATGACTTCTAATTACTCCCCTTCTGACATGCAATTTGGCATATCTTTCCATAATTAAAAAGGGGTGATATTAGTACCCTGGATTTGATCCTACTAGAGTAACTCAATCGCCGCTGTCGAGATTTCGTCTCCGTTCATCCATGTCATCACCGAGTTTCTAGTAATGGCATCATTGGCGAACTAGTCAGCAATTGAGTTGGCTTCTCGGTAAGTGTGGCTGATGAAAGTCCTTTTAAACTTTCCCAAGTCAGATCTGAGGTCCTCAATGATGTTAGCAATCGTCCAAGAGGGCGGGGCATGTTCTTTGATACTATTGATAATGTTTAGGGAGTTGCCCTCAAGCCATAGGCTATTGATCCCTGACGCCAAGGCTAGCTTAACAATCTGTCTGGCTGCACTGGCTTCAGCAATGTGATTGGTCTGGTGACCAAGAGGGAAAGAAACAACCACAATTCCTCCTCCCAAAAAAATTCTAATGATGCCACCACTACCGGCTAGTCCGGGATTCCCCTTAGCCGCCCCATCAAAGTTGGCTTTGTGTCAGTCCTTAGGGGGGAAGAACCATCTTGCTTCATATCTTCTCTTGTCCCTGTCTTTCTTCCTGGCTTTACTGTTCCCTCCTTCCTTGATGTTTCCTCCCTTTGTAATGGAAAATTTCTCCATAGTTAGACCTTCAATTTTCTCTACAATTATTAACTAGGAGCCTCTCTATCTCTTAAGATTTGGTTGTTGCATTCTTTCCAGATTCTCCAGCAAAAGTGTGGGAGAATCTAGGAGCTGAAAAGCTGAGTATCCAAAACAGAGTAGTGGCTTCTCCACTGGCAGAAGAAGTCCTAGATGTTGTTAGGGGGACACCAGTTGAAACCAAGATCCCTGGTCAGAAGATTCCACACCTTAAAAGAATAGGGGCAGAGGATGAATAGGTGATTTACCGATTCTCGGTTAAGCTTGCAAAGGCTGCACCTATTGGGGATGAATTGGCCTTTCTTGGCTAAATTGTCAAGGGTAAGAATTTTGTCTTGCAGTAGCAGCCAGAAAAAGATATTAATTTTGGGAGTGAGGCTAGAAATCCAGGAATGGTTTCTCCATTCTGGCCCATAAGGAGAAGTAGCTAGAGGCTACAGAGAAAAGCCCATCCGAGTTATCACCCCAAATGACAGAGTCCCTATTGTTATTGATGGGGATGGCATTCAACAAAATCATCAAAGGGATAAGGTCTGGGGATAGCTCAGAGAGGTCTTGCCAACCTTGCTCAGTTCTGTAATCACTAACTTGCCTATCATAACTTTCAATGCATTGTTCTGCCCATCTTCCATAAATGGGGTGGTTGATAAGAGGTCCCTGACTAGTCCAGTTGTCCTGCCAAAATAAGATATTATCTCCTTTGCCAACTTTCCATTTGGCCTTTGACTTGGCTAGGGGTCTAGCCTTTGAGATCCCATTTCAGATATAGGACCCTTGGGGAATCTCGGTCTCTTTTATCAGGAAGTTAAAGGATTCTCTTCTCAGATATTTCTCGGTCAGGATATCCCTCCAAACACCTATGTTTTGAAAGATATGCCATAGCTGTTTGGCCAAAAGGGCGTTGTTGAGGTGTTTAATCTTTCTGATGCCTAGACCTCCATAGCATTTTGGGAGACAGACAAGATCCCAGGCGAAAAGGTGATATCTCTTATGGTCATCAGCCCCTACCAGAGGAAGTCCCTCTAAATGTTATGCGTTCATTGTTATTTTGATTATATTATTATGCATATTGTCCTCTCAAGATTAGTGTAGAAAGCGATTCCGCGCACCTTTGCTTCCTTACATAAAGCAAGCACCGTATATATGGTATAGTATGATTTTCTTATATTTATTAAGTAGTGGCTTCAACCAAAAAAGAATAGTGAGCCAACTCTCTATATTAATATAAGTGATGGTAAGATTTTGATTAATGTCTTGTATATATGTGATTTAATTTTCACAAGAAGAGATGATTTCATTTTTACATAGAATGATTATTTTTTGCTAATTTTATAAAGACCATATAAAGAGAATTTGAGAAGACATATATTAAGTATGTTAAAATACATTCTAAGCTTAGAAGTGAAACAAATGGAGCATAATATTTTTATCCTTCTAACAAAGTAGGCAATAAATATTTTGAAGAGATTTAGAATGCAAAATAATAAGATTACATAAACACCAACAATCATATGTTTGGAATTGAGCAAGGATGATTGTAGTAATAATATAAATCCAACTATGTACATGGGTGTCAACCCATTTCTCCTGCTTCTGAATAAATTGGGTATTGTGGTGCCACGTAGTTTGTTTGGTAGCTACAAATTATTATTCTATTGTATTCCTAATTCAGGTTTTATTTATACCCTTAGGGCCTGTTTGGCTACAAGAATTGCCAAATGTGACATTCATCCATGTTGGAATAAGCTTTCTTCTCATATTCATGCATTTTTAAAATAAGTTCTAGAATATCATTTGAACCTGTTTCGTTGACTTGGAAGAGGAATCGAAATATGCATATCATATGTTTGGTTGCAACAATTGAAATAGGAATTGGAATATGTTTTGTTTTAAAATTTTAATAATTAAATTAATTTTTTTAGTTTGGTAATATTTTAAATAAACAAGGATTTTTAATTTATAAAAACAAGTTTTTTATTAATTTTTTAAAAAGTCAAATTATTTTAATTAGCCTTATAAAAAAAAATTGACTTTATAAGTGAAAGATATACAACAACCTTTGAAATTCATTGAAATTCAAAGGACGTATTATATTGTATATTATAAATTTAGTTTTAAATTAAATTAAATTATTTTAATGAGTATAAGATCAAAACTAAAATCATTTTATTTTTAAATATATTAAAGAAAATAAACAATACAAATAAGTTGAGATCGCTAATATGATATTTAAATGATCTTTCAACATAGTTTTAATTATAAGACTAAACACAAGATTTATTTGTAAAGATAGTTTCATGAAAGTATAGAAAATATATCAAATCTAATATTAGTCTTTGTATTTTGCAAACAAACGTCAAATTGACAAATGCAGGCATTTAGATTTTCCTATTCCTGCCCAATTCCTACAACCAAATAGAATTTTAACACCTCGTGATGTAAATGTAAAAAGATAAAAGATCAAAAAATATGTCCTTAGAAGAATAAGAATATATATATAGTTGATAATAAATTTGTTAATTGTGATTATAGAGTAGTTAATTCTAATTCATTGAATATATATTGGTTCAATTAAAATTAAAAATCTACAAATTTAAAGTTTAATTGAACTAATTTGTATATCATGAGAAAAATAGTAAATTTAAACTATGTGAAACACGAGAATTTCTAAATAAAAGAGTTCCAAAAATTAAAATTTGTTATATAAGTATGCAATTGTGTAAAATATATAAAGTTTTAAAATAATGTAACTAGTGATACGAATGACTAAATTTTTTACTCTCAAACACTATTAGATAATGAGTGAGTATTTTGCTTGTGTACTAATTGAAAATCTAATTTTATCAATATTTTAAGCAAAAGAAAAGCATATATGTTACAAAAGCATATTATTATTTTTAAAATTTGATATATGTTTTAGTTGGAACAAATAAATTTGGAATTCATTTTTAATAAATATTGTAACTTTAATATTTACTTTTTCAATCATTTATATATTTTTCTTTATTTTCTAAGGGATGCAAGTGTTTATTAAATAAATTAAGAATGTATTTGTTTTAACATAATCATATTATGTTACGTGTTTACATAACATATCCTATAATCTAGCCAAAAAAATTGGAATATGGAGAACCCTCTGAAACAAGGCTCCTATAACACTAAAATAATCTAGCCAATCATATAATTTGAATAGTATGTACAACTTATAAATTAATATTAGAACTTTAGAAATATTTCAGTTAATAAAAAATAAGTGTTTGTGATTGGTGAAAATTAATTAAGTTTTCAGAGGTAGTGAATAAAATAGTTTATTGCCTCCGACAAATACAAAAATGATTGGAAGTGTTTAAGGTAGGACGGTTAAAATAGCACATTAAATGGAGGATTATTACTGGTAGCATGAGACCACTACCCGATGGAGAAGGAACTACTTTCAGCATTCATGTAGATTGTTCTATAGGGTTGTTTTTGTTATTTTCTTGCTAGAATTGGGAATGAAGATCCTTTCATCTCCATAGGTTCCATTAACAAGTAGCACTATACCTTTAAGGACCTTCTTTCCTTTTCCCTGGTAAATATTAGAGAAGAGTTGTTTTGTATTGCAAAGTGGGTCATATAAGAAGTAAATAGACTATTGTTTTCAACAAAACCTGGTAATCTTAACCATGCCAATTTGGAAATTCTTCATAGTTATGATCAAATCGAAGACTCTCTTTATAGGCATTATCAAGAATAATTTCTGGAAGGCTTAAACATCACACATTAAGACTTGATTCCTAGACTAAAAGTGTTAAATAATTAAAGTTGACTTATTCTTCACAAAGTTAATTTTCCCCTTAGTGTGTGATGTTTAAGGTGGCCTATAGTTTCCTCCTCTATGTCTATAATTAATGTGAATGACATTTTTCATATATGCAAAGTATTGTAATCAAATCTTGTTTCTAGATCTTAAGGAAATCCTTAAAAAGATTTTTTTTTAATGCTCTAGTAGAGGCAAGCCATGGAGTGGGGATTAAACAACTTGATTTCAAGAGATTCCAGTAGAAACATGCATCGATGAGTTTCCCTTTTTAATTTTGTATTTGACGTCTAATAAAGATATTATATCATTTGAACCCTATGACATTCCATTGAATCCTTGCAAGTTGAACTAACATAACGTTCAAATGAAAAGATATTTCATTGAGACACTAAGAGTTCCTCAAAAGGTGTTACCTACTTTGGTAAGGATAATTGAAATCCATGAAATGGTGTGGCATAAACTATTTCTTTCACTTGTAATATACTACAGTTCCTTTGCAATGCTTGACTGGGTACAATTTTAGTTTGAAGTCATTGAATACTTAAATATAAGTCCCTTGGTTTGAAGAAGCATATAATACTTTGTGGATGCTCATTAATGCTAATATTCAGAGTTTTAATGCACATATGAAATGTGGGAACATTTAGAAGATGAAATTGTTTAGATGATAGTCTTGTGTTATTGGTGATACATCGCAATTATGTTCTTGAGATTTGTTATGGAATTCTTGTGTATTAGATGGTTTAGGCAATACATGGTTAGTGGAACCATACTCTTTTTAAGAAGAATCAATGAGATTACCTTCTATTTGTTTTGAAATTCAAATCTGAAAGATGAAATTACCTCCTTGAACCTTTGTGTTGCCTCAACAGTAATAGAAGTAATCAGAGGTATACTTTTAGTAGATATTATTTTCATGCATTCGAGTATGTGACCATCTACTCTTCATCCTACTTATCCTATTGGTTGGATGTATGATTTTATGATGATGTGTTTTAATGTGTAATTGATAATTGCTTATGATGCTTATCTTGCATATTATACATACATATATGATGATTATGATGTGAATTGGAAATAAGGATGATAAATTTCTTTGATCATGATAAGTCGGATACTGATCCTATTTATGTGGTTTTGTGAGTGACTGAATGATTGTGAATAATTTTAGAAGATGACTTCTTTTAACTACACAATTCCATTGCCACTCTTGGTTTTACTTGTTTAAACTTCCTCAATGTCGAGTTGGGTATCTTTCATGCTTAGAAAGATTCTGGGGAAGCTTAACAACTTCATGGTAGGGTGGTAAAGCACTCCTACAATATTGACATCCCCTTATGTTTTTGGACAAGTTATGGAGTCTTTAACAGCTTGGTTGGCAGGTTGAGTACATGATAATCCAGTAATTGGTTTGTGATTTGTTTTGAACATTTCATTTATTTTTTAATATATTTTATTTGAAGATTAATTATTGTTGATTGGTCAATATTCAAATGACCTTGACTCTTGTAGACCTTCCATATTTTATGGAGTCATTGGTTTTGTACGGGCATTCTTTGCAATGGGTTTGGTTGGAAGTATATTGTATTTGACAAAAACTAGATATTATGCATGTAATTTTGATTCCAAGATTCATGAAGACTCTAAAGGATATGCATTAGAAAGAAAATAAGAGAATACGAAGGTATGTCAATGGAACCAAATAATATTGTATATTATATATGGTGGCAAACAAGTTTGGGCTCATTTGGTACATGGATCATAGTGATTGGACATGAAGTGTAAATGATAGGAAAAGTATATCAAGATATATGTTTCACTTGAGTTTGGGACCCATTTTATGGGCTTCTAAGAAACAAATCATAGTTTTCATTTTAAAAATTGAAGTTAAATATATAACCACAAATGCTACAATATGTTAGGTCATTTGGCTATGAAGAATCCTATTTGATTTGAAGGAAGAACAAGAGATGAGACAAATTTATTTTGTGACAATGTTACATCACTAACTTTGACAAAAAATTCAACCTTTCATGTTTGAAACAAGCACATTGAAATTAGGTATCATGACATAAGAGATCTAGTAGAAAATGGTAATAAATAACTGAAATATTGTAGATCCAAATAGAAGCTTGCAAATATATATTTACCAAGCCATTAATTGATTTTTTTTTTTGAGCGTTTGATAAATTAATTTGTGCATTATGAATATACTTGTTGAACACACAAGTATACAAAGAGAGAGAGAGAGAGAGAGAGAGAGAGAGAGAGAGAGAGAGAGAGAGAGAGAGAGAGAAGACATAATCACACATAAACACATAAGCACAAAAGATATACATGGAAACCCAAAAGAGAAAAACCACGTTGAGAATAATTGCTTGAATCTAGTTCCCAAATCCAGCCTCACAAAGACAAAACAAAAACTTACAATATATTATTAGGCACCAAACCAAAGGAATTACAACCTAAGATAGAAACATGAATCCCTTATCAGATTTGCAAGTACTAACCAACAAGAGACACCAATCCCTTGATCCAAGAATTGAGCACCAACCTCTAATGCAATATATAGTTCATGTATTATGCAAACCTTCACAACTCAATCTTCAACATATGTTTAATCTAGTCCTCATTAAAATATTTACTCAACATATATAGGATTAGCAACATGAATCGCACCTTTCAAACTATCTTCGCTTCTTATTGAGTAGAGAGATTGACAATTTTTTCCACTTTCCCAAACTCATACATCTTGGAATGGTAATTACATATTCATGTTAGCCTAGAACATATTTATAAAACTCACAAGTTGGCCACAAGAAAATTCCTTAACCAAATGTGTAGTCGACTATGTTCAAAAGACAACATGCCACTCGAGGAGTTAGAACATGCTATACATTATCCAACACAAACTTTACTAGTCCAAACCAACCTTCACACACTTCCTCTAGCTATCACACATTACAATACCCCATCCTATTTGTTATAACATCAATACAATCATCAATTGTAACACAATGACCACTCTATCAGTCAAACTTTATGTCTAGTTGACCAAAACTTTTGAACCTTTGGAATAACAAACTTTTGGTGTCAATTTGATTTACTTCCAAATCAAAATCCATAACTATAAATTGTAGCAGAATGTGGAGCCAAGTGCTAACACATTGCAAAAGCACTTACTATTCTTGAACAAAATACCTTATAAACTGAATGTATATACCTCTAGACAACAAAAGTTATGCTAAGCAACTAGGAACTACTGATATTTGAGGAACTGAGAAAGAATTTGTACATGATCAGAAGAAACTATTGATATTTTTTCTTCTTTTCCTCATCCTCTATTAGTTTTCTTGCACATTTTGCTTCCCTCAATGCTTCCCTAAGTTGTATTAGGTTTGTTTAAAGTTTTACCTTCCTCTCCATCATTTTCTACTTCTTACATTTTTTTTAAAACTCCTCCTCTATCTACCTTTCTAGATCCTAGGCATCCAACATGTCAATGTACTCATCTGATGTGAGAATTTTATATTGCCCACTCAATCGAAGAAAAACTGATCGACATCCCCTTGAAGTAATCCATTGTACTAAAAGTCTCAAGCATTGGCTTGTTGATGATGACAGTTTCTACCTATCCTCTAATCAGAATATGGTCCATGATGATCTAGAGGATTATGACAAAAGAAGAAATGAGAAAATACCAAAATCTATTGTTTTTAGTATTTTCTATGTTCTAGTATTTTGCATTTTGAAGGCCTTCGGGACATTTCTGGGTTTCAACAGACTTAAAACTTTAGACACTAAATGTAGAACTTTAGGAGATCTTTCCAGAAATTCTGATGGTTCATGATTTCGAGCTATGAGTAGAAAGTTATGACTTCTACAAGTAGACACAATTTTTAATCTAGATTTTTGTAGTTTTTTATATTTGTTAGAGTTTATTTTCTAATTAATTATGTTGTGGACTCTTCATTTTCATTTCCAAGGGTTAGTGATGACCCTTTGGATCCATCAAACTTGTATAAACTCTATTTTAGAATCACTTTTTGGTTTGCATAATCTGTTGTACTAAAATTGTGTTATTCAGATTAGAATTAACAATACCACAGGTTTCACACCAGGTGTTGTAATCCGGAATCATAATTCGGATCATCCTTTTGGATGCACGACACAAATTCAGCGTCTTCATCACTCGTATGATTTTCATCATCTAAATTTGGACCATTCTCTTCATCCTAGTCCCTTGTGTTTGTGAAGTAATGGATAAAGTTTGTAGAATCAATTCGGAGAGAAAATGACATGAAAAAGGTAACCTCTTCTATGCCCATTTTGTATTAACTCCTACATCATTTATTGCTATGACATCCCACTCTAATTGTACAACTTGTGTAGGTAGACGAGGCCTTCTAATATGGTTTTAGTAGCATCATTTGGTGTAGCTTGCAGAACAAGAATGTTTGATTGGGTTGTCTATGGTGGACCACTCACACCCTCACCCGAACCATCTAGATTGTACCCTTCATTAAACCTATCAAGTTATTCTTTAATGTACCCTACTAAACACATAAATGCCTCTACTATGTGTCATTCAGAATTATTCTCCAATGTGACTACATGAGCCTCACTTCCAGCTTGTTGCACTTACTCTTGAACATCAAATGCCTCACTTGACCTCATATCGTTCTACAAGGCGTTTCAATTAAATGGCCAAAAAGCAGTCCTACGAAACCCACTCATAATGTTATTTACTAGCAATGCTTCCTTGAATGCAAGACTTCTAAGAGTTGCCACTTCTTCTCTACAAATTTCAACGTGGGGGCTATAGGCTTTCATGTAGTCCTTTTCTTTTTGAAGTAATTCTTGGAAGGAGAGACCGGTATGAGTAAGCAGTGTTAGCAAGTCAATTCATAAGCCCTTCACTTGTTCTATTTTTTGGCATGTCACATGACTGCCATGACCATCAAAGATAAGAAGTGCCCTATTACTGGGAGAAATCCCTGTGGGAATAGATCTATGCATGCTATGCATGCACCAACCTCATAGTTTTGAATGTAATTTTTTATGTACCTCTTTGCTTTAAATACTTGTAAAATATAGGAATAGTCATTCCACTTAACATTAACTCAAGCCAAAACTGTGATACACTATCTACTTTTTGATATCAAGCATGGTGCACATCTCTACCCCAATCTAACAATCACTCTCATTTTCTACAGTTCCTCCCAGCTCAAACACCGGTCTCATCACAACTCCATATTCCACTACTTTTACAGTGGTTCAGATTGTAGATGTTCTCTAAGTTTTCATAGAACAATGACACAACAAAAGGTCATGGAATAATTTCTCGATTGATGTCCACTCAGGGTGCCTACGACACAAAGTAAGCATACAATTCTTGAATCCACGTTTGACGTGTATGCCCAATAATTGTGGCAGCAATTATTTGCAATTGACTCACCAATAGACCATGCCCTATATCTATCATTTTCTTGCACCATTCCACTATATCATCTTCGTCCTCAGATAAAATGTAACGTAGTACCCTGGCAAATGATGATGTAACTCCAGTCAACCACGTGACCTCAGAGTGGTATTAGGGACACCACATTTGTCTAATGCGCCTCTGATTGAAATCCCCTTTATCTTCTATCAAGGCAATTTCCTTTCTCATGTCAAGTTTGGTCCTTGCTCTTGCATTTGCCTGGATTAAAGGTAGAACATTCTCAACATTTGGCTCTACATGCACATTATGTTGATTTTACAACCAATGTTTTTTTTGTTTATTCTGATCACAAGGATTTAATTCTTCGTTGGGAATTGTATATGTTTCTTCTATGAAGTGTACTCAAGTCACTCAAATTATTATCTTTATCATTTTGACCTTTGCCTCCACCTTTGCCTCTACTAGATTTTATATGTTTCTTCTATGAAGTGTACTCTCCAAGTCACTCAAACTATTATCTTTATCATTTTGACCTTTTCCCCCACGCTTGCCTCTATCAGTACCTTTACCTTGTGCCATGAATGTAAGTTAACTTGCATGAGAACACTCAATTTACACAAAATAATATATATTCAACAAATCAAAACCCTCAACAACATTTGCAAAATAATTAACATTGAAGGAAATCTTTGATGGACACAAACCTAGAGATCACAAAGAATAGTTAAGGAGCTAAGATGGAGAGCCTAGTTGCAAATGGGAATAGTGGGAGAAGGGTTACTTGGCCAAAATGGTGAAAAAGGCTTTGAAAACATTATTTTTTGGGCTCCCAAATGAACTGGCATGATGCATATGTGTACAAGATTATGCAAAATTGTGCATATGCATACAAAATTAAGAAAAAATGTACATGTGTATACACAATTATGCTTATATATATACATAATTATGCATATTTATATAAAATAATTATGCATATGTATACATAATTATACATATCTATATAAAATTGTGCACATATATACATACTTATGCATATGCATACAAAATTATGCATCTATATATGTAATTAAGCATATAGATAATCATTTTAGAGAAATATGAAAAACCCCAATGACATTTGCAAACTAATAAACATGATGAAGGAAATGGAATGCATTTGACAAAATGATTGCAAAAAAAACCAAATACATGATCTATGAAGGAAAATGCATCATTTTATTGCAACCCTTTATGTAGATGGAAATTCATTTTAGATAAATTTAAAACCTCCCATTTACATTTGTAGAAATAATAAACATAATAGAGGAAGTGTAATGCATTTAGATAAATTGTTGTAGAAATCCAATCCAGTTGAGTTGAACCCAATAACTTTACAAATAGGAAATATTTCAGTTAATTGTACTATATGTATGTATGTTATACATAGATATATACATATCTATGTAGACACACACATACACATAGTATTAATACATATAACTGTTCAAAATATTTCCTATTGATTATATGTATGCATAAAGGGTTGCAATAAAATATGCATAGAAGTGTGTGTGTGTGTGTGTGTGTGTGTGTGTGTGTGTGTGTGTGTGTGTGTGTGTGTCTAAATACACGCGCACGTGCGCGTGCATGCACATGCACACGCACGCACACTTCTATGGTCCATAACAATTTATATAAATGATGATAGAAAAAACCAAAATACATGAATGGTGAAGGATAATCCATCATTTAATTATAATTGTGATAAAAGTAAACTATTTTAGTAAAATTAAATGCATTAGAATTATTTACACACACACACACATCTATGTATGTATGTGTATATATACATACATACATAGATGTGTGTGTGTGTGTGTGTGTGTGTGTGCGCGCATAACAATTTATATGAATGATGATAGAAAAAATCAAAATACATGAATGGTGAAGGAGAATCCATCATTTAATTGTAGTTGTGATAAAAGGAAACCATTTCAATAAAATTAAAAGCAATAGAATTCTTTCAGTATTATGTAATTAATTGTGACAATAGGAAACACTTCAATTAACTATACTAGCCTACAAAAGATCTAAATGAAGCCAAATTTAGCATAAAAATCCCCTTTCTCTAAATTGTTTACAAAATATTTAGATAAACAAAGCGTACATAAAATTTGGACAAGTTAAGGTATTCATAAATTATACACCATTACGAAATGGGCACATCGAATCTAAATTTTGAATTTTGGTAGGAAAAAATTAGTCATTTGAGACTTAATTAGGAGATGTGTAGTGCAAGATGAATTGAGGTTGCTTGCATTCATTTGGTCATCTCATAATTAAATCCTATTTCTTATTGCTTGCATTCATTCAGACATTTCATACTTGTATTTTAAATTTAATTTTCATTTATGTGGATTTATTTCCATGTTTTTTTAACATTATTTTTCTATATATTGGGTAGCCTTACTCTCGTTGTTGATTATGGAGGTACTAATAGTAATTGAAGTTATTGCATTTACATGCTCAAAGAAGTTAGAGAGAAAGTACTAAAGACATTCCATCAAGTTCAATTTTTATTTTTAAATTGTCAATTAAGGGACCAATAATTGCTCACTTGTACATTTTTTTTTTAATGTGTTTTGTAGACATGTACTTTTTAGATAAATAATAAAGTTACTTTACTTGTGCAAATGATCATGTGTGTTACTCAAATGAGGACCACTCGTGGTTTATTTTTATTTTATCAACTACTTATACAATTTTGAACATGTATTGGGGGTCTAATTATCTAGGGGGACTATATTTTGGGTTGGATATCCAAGGCAAATCCAATCTTTAGGATTGGAAATATTCAATCAATATCATAGTGTGTACGCACTATATTGTGTAATGGTATTTGAATATGAAAACATGGCCCTTTTATGCTATTTTCAAATAGAGCATACACACTCTAGTGCATACACATTATGAAAAAATATAGTGTGTATGCACTATGTTTTCCCATATCTGAGCCTATGGATCAGGCAATACAAAGCATAATGTGTACACATTATGTCTTGGACAAGGTAAAACCAAAAAGTGGCAACTTTTTGGTCTCCCATCTTTGTGCACATACATGGGGATTGATTATAACTTTATCTCAACATCAGATTTACCTTTTCCAAAAAAAAATGAAATATTTAATTTTTAGGTTAAGTTAGGTGATGCAGGAGCATCCAGAGGTATAAGGGCAATCTTGTGTCACCCAAAAAAATGTACTTAGACTTAGTTTATGTTTCATGTGTTTTCATTTTTGGATACCCATTTGGGTCAAATAAAGGTTCCAACTCTCACAATTCCACTATCAGTGTTCTAGGTTAGAGTATTTGAACACTTTGGGATACGTGTAAATGCCAAAAAAATAAGAGTATGTAATTGAGCCATAATTTTGGTGAATTAGAAGGTGTAAAATGGTCAGTTGATTGTAATTGTAATTTAGAGCATTCTAGAAAAAGAATCAGGACAAAAGGCCCCATGGTTTGAAAGTTATTGCAGTTTTTCAGTTTTTGGAGACCTCCTAAGAATGCTTCAAAGTCAGGTTAGGGGCATTAAATGATCTTGAACAGGGCTGAAAAAAGGGGAATGAGCAAAGCTCGTCCATTAGGCTATAGAGCGCTTCAAGAGCTTTCCGAAAATGTAAACGGTTTGTCAATCGGAGCTACGGTTCAAAAGTTATGCCTCCCGGAAGTTCGGTTACCATTTTTGGATTCTTCTAATTTTGTGCCGACTTCTAATGCAACTTCTAGAGCCTTCTATTTGGTTGGTGGATGCCAACTAGCACTTTCTAGAATGTATTCCTAATCCTTAACCCTTTGGGGTCTATTTAAGAACATTTCTAACATTGTAAAAGACAGTTCGGAGTGGAGTTTGAGAGAAGGTACTGGAAGAAGAATTTATCTCCAGATTTATGCTACTATAAGCCCATAGGGCATGTTTTGGAGTCTTTTTCTTTGCACTAAGTGTACTAGCATATTTTCACAGTTAATAAAATTTTCCCTTTCCTATTGTGTCCATTCTGTGCTTGGGTTGTGTCCCCATCAAGTGGTATTAGAGCCGATTTTCCTGAGTGTGTAGACAGAGCGTCGATTGTGAGGAAGTTTGCACCAGGACTATGTGGTTGGTTTGAGTTAAGAAGATGCCTCCACGAAGAGATATGGTGGAAGGGCTGGAGCTATTAATCCTGAGGAGGTTAGAGCCCTCCAAAGGCAAGTACAAGTGTTGCAGGAGGAGCTCCGTAGAGGAGCAAATGTTGCCACAAGCGACGAAAGTGAGGTTGATAATGAAGAAGAAGAAATTGGACCACAAGGGGAATTTGATGGAGAAGTTCTGAATCAGGTGGAGGAAAGGCTTTTTAGGGCCATTACTAAGTTTGGGAAAAGACCTACAATTGATGTAGGTGTATTTTCAGGAAATTTGAAACCAGATGAGTTGATCGATTGGATCAATGAACTGGAAGAATACTTTGAGTATGAGGATATGAGGGACCCAGATAGGGTTAAGTTTGCAAAGGCCAAACTGAAAGGACATGCCAAAATCTGGTGGCAAGAGGTTCAATTAGAAAGAAATAGAAGGGGAAAGGATAAGATCACAAGGTGGGACCGCATGGTGGACAAACTAAAGAAGCAGTTCATTCTTGTTGACTATGAGCTTGATTTGTTTAAGAAGATGCATGGGTTAAAGCAAGCTGGAAAATCAGTCCAGAAATATATAGAGGAGTTTTATCGACTTCTGATTAGAGCAGGGCATACAGAAGCAAATAAGGAGAAGGTTGCTCGTTATATCAGTGGGTTGCGACCTAGCATCTAGGAGGAATTAAGTCTGGTAAGAATGACCAGTGTTGAAGAGGCATACCAGTTTTCCCTACGAGTTGAAGAGAAGCTAAATAAGAGGTTTGAAGGGAGACAAAGAGGGCATGGTCAAGGAGGAAGGGGTAGTGGTAGGTCATCTAGAGGCCGAAATGAAACCCAAAAGAAAAATGAAGATGTGGGTACTAGCAGGAACCAGATCAACGAGGATTTCAACCGCTCCCGTGATCAAGACTTTGGAAATCAGAGAACAAGAGGTAGAGGACATGGACAAGGAAGAGGAGGCTTCCGTGGTACCTGTTTCCATTGCAATGAAGAAGGTCATCATGCCTTTGAATGCCCTCAACGACAAGGAAGGACAGATAGGAGAGTTGAGGGTCAAGCTAGGGTTGCTCATGTGGATGAGGATGCACAATCATCACATTCAGAGGATGCAGAAAGAGGAGAGACTTTAGTAAATGAAAGGGTCCTACTAAGTGGTGAGATTGAAACAGGACAAAGGAGGAGCTTATTCCGTACTAGGTGCAAGTGTGAGGATAAATGTTGTGATGTGATCATTGATGGTGGTAGCACTGATAACTTGGTATCAGAGGAGATGGTCTCTAAGCTGAAGCAGAAGAGGGAGAAACACCCCCAGCCCTATCAGATTGCTTGGGTGAAAGATGATCATAAGGTCCTGGTAAGTGAACAATGTTTAGTGAAATTCAAAATTGGGAGTTACCATGATGAAGTTCTCTGTGATGTTATTCCAATGGATGTTTGCCATCTATTGCTGGGAAGACCATGGCAATTTGATAGGCATGCAGTACATGATGGTCATGCAAACACATACTCTCTAACAAAGGATGGAGTTCCCCACAAACTGAAGCCCATGAAAAAGGAAGGTCAAAAGGTATGTAGCAGTGCTAGGATTTGTCTTGTTGATGGAAGGAAGTTTTTAGATGGCATGAAGCATCAGTGTATGTGCTATGCTTTGATCCCTAGGAAAGATAAAGAACGTAGTAGTGAAATACCACTTGAAGTTTCAGATTTACTAGGTGAGTTTGGAGATATCATCTCTGATAATGTTCCAGAAGGATTGTCACCAGTAAGGCAAATCAGTCATCAAATAGATTTAACCCTAGGAGCTAGTTTGCCTAACAAGGCTGCTCACAGGATGACTCCTACTGAAACTAAGGAGCTAAACAGACAGGTTCAGGAGCTATTGAGGAAGGGCTTCATTCGGGAGAGCCTGAGTCCATGTGTAGTACCTACAGTATTGGCACAAAGAAGGATGTAAAGTGGAGGATGTGTACAGACTCTTGAGCTATAAATAGGATAACCATCAAGTATCAGTTTCCTTTGCCAAGAATGGATGATCTTATGGACTGCTTGAGTGGAGCTCAGTACTTCACAAAGATAGATCTCAAGAGTGGCTATCATCAGATATAGATTCGAGAAGGAGATGAGTGGAAATTAGCTTTCAAGACCAAGGAGGGTCTTTATGAGTGGTTAGTCATGCCCTTTGGATTGACGAACGCCCCAAGCACCTTCATGCGGCTTATGAATGAGGTACTTAAGAAGTTCTTGGGAAAATTTGTTATTTTTTATTTGGATGATATTTTAATTTTCAGCAAGACTTTGGAAGAAAATTTATTGCATATTCGTAGTGTCCTTGAAAGGTTAAGGGAAGAGAAACTATTAGCTAATTTGAAGAAGTGTATCTTTGCAAAAAGGGAGTTAGTCTATTTGGGGTTTGTTATATCACCTGAAGGTCTCAAAATGGATCCAAAGAAGGTAAAATCCATCTTGGAATGGCCTACTCAAAGGTCTGCTATTGAGGTAAGATCATTTCATGGTTTGGTTAGTTTCCATAGAAAGTTCTTTAAGAATTTCAGTGGCATATGTACACCCCTGATTGACACAATAAGAGGGGATAGAAAAGAGTTCAAATGGACAGTGGCAGCTACGAGAAGTTTTGAATTGTTGAAGAAGAAGGTGACAGAACAACTTGTGTTGGCACTTCCAGATTTTAGAAAGGTGTTCTAGGTGGATTGTGATGCTAGTGGCAGCACTATTGGGGCTATATTAAGCCAAGAAGGTAAGCCTATTGCATATTTTAGTGAAAAATTGAATGATGTGAAAAGGAAGTATTCAGTTTATGATCAAGAGTTCTATACAATAGTTCAAGCCTTAAAGAAATAGAGGCATTATTATTTATTGCCAAAGGAATTTGTTTTGTATACTGATCATCAGGCATTATAGTACCTAAATAGCCAAGGTAAATTGAATCAGAGGCATATGAAGTGGGTAGGGTTCTTGCAGAGCTATACATTTGTGTTGAAGCATAGAAGTGAAAAATCTAATAGGGTTGCAGATGCATTAAGTAGGAGACAGTTGTTTCTTATAGTAATGCAGGTTGAAGTAGTTGGGTTTGATGAACTCAAGAATCTGTACCCTGAGGATCCTGATTTTGCTGAAGCGTGGAAAGCTTGTAAAGAGCCTATTGTTTTAGATCGAACCAAGTGGCTAGACTATTTGATTCAGGTAGGTATATTATTCAAGGGCAGTCAATTATGCATTCCAAGGAGTTCCATGAGGGAAAATCTGATTAAGGAGAAACACAGTGGAGGGATGGCAGGACATTTTGCTCGAGATAAGACCATTTCCATTCTTAGAGAACATTATTTTTGGCCTCAGATTTCATAGGATGTGAAGAAGTTTTTATTGAGTTGTCAGATTTGTCAAGTGGCCAAGGGATTTAGTCACAATACTGGACTATATCAGCCATTGCCTGTTCCATCAAAGCCATGGGAGGACATAAGTATGGATTTTATTCTTGGATTGTCGAGGACACAAAGGGGTAATGACTCAGTATTTGTGGTGGTTGATAGGTTCTCCAAAATGGCACATTTCATTCTATGCCACAAAACTCATGATGCTGTCCATATTGCAGACTTGTTTTTCAGAGAGGTGGTGAGACTACATGGTCTCCCAAGGAGTATAGTTTTTGACAGAGATACTAAATTTGTAGGGTATTTCTGGAGAACATTGTGGAAGAAGTTGAGAACAGACTTGAAATTTAGTTCCACACATCACCCATAGACTGACGGCTAAATAGAAGTCTGGGCAATTTGCTGAGATGTTTACTTGGGGATAAGCCCAAGGGGTGGGATTTGATTCTACCACAAGCAGAGTTTTCTTACAATAACTCTATAAACAGGAGTACTGGTAGATCACCATTCCAAATTATATATGGAAGTAGCCTAAGGACTGCACCAGAATTGAGGAAGATAGAGCAAGGGGAGAGGACAAGTGTTGAAGCTGAAGAATTTTCTGAACATATCAAGCATCTACATGAGGAGGTCCAGGTACACATTACCAAGATGAATCAAGAGTATAAAGCTAGGGCTGATCAAAGGAGGAGACATAAGGAATTCCAAGTAGGGGATCTAGTCTTGGTACACTTACGAAAAGAAAGATTTCTAGCCAGTACTTACAAAAAGTTGAAGATGAAGAAATTTGGCCCCTGCAAAATTCTGAAGAAACATGACTCAGGAAATACATATGAGTTGCCAGATGGTATTCACATTTCTCCTATTTTCAACATTGCAGACTTAACAGAGTATCATGATGATGGTGCAGATGAGGAGCCGATGTTAGAGCCATGTCCAATTCCCACTTCTAAGAAGGAGGAGATATAAGACATTCTAGATCATCGTGTGGGTAGGAGTACCAGAAATAGGTAGTATGAAGAGTATTTGGTCAAGTGGAAAGGACGGACGATAGAGGACTCAACTTGGATTTCAGCAGCTGAGGTTTCCCATTTAGAATTTCCTCTACCATTCATAAAGTGACAGGGTCACTTTTCAATCTACCTTGGGTGTCTGATGCAGGAGCATCTAGAGGTATAAGTGCAATCCTGTGTCACCCAAAAAAATGTACTTAAACTTAGTTTTTATTTCATGTGTTTTTATTTTTGGATACCCATTTGGGTCAAATAAAGGTTCCAACTCACATAGTTCCACTATCAGTATTCTAGGTTAGAGTATTTGAACACCTTAGGATACGTGTAAATGCCAAAAAAATAGGAGTATGTAATTGAGCCATAATTTTGGTGAATTAGAAGGTGTAAAATGGTCGTTTGATTGTAATTGTAATTTAGAGCATTCCAAAAAAAGAATAAGGGAAAAAGGCCCCATAGTTTGAAAGTTATTGCAGTTTTTCAATTTTTGGAGACCTCCTAAGAATGCTTCAAAGTCAGGTTAGGGGCATTAAATGACCTCGAACAGGGTCAAAAAATGGGGGATGAGCTAAGCTCCTCCATAGGGCTATAAAGCGCTTCGAGAGCTTTCCGAAAATGTAAACGATTCATCAATCGGAGCTACGGTTCAAAAGTTATGCCTCCTGAAAGTTCGGTTACCATTTTTGGATTCTTCTAATTTTGTGCTGACTTCTAATGCGACTTCTAGAGACTTCTATTTGGTCGGTGGATGCCAACTAGCACTTTCTAGAATGTATTCCTAATCCTTAACCCTTTGGGGTCTATTTAAGAACATTTCTGGCATTGTAAAAGGCAGTTCGGAGTGGAGTTTGAGAGAAGGTATTGGGAGAAGAATTTATCTCCAGATTTATGCTATTGTAAGCCCATAGGGCATGTTTTGGAGTCTGTTTCTCTGCACTAAGTGTACTAGCATATTTTCACAGTTAATAAAATTTTCCCTTTCCTGTTGTGTCCATTCTGTGCTTGGGTTGTGTCCCCATCATTAGGGTTTTCAGGGAAATTAATCATTTTTATTTTTTCTTACACTTTGTATAGTCTAAGGGTTCTATGTCATAGCGTCTTCAAAGGGAAATTTATATATGTGCATTGAATAACTAAATATATAACTTGTTAACATAAACAGTTGTCAGTTAATGATTACACATAAATAATAAGACATTTCTAACCATTGGGTTAATGTCAAAAGCCAAAGTCATTCATTATCATTAAGCCAACATAGTATCAATTACCTATGTGAGAAAAGATTTATCTTTTTTATAGAATGTTTCCCACTCTTTACCTATTCCAATGTAGAGTTGGTTTTAATTCAACGACATTGATCAAATGGCATATTCATTCACAACAGGAAAGTTAAATAAAATAAGATGTAGTTGAATGAATTTTATTAAGAACATGATTTATTATAATTAACATAATCTTATGTACAATATCAAATGAAAAATTACAAAATTAATTTTGTGATAACTAAGTCTAAATAACTAGTTAGTCCATGCCTACTAATATTTTAAGTGGCTTTGTCTAATTAGCATCTACACTAAAAAATATTCAAGTTCTAAAGTTCAAGGACACATTTATACTAGTTTATGTTTAAATTAATTCCCAACCATTAATTCATTTTATCTTATTGGCTAATCCCAATTTTACCAAGGGTTCTAATAGTTTCCCAGGTAATAACAATAAAATATCTATAAGTTTCTTGGAACATTCTTTTCTCTGGAATGTTCCACTTCATTCTAAAACCAATTGTTGGAGACAGAGTTGGGGTCTTTTGATCAACAAGGCTCACTCAGTGAAAAAATAGTTTAGGTGCAAAAACAATGGGTGTATGGTGGGAATTTCAATTTTCATTTAGTTATTTGGATTTCAAATTTTGTTCGATTCTTTGTAGGTCTTGTTTTTGTTTTGGTTCATCTAATTTTTGGTTAGTTCAAAAAAAATATGCTCAAGCCCTCACAAAAATAATTTGTAAGCTTCTCACCTCACTGAGGTTAGTTAGATCACAAATCTATACATTTTATGGGTTTTTAGTCCATTACTATGATAGACTTTTAAATCCATCACCATGGTGAATACACACTTGAGTTAATGGATCAATCATGAAAGAGTGAGAACTTGTAGCCATATATCTTTCTCTTTATTTCTATGATATAAATGTGATGGTGCATACCATTTTGTTCATTTTTAAGCTAAGTGAGTGGAAAATGGTGCGAAAGCACCATGGAAAAGCAATAAGGCCCTATTCAATGGGTGGTCAAATTTTGTTTCTAGTTAGTCTAGAAGACCCTATGGGTCATTTGATGAAAGAATGTAATAAGGAATTTAGAAGTCAAGTCAATTTTTGGGCCTAAATGGCCTTTAGGGACATTTAGGACCATATTGGTCAAATAGGTCTAATGTTGGTTCAAAGGTTCATAATACAACTTAATGATCTATTTGGATCAAAATTGGTGTAATACAACCTAATATAGTCCTAGGAATGATTTTGGTCTGATAGGTCAAGTATTTGGAGTCAATAAGCAAAAAGTTGCAAAATTGACAAAAAGTTTTCAATGCAACTTTTGTGCAAATTTTGCAACTTTTGCAAAATTCAATCCTCAACAGCTAACCAATTCGAATAGTGACAATTTTATTTTTTTTACACTGTTTGTACAAATCCATTATACGGATCTAGATCAATCCTTTACTCAAAGTGGTATGGTTGAATTCTCGAATGTGTTGACTTTCTATTACATTTGGTTTGAATCAATTTTTTGAGGTTTAAAATATTTTAGAAGAAAATATGTGTGGTTGGTTTGAGAAATAGGGTTAGCCTAGTGTTTTACAATAAAATGACTCTAGTTTGGATTCTAACCATTGAAAATTTATGGTCTTGAGTGGAATTCAAGCAAAGAGGATGTACTATAAGACTAACTTTTGAGGAACACAAAGCCATATTCGAGCATCTTAATGTGCTTGGGTAGCAATAGACTATGAATTTGATTGTGGAATGAAGGCTAGAGTGAATCAATTTGAAAAAAAGGTGGATTTGGTGTTTTTATATGCCCCTTGATGTGTTTATATATTTTTAAAATTTGTGGAATCTGAAACTAGGGTACTTGCTTTTAAAAAAATAGAACTAATTAGGCCTAATTCCTTAACTAGCCCTATGTGTCATTAGGGATCCATTTGAGGGGTTGAAAACTACGACTCGGAGGATTGACATAAGCCTATTGGATACAATTGATTAATTGTGTGTTGTCTTTGATGTTACAAAAATGTCATATCATTATCAATCAATATATACTGAGCTCACTCGGGTAGTGAAGATAGTTCTCAGTGTCTACTGAGTGTTCCTATGTTTGCCTAGTTTAGAAGGCAGTGTCTATCGAGTTCACTTGGGCATCAAAGGAAAAGTTACAAAAAGCGAGTGTTAACTGAGCTGACTCGGGTAACAAAGGAAAGTTGGATGGAACTAGTGCTAACCGAGCTCACTCAGTTGCCAAAGGATTTTTGCAAGTTTGCAGTGTTAATGGAGCTTATGTTGGTTAACAAAGGAAATTGTTTTTGAGTCAATTTCTACTGAGTTGGGTTGCCTATCGAAGGATTTTCTTATTTTGTTGTACTAAAGTTAATTGATTTATCTATTGATTCCAGCCAACTAAGGTGATGAATATTGATTATTCTAAGTTGTATTTGAGCCGACTTGACAAAGTGGAAGATATAAGTATAAGTTCAAGTTTTGATTTCAAAGTGTGTAAGTTGTGAAGATGTTATTGAAGATTTGATGATGAGAAGAGGAAGAAAACTTGAAGGATAAGCAGAATATCCTTGTGGAGCAGCAAAGCCATATTCAATCAAGAAGGATAAAGTATAATCCAGAACAGAGATCTAAAAACAGCAATTCAGTTGCATTCAAATTAGGTCATCTCATTTTTACTCTCTAACCATTGTAGCGGTGATCTAAATCTCCTAACAAAGTTTTCTTAACAGCTATTTGCAAATCCTCTAACAAGGTGACAATTCCATTGAATTGTTCCCAAGACCTCTAACAAGGCCACTCCTAATAAGGTGATTAAATCCTCTAACAATGTGTTTTATAACCTTTGATAGGGTTGGCTCCTAATAGGGCTCACTTCAAAAGAGTGAAAATCAATAACTAGTTGTAATTGGTAGTTTTTCCCATATTGAGTTTCCATGTTAAATCCTGGCATCTAATGTGTTAGTGCTATTTTCTTTTATATATTTGCAACTAAGTTAGAGTAATGGTAATCACAGATAACATCTAAAGGTTTATATGTTAATCATTTATCGAGCTAATCAAGTTATTACCGAGTTACAACATTATGTGTGTTGTCGAGCGTTAGCAGTATTCAGTTTTCTATTTGCATTTTGTACTAACATCTAAGGGATCTGGGATTTATTTTTGTAGTAACTGATTTATCCCTCCCCTCTCAGTACTCCTCTTATATTTCCAACAAAGCCCCAAAATGGTACCTAAAAAGGTAGTTTTTTTAGGGGTTCTTTGGAGTTTTTTTTGGCTCAATTAAGCCTCAAAACTAGAGCAAACATACCTCTTGGGTTTCAAGATCCCTATAAAACCTATTTTTCTTAATAAAAAATATTATCTAAAAATTCTTGGGTTTCAAGATCCCTATAAAACCTATTTTTCTTAATAAAAAACAGAGCAAACATACCTAATTTAATTAGGCCTCTTCACTAGGTCTCAAGGGACAATTTTGTGTCCAAGAAAATTTAAGGTGTAAAATCTTGTTCAAAGTGTTGAGTTGAAACTAGGAGGGTATAGGCAAGCCACTTTTCCCATCCTAATTGTCTTAGAACCCTTTGAGTAGATTTTCATGGGTTGTAAGGGGAGTAACCCTATGGGTTTTAGTTGTTTTCAAAGAGATCAATCAGTGGGAAGAGATTATGAATCTATAGTGGTGTTGGGTAATCCTTATTGAAGCCTTGCAGTTTGTAGGTAGGTTGCTTTTAAAGCCTTGGTTCATCTACTGATAGAGAGAAGGTATATTTGGTTTGTTATTTGATTCTTCCAAACCCTATAGTCGATTTGTAGAGTGGCTTTACTAGTCTCTCCCATCAGATAAGAAGGCTTTCCATATAAGAAGAAACAAGAAGAGTTATAGAATGATTCATCTTTATCTAGATGAGGTGATTAAGGTTGATTAAAGCCCTATTGGGAGAGGCCTTCTAGAAGGGATGAAGTAATGGTCAATTGAAGGAAAATAAAATCAAAATTAATTGGGTATTAAATGCCTTGATTCTGAATACTTTTTCTCCCTTGACTTCTCTCTTTCTCTACTATATATCAACCAATTTACATAATTCATTTATTACAGGGCATTGTGGTGGATTTAATGGAGCCAAAAGTAGTTAATAGCCATGTCTTGTGGCATTTAGCAGCTTCATTATAGTCACTAGTATAATACAAGTTGGGTTGTTAGTTTGGGAAAGGGAGGGGGGAGGGGTAAATGCACAAAAATGGAGAACTAGAAAGGGGGTATAAATTGCCACATTTTTTTAAAAAATAAGAAAAATCTAAACTTTGGCAATAAATTGAAGCTGGTTGGACTCAATATTTAAAGATGTGATAATAACAAAGTTGTATCCCTTTGAATCTAATTTCTAAAATACTAACTTTTATGTTAAATGGTGGAGTTTAAGGCCCTCAAAAAGAGGGAGCACACAAAGTGGTCTTGCTTTTCGAGTAAATTTATAACATAGTGTCAAGTGTGCTCCCTCTAAAATCTTAATTTTTGGGGGGATTTTTTAATTTCTTTTGTGAGGAGTTAGCTAACACTGCATAGTTTATCCTAGATATTTTTGGTAACTTTTTACTCTACTTTTGATTTATTGTGATTTTTAAAGTGGATTTATCTCAAAAATATGAATTTTTGTTGTGGCATTCCTACAAATCATTGAAGACTTATAAAAAAATAAAAGCTTCTTTTTTAAAGGTGTGTAGAATGTAGTCTAGTTTCTAGAAAAGTAACTTGTTGCAAGAGATTATGAAAGAGAGAAAATATATCCCCCAAAATACTACAAGTTAGTTTTTGACAAAAAAAGGATATATATTGAAAACAATTTAGTGATGGAAGGCTTAGCATAATCAAGTTTATTTTTTAAAATGGTATGGTTAGATAGCTAACAAGGAGATGTATAATCTTATGTTAGCCAATACTTTTATTATATAACCACGTGTAAACCTGATGGATGTCACACAACCAAATCTATGTTTTTTTTGTGTGTTAACTTGCTAGAAATCACATCTCAGACTTGTTTCAGATGTCCAAGTCTGTGGGTTGGATATCCAAGGCAAATCCAACCGTTAGGATTGGAAATCTTCAATCAATACCATAGCATGTATGCACTATAGTGCGTACATGCTATTTGAATATGAAAACTTGGCACTTTTATGCTATTTCCAAATAGAGCATACACATTATGAAAAAATATAGTGTGTACGCACTATATTTTCCCATATCTAAGCCTATGGCTCAAGCAATACAAAGCAGTGTGTACGCATTATGTCTTGGACAAGGTAAAACCAAAAAGTGGCAACTTGTTGGTCCCCCCATCTTTGTGCACATACATGGGGATTGATTGTAACTTTATCTCAACATAAGATTTACCTTTTCCAAAAAAAAATGAAATATTTAATTTTTAGGTTAAGTTAGGTGTTTTTTGGGGAAATTAATAGCTTTTAATTTTTCTTACACTTTGTATAGCCTAAGGGTTTTATATCATAGAGTCTTCAAAGGGAAGCTGATATATGTGGATTGAATCACTAAATATATGACTAGTTAACATAAGCAGTTGTCAATTAATGATTACACATAGATAATAAAGCATTTCTAAGCATTGGGTTATTGTCAAAATCTATACATAATTGAAAATGGGATTGCTCTAGAGGTAATCAAAACTTTGACAAAAATAACAAAGTCATTCATTATCATTAAACCAACATAGTGTCAATTACCCACATGAGCGAAGATATATCTTTTATATAGAATGTGACTTATTCTTTACCAATTCCAATGTAGAGTTGGTTTTAATTCAACGACATTGATCAAATGGCATATTCATTCACAACAAGAAAATAAAATAAAATATGATGTAGTTGAATGAATTTTATTAAGAAGATGAATTTTTTGAAGGAAAGTTTATCCTATCTTATTTTATCTTCTAAACTTATATATCAGTAATATTAGGGATACTTCATTTTATAGTGTTTTTTTTTCACAATCGGATAAACATATACTTTAATAAATAATATATACCTTTAAATTAGCTTTGTATGGTGTAGTGTGTTAAATGGAAGTTTCTTTATTTAAATTTTACAAAACAATGAGAAACATGGATAAAAACAATTTAATATTAGAAAGTAATTCTTATTTTATTTTATAAAAATAATAGGAAGAGATAAAAAGCAATTTAGATTATAATTTCATTTTATTCAAGTCTAAGGAAACTTTAGTTTCTTTTATATTAGCTTTTCCTATAAAATAGTTGGGAAATGATGAAATCATTTTTATATTGTAATATTTTAATTTATATTTTATCATCCATTTTAAATCTTAATAATTTTTTAAAATTATGAATATCATAACTAATATTAATTTGTGATCAAATAGATAATGGTGTTTCCTCTATATTGAGATCTACTATTAATATCATTAAAGATATTAAAAGAATATGTTTATTTGTTAATATATTTGTCAAAAATTGTCACTTAGCTTTAACCACGATACTTGATTACTCAACAATCTACTTGTTGTAAGATCACTAAGGCATAAATCAACTCTAATTTCAATAAATGTTTTAAAATAAAATATAAAATGAATTGTCAGAAGATTTTTATCTATTTTCAAATTTTATTTAATATTTTATATTCAATAACAATAAGACTAGTATATTTTTCAATAATGTTTAATAAATAATGAAAATGATATTTATTTTTATACTCCAATTATTTATTTGTAATTAATTTAGTTGTTATAAGATATTATTATACTAGGATAGTATTATACTATTTTGAAGAGAATATTTCTTATAAATAAGATAACTAGTTGTTAATACAAATATTCTATCATTTCCAAAATAAAACATATTATCTTATATATATATAATTCTCTTATGGGATAGTATAGCACTATTATGAAAAGAGCATCTTTAAGAATAAGATAATTTGTTGGTAATAAAAGTATTTAATCATTTCTTAAATGAATATAGTATCATAAAATATAATATAATCAAATAACATAAATTGTCTATCTTATTATTTGATTTCCATTATAATAATTTATTTGATTTACTTGCTAAAATAAGCTCTTGTTTTATTGACCTTTAATCCAATTTTATCAATACACACAACTTTAACATTTTAATAAAATTTTAGTCAAATTCAATTATAATAAAAATTCAATTTTGAACAATTCATTAAAAATAAATATGATTTGAAAATAATACTAATTTCAAAAATATGGTGTACCATATATATGTTGAAAAAACATCTACAATTTAACTACCTCTTAAAATTTGAAATAAAGATATAATAATTATAAATAATGCATTGATAAAAATTACATCTTACCTTACTTTTTAGAGATGCAATGTATTCTAATGAAATTTTTTCCTGCAAAATAAGCATAATATTCTTATAAAATAGTGTAATGTTGATTAAAATGCATTATAGTGTAAATTTATGTTTAATTTTTTGAAATTAAATTTTATAGATAAATTAATGTAAAATAATTTGATCAAATCAAATTTAAACAAAGATTGTATTTAAAATTTAATAGAATATTTATCAATATACAAATAATAATGTAATTACCTTTTTCAAGTGTATATTTCTAACACTTGAATAGATTTTCTTTTCAAGAACGTGAAGCTCCTTTAGACTTAAGGAATCTAAGTCTTCACCAATCATATTTCTACATTATGCAAGATATTTTTAAAACATGGAAATTATGCACAATATTAGATCAAAAAATCATGAACACTATTATTCAAGAAAATATAAATTTATATATAATTCAGAATTCTTACTTGCAATTGCTCTCTAATTTCTTTAGCTCTTTTTGCATGTTCTCTACCTGTGTACATATTTTCGTAGACAGAGTGTTACTTCATTGAGAACAATAACTATTTTAATACATATACTTAAAGCATAAACTAATTTAGTTAATTTATTTTTAAATTAACAAAAATAGTATCTAAATAATCTACAAATTACAATTATTTTTTAATTGTTAATCCCTATTATAAATTCTAATAATAAAACTTAATTTAACCATAAAAAATCTCAAGTATCATTTATGTTAATTAATTTATAAGTGCTAGAGTAATAAAGTATATCCTTATTAATTAAATCATTTTGATTTAATTATTAAGTCACTTACTATCTCTAGTTTGCTTAAGCCAAACTTTAGACATGTAATAATTAATTATTTTATTAATTATTATCATGCAACCTAGGTTAGTTACCTTTTAGGGTTGTGATATCCTTTTATAAGTATCGATCTCTCTTGTAATGTTAATTCATTCAATACAATTTGAAATCCTCTTTCGCACATCAAAAATGTCTCATCTTCTCTAGATCTCTGAATTTGAGCCTCCATAGCTTTTCTCCTCCCTTTTTGTAACATGTGTTGCACGCAATTATTCTTGGGCATTGTAATGTTGAGATTTCATCAACGTCAACGCGATATCATAACTCCAGACTTCCATGCTCTTGTTCTCTTAATGAGAGATTTTGCTCTAGGAACATTCTATTCAGTTTTTCACATTTTTGCATTCTGGTGGACATCTTGGTTGTTTTAAGTGTAGGAATTGATTTTGTTACTCCAGATGATTTATCATGGTTTGTACTATCTATTGTATTTGCCTTATGCCTCTTATAATTCTTTTGTAGCTTTTTTTGCAAATGCACTAAGATAAAGTGTCACTCTATTGCATTTTGGGATCATGCACATCATTGTGCCTTGTTGTACTCACACTACATTATAAAGTGCCTTGGGGGGTTTCATGTTGGACATATTCACATCTTACTTTGTCAACTGATTGTTTCTTCCACAACATTGGCATCATGATGTGTCAATGACACAAGCCAATATGGGTGTTTTGTACTTCTTTTGCACTCTCGATGTTCTTGGTTCTTCTTTTTGCATGAGATGTTGCATTCAGTTTCAATGTTCTTGTCTTACCTCTGAACATTATAGAGGGGTTCTATTTCTTTCTTGTTTTGATGGAGTGAGTTGTGTATTTAGTATTTGATCCTATGCACTAGGTGATTGCAGTGTCTAGATACCTATGCATTTCAGTGAGATGGATCATTTACCATATAAACACTCCTTCATTCCTTCTTTTGGAGGCCATGAAGATATCTTCAATCTTTGATTGATTAGCTCTTCAGATTTAGTCTTCTCTACTTGATCCTGTTCTATTCAATGTAGGTTCTTCTTATCAACAATTTAATAGTGTTTGCAACTTCATGCTTCAGTAGTGTTCTTCATGATCATCCTTTTGTTCCTATATTCTGAGACATTTTTCTATCTCTTTTTAGAGTAGGGTTTTTCCCATGTGATTTTTTCTATTTCTTCTCTTTACAAAGATTTGGTTGTGATTGGGTACCTCATCAAGCCTTGTTGCCAAGACCCAAATTTACTTTTAATAGTAATTTCTAGGTGTTTAATCACTCCCTAAGTTTATCTTAAGTGGGGGTGTTAAAGTAATATAGTATTTCCTTATTAATTAAATCATTTTGATTGAATTTTTAAGTCACCTATTATCTCTATTTTTCTTAAGCCTAACTTAAGGCATATAATGATTAATTCTTTTATTAATTAATAGCATGCAACCTAGGTTAGTTATCTTTTAGGATTTTGATCTCCTTTTATAAGGATTGATCTCTCTTTGTAACAATCATTCATTCAATGCATTTTGCAATTCTTTTTGCACATCAAGAATGTCTCATCTTTTGTGGATCTCTAAATTCGAGTCTCCATAACTTTGCTCCTCTCTTTTTGTAACAGGTGTTTGCATGTGTGTGATTCTTGGGAGTTGTGGGGTTGAGCTTTCATCAACTTCAACAATAAGAAATATAAGGTGGAAGTTATTGAGAATGTTATGTCTAATAATCATGTGACCATTCATTTTCTTAATATATTTGTTATCATGATGTCTCTTCATATCGAAGAGCTAAATATTTGAATAAATATGAGTCCAAACTAGATGTAACTATATTCAAGGAGTGAACAAATTTATTTCCTTTCTTGTAGAGTGTATGTCGCTATTTTGGTGAACCACTGTACATTCAAAGCTCTCTTTATTGTTTTTGAATTATTATTTTAGTCACTCTTTTATTTGATCAATTAGTATTAGAGTATTAGTGTTCAATCATATGGTAAGAGAGATTCAATTTTGAAAGAGAGCAATGATAGTTGAAGAAGGAAATATCATAAAGTTCAATGGCCACAACTATAAGCTATTAAAGATGAAAATGGGGCAATATATATATTAGAAATATATGTGGCACTCTTGATGTGGTAAAGAAAAGAAACCTACAACCATGTCAAATGAAGATTGGATATTTTGGATTCAAAAGAATTGGGAGTCACTTGGTTGTGTTTATCCTCTTCTATAGCATTTTTGATGTGGGAAAATAAGGTGAACCCTAACTTGTATGAGAAAACTTGGGAGCTTAGGCCTATTTTCACTTTTATTGCCTTTGAAAGGAAAATGATCTACTTGGCTCAAGGTGAATTTAGCAATCCTTTGTGGGGAAGTTGAAAGTTGACTATTATGGATAAGGAATGTAAGATCTATCAGTCGAATAAAGTGAAAAGGTGACTAAAACTATATGCTCGGGAAGACAGACAATTGATAGAACAATTTTTCTAGAAGATCTAGGAAAAAAAAAATTAGGTTGACCTACCATATGAAATTTAGGAAAAACAAGAGGGCCTAGGACACACAGTTTGACATGACCCTTAATTTGAGATATCAAAGCCAATCCTAATAGTTCCAAAATCAAGAAATTAAAGATTTTAGTTCTCCTAGTAACCCATCTAAAACTCTTCATATGCATCTAGGTCATATGTTTTTGCATATAGAAAAGAAGAAAAGTGTTGGGTAAAAAGGGGTTTTCTTAAGTCAACCCATGGTTTTGGAATTAACCATAAAACTAAAGAAAAATGAAATGAAAATGAAATCTTATACCTTGAAGATGCAATTCTATTTGAAGGTGATCACAAATATTGATGCAATAACATAACTCTACAAAAACTTGAAAGAAAATCATTAAAGAGATGCACAAAGGTTGTTGAAGTTTTCCACAATGAAGGATATAGTGGGACAAAATTCTTTGGATGTTGAATGTTTCCTTTGAGCACTTGAGATGAGGAATTGTAGTTGAGAGATTGAAATAATGCTTGCATGTGATGTAAAACTGGGGTGGGGATGACACCCACAAATATTCAATATTGCAGTTGTAAAGTGTATCCAATAAAGGTTACAATGTTTGATCATAAATTATGATCTACCCTATGAAAGGCTTGCCCTATTAAAGTCTTCCAAGATTGTTAAATCTCACCCTATTAAAGGATTTCAACACCCTATTAGAAGTGTGCCTAATTAAAGGAATTAAACTTATAATGAAGCAAGCACCCTATTAAAGGATTTACAACAGCCTATTAGGACTACTTTGTTAAGAGATTTAATTTATTCAGCCGTTAGAATGTCTGAGCAATGATCCTGTGGTTAACACTTTGTTACTAGATAACATATCACCTCTTTGCATGTATCCTTGATCCTCTCTGATCAGATGTGTCACTTATGTCCTCTAACTTCTTTTATATATTCTCCTCTAACCGATTCTACAATGTATATCTCAATTCACAACTCATCCACCATGAATGCACTGTTTGTCCATGCAAACTTGTCTCTCTACATATACAATGATTTGGGGTTTTCCTTCCTTAAGAAGACCTACGTGACTTAGGGTTAGCTATGAATCAATGATTGTGATTCACCCAATTTTTTTCTTAATCCATCCCATTAACTGATTGGTTGCATGTACTACATAGGGATCCTCAATATAGATTTGTTCTTATCATCTAAAATCGTAAAAAAATCCTTAAGTCAACTCAAAAATAGTTTACATAGAAGTTCATTCCATTAAAAACAACTATGTCCAAAACTGTTTTGCTTGAAACTTGAAGTCTTTGGTGCTTGGTGTCCACTGTATCCTCAATGTTGTAACTTGGCCTCTAAATGACTCGACATCCATTGATCACTCAACATCTGAATCACTTGGCATCAACTATCTACTCGACACTTGAGTCAATCAACACTTACTAGTTACTTGACACATATTGTATATCTCACTCGGCATATATTACTTGTTCGACATGAACTAAGTTCTATCTTGTAAATGACTCAAGTGTATTTTCACTCATATGTCAAAACCAATCTAAGATTAACAATCTCCCCCTTTGACATGAGTGGAAAAAACACTTGGTCATGCATGAATATCCTTAATTTATGAGCATAACTCAGATAATCTCTATTCGGTACACGACTTACATACAAAATTTCAAAACTTCAAAATTTTGCAAAACTTGTGACTTAATAGTCATACCTCAAAATTCTTTAACTCCCCCTGAGTTGATTATTCTTTTCTAAATTTGAATACTCCTACTGAGTAGATTTGTTGTACTATTGTGCTAGCTCTATATTTCTGTACGAATTCCCCCTTTGTTTGGTCTCCCCCAAAAATTAGTCAAAATTCATTCTCCCCTTGTTACCTAATTCTCCTCTTTTTTGACACTTAGGTCATGGGTGGTACACGAATAGTGTGTTTGCCTAAGAATGATATATCAACATCCATTATGAGCTTTAGTGTTGCATCCCAGTTGTCACACGCTACCTCTAGACATTTGATTTGAATAGCTAACTTAGTAACAAAGTTAACTAGGCCTTCATGGGTAGAAAGATGGGGATCTTTGTTCATCAATGTTTCTACAAAGGCTAGTTCCTTGTATAACACCTCCATGTGAGGGATCAACATGGACTGGATGTTGAACAGTGTAGCTCGAATGTTAGCATCTTGAGATTTCAAAGCTACTAACTAACCTTGTGCTAACAAAAAATTTCTAAAATGAGACTGACTTTGACCAAGAGATTGTTGTAGGATTTTACCTGTTGATTTCAAATCTCCCTCCCGATGGTCAATGTGTATCTGCACTTCTTGTGTGAACAAAGGTACATCACACAACTTGGTGTAAAAAGAGAGAATTTTTTCAAACACTTTCTTCACACCATCAATTTTGGTTGCTAACTCAACCTGACTAAGTTCAATGACACTTGATATCTTTTCAGTTACCTTGGTATGGAATTTCTTCTTAGACCATTCTCACAATTTGACATTTGTCTCTAGGTCTTCATCATTTACCTTCTCCACAATATTTGCCAACTGTTCAATGATTGGCTTGACTTCATCAGGTGTAGGTATGTTGAATGCATCAAGAAATATGTCCTTGATGTCATGAAGTGCTTGTTTTTGCCTATGCTCCCTTCTAAGTAGTTCTTGGTGTTTCTTTCTCACTAGAGCATCTTGCAATATACTTGTTTTCTCTATGGTGATTGATGTAAGATCAAACTTTCGCAGTTCAATCACCTCATCTAAGTTGATATCACCATAAGATGTAACTTCATCAACCTTAGATGTGTTAGGACTAGGTCTTGATAATTGAAATGGTGTAGCTTCTACACTCGACCTATGAAGTGCTTGACTAGGAATGGGAGTAGTAGTATTTGGTAGGGTAACCAATGTCTGAATTGCTATCACTTCCTCTAATTTTGTAGTCAAGACTAAATATTTAGTCTAATCTTTCTCAATCTCATCCACACTCACCAATATAGGATAGTTGCATAGTTTTTCCTTGGTGGTGGTATCAATCAAAATCTTCTTCATATCCTCCTCTATTAAGGGATTGATGTTCTAAGTGGTGTTGTTAGAGACATCCTTGATCTTTATTATTTCTTGTTGATCCTCTTTGTTCACGAGGGGGACTGGTACTCAACATATGTACCTCTGGTACATTATGATCTTGTTGTTGATCTTCCTCATTTGTAGCCTCTATAACTACTTCTTTTATAGTTCCTTCCTCATTTCCTTTCCTTACAGATTCATCTTTTGTTACCCCAACTTCCTCTTGTTCAACTTTGTCTTCACCTACTTGCACAGGTGTCTATTTGTTTGACTCGTCTGTTGTTAACCCATTATCACTTTCCATAGTTGGGTGGTCTTTTGGACAACACCTTCTATATTGTTCTGTAAAATGTTAAAGGCTTTCTATTTTGGAGAAAATCTCCCCTTATTAATGGCCTTTGTCATTGTAGACTTGTCTAAGTTTGGCATCACTCTTTCTTGAGTAGTCTCTATGATATTCCATGTTTGCTCAAGTTTGTCAAATAGACTTTTGGGTAAAGAGTTGGCAATCTCAATTGGAGTTTTCTTAAAAGTTTACATCATGGCACACACAAATTCTTCTACTTTATTCATTTTTATCTTCCTGAGTTTATCAAATTCAATATGTGTGAACCCTAATAAATCAACATTGTTCTTGATATTATCAAACAAGTTGTCCAAATTAGAAAAGGAATTGTGACTTACCACTTTGAATTGGTTGTTGTCATCTGACTCGGTCCTCTCCTCATGTGATTCAGCTGGAGCTATATATTTCCATATTTGCCTCTACTTAGGTGCATCTTCCTTAGTAGTTGTACTAGCTCTCTTGCCTTTAGGCTTCTCAACTTCTTGAGTCTTCTTGGTAGTAGCTCTTGTGCTATCCCTGGTGATAGGAACTATAGGCTTTTGTTGTGAAGATTTCACAAACTTTCTTGAGTTTTCTTGTTGTTGGCTTCTTTGCTCTTCTCTTCTTCTTTTTTGTAGAAATAGGTGCTTCATTGGCTTCTTCTCCCTTGGCACCTTCATCAAATTTTTGTTCTTCTTCTCATTCATCCTCACCTTGACCCTGTGTGAGAGCAAGTGGTGCTTGGGTAGGTGTATCTTCTTCATCATCTTCTCCATCTCCTTTTGCCTCTTCACCAAATTGTTCCTTGAGCTTTTTCACAATTTTGTTCTTTTTCCTCATCACAAAAGTTGTCTTCAAGTCCATTGTGATTTTAGACTTTGCTACATCATAGTTTCCAAATGCAGTAGCCTTCTTATCTACTTCCTCTACCAGTAAAGCAATGATGTCTAAAGATGCCTCCTCCACATTAATTTGATAAGGCAATGGCCTAATCCATCTAACCCTTGGAACAATAGCTTGAACGTAAGTGAAATTGACATCAACTAGAAAAAAACATCATTGAAATGTTTCTCTAGTAATGATACTGGTATCCTCAGTCTTTGTTTCATTGACTTCTTGAAGTCATTAAAATAACTTGTCATCAAAGTCTTAAAATTATCTCTGAGTTGCTCTATGTATTCTCCAATCTACATTGCTATAGACTCGTTGGTCTTCCAAGAAACTTTCCCAAATGAGGGAAAAGTGTTTTGCACATAGAAAAATATACAAACAAGTATTGAACCAAATTTGTATTGTGCACTTTTTGTCTTTCTTATGGCTCCCAAGTTTTATAACTGCTGGAGTTGTAACTTGATACAATCATAAGAGTGGTCCTTCTCTACTATCTTATAGCCTATATCCATAGCTATACATGGTACATTGTTCAATCTACTCTTACTGCAAGTGCAATTAGGGGATCAGTGATTGCATCTATGGCCGTCCCTCTCTTGTTCTACACTGCCCCTATATTATTTTCAATTGCATCTTTTGCATCACTTCTCATAGTCTTTGTTGTGTCTAGGGTAGGATACCATGTTAGTCTTTGAATAATTCTCTTTGTGATCTTTATAGTGTCATCTTCTAACCATATAGAGTTGTCATGTACCCTATTGAGAATTATCTTAATCCACTCTATCTTAAATATGTTAGGAAAATCTAAGGCATGGGCTAACCCTTTTCTCTCTACAATTTTGTTTTCCTCTTTCAACACTTCATTTTCACACAATTTTCCATACAAGTCTCTGATTTCCATGTCACATAAACTTCCTCCCTTACAAGTGTAGCAACACCTTACATCTTGATTCATTAAAACTTGTGGTGGTATCATAAATAATACACCAAGCGGGTCTCCTTTATATGCAATGTAAGGAATTGCCCAAAAGTGTGGTTGTTTAATCTCGTTACTAATCAATTGAACATTTAAAACTTCCTTTCCTTCCTTAACAACAACAATAGAAGAGCTAGACGTCATAAAAAGTAACTAGGGTTTGCGTAAATTCAAACAACGTAGCTTAGCACATGATAAATACCTTGAAAATTTTGATGTTTGGTGTCAAGTAGCAGTTGAATTCAGTATGTAAATGCTTGAATTGATTTCTCTAATTTTCCTTATGCTCTTCATGCTCTCTTCAATCTTGAATGATTGCAAATGCATCAAAAAAGGACCATATAGCCCTTGAAACTTCACAATAAATGCTCAATGCTTACACAATTGTAAGCTCAGCTCCAATAGTAATTTTGACTCACTCGGCTTCCATATAATTCCTACCATGCTCAAAAACCACAGCAAGCTTGGCCAACACTATCACCTTCAATAGCTTGACAACAACTAAACTTTCACTCAACAACAACAATAAAACTTTTCATGCTCGACAATAATAGGAAAACTTATAGATTTCTTCTAAGTTCTAACCAATACTTTCCATCTTGCTTCATGCATATATGATCTTTTCAAAATTGAATCCTTGGAACTGATGTATAATTGAACTTTGAAATATCAGTCCCACACATACCTCTTGATTGCCTAGATGGGAGTGGTGCTATCACTTGATCCATTGGATGAAGTTATCCCATATGAACTTGATGTGTTACAATCTTCCTTTTTCTTCCATGTCTTGTTCATCTACACTTTGACTTCTTCAACATCAACCTTTCCTTTTTTCTTTATTGAATTCATTACTAGGTGCTTTTGACATTATTGGACTAATTTTGCTGATGAGACCAGTCTTCAAACTACTAAATATGTAGTTTGACTAAACCATCTACTATAGTCGCCTTTGAAATGTGTTCTAATGTAATTTTTAGTAACATGTCTATACTCTTGACAATAGTGACAACTATACCCTATATTGTAATCCCAATTGTAGGATTTGTCAGTATGGTTTACCTTGGCTTGCTTGTTTGATGACCAGTTAGGCAAATCTGCACTCATATACTCTATGTCCATACTTCTTACAATTGTAGTAGTAACCTTCAAATCTTTTTGTGCTTGATGTCTTGTTCTTGCATTTATGTGCCTGATGTCCTTGATTATTGCACTTATGAAAGTTACCCATGAATTTCTTCTTAGGGTTCTTATTTGCATTGTTGCTCCTGCAAACATTTGTTGTATGACCTATCTTTCTACAATTATGACAAGTAGGTTTCTAGTTCTTACGTTTGTTGCTTCTTTGTTCACCACTTTTAAATGATTCTCCTTCTTCAGTACTAGTGTAACCCAATCCAATAGTATCATTGTTGGATCTTGAAGATCTCATCAATTACTTGAAATATTCGATGGCTTCACTAGGTCTATTGAAACTTTTAGTAAATTATTTTTCTCTCTCTCTCTCTCTTCATATCAATCCTCAATTGTTCATTCTGCAACTTCATTATTGTGATCTCAATATCTTTTCCATTCAATTCATGATTGGAAATCATTATTTGATTCATTGTTTCAAATTGCATGTGAGAAATCTTATTCACCTTAGATGTCTTCTCTTCTAGTCTATTGGTCAGTATCCTTTTGTCATCTTCAATCATGACTTTTTCTTCCTCAACTTTCTTTTTCTACTCGGTCACCTCACATAGCAATATTGATTGGACTTTGTGTTCTATCTTAAGATTTATGACCACTTCAGTTAGGGCACCATTCTTTTCCATCATATCTACAACTGTTGCATCAAATTCACTTGTGTTTCCATCTGCAAACAATTCAATAGTGGTTCCCTCTTGGTAGTGTGTACCGTTCTCTTCAATAGCTATCTCTTTCCTTCTCTTTAGTGAGTGCTTTAACTCATCTCTTGCTTGATTTAGTTGATGTAGGGCAAGCTGGATTTCAATCTTCTAATTCTCAATAGTCTTTCCCAACTTGTAGACTTCTATCTTCAATATATTTCCTCAAAGCTACAAAGCTTTCCTTTCCAAAGAACAAAGCTCCAATACCAATTGTTGGAGATACAATAGGGAAAGTAAACTCTAAGAGGGGTGGGTGAATTAGTCCTTCAAAACTTTAACCATAAAATCATTTAGCACACATCCATCAGATAATTTGCATGTAAATTGAAATAGCTAGCTAAACATATTCATCCATAGCATGAAAGCAAATGCCATTCAATACATATTTGACACAAGATATTTGGTTACCTAGAAACCCTCCAATGAGAAGGTAAAATTGGGGTGGGGATGACAGCCACAAATATTCACTACTACACTTGTAAAGTGTATCCAATAAAGGTTAAAATGTTCGATCATAAACTATGATCTACCATGTGAAAGGCTTGCCCTATTAAAGGCTTACAAGATTGTTATAGCTTACCCTATTAAAGGATTTCAACACCTTGTTAGAAGTGTGCCTGATTAAAGGAATTAAATTTACAATGAAGTAAGCACCCTGTTAAAGGATTTACAACAGCCTGTTAGGACTACTCTGTTAAGAGATTTAACTGATTCACTTGTTAGAATGTCTCAACAATGATCCTGTGATTAGCACTCTACTACTAGATAATAGATCACCTCTTTGCATGTAATCTTGATCCTTTCTTATCAGATGTGTCACTTCGGTCCTCTAACTTATTTCCTCTATTCTCCTCTAATTGATTCTACAATGTATATCTCAATTCACAACTCCTTAGCCACCAAGAATGCTCTATTTGCACATGTAAACTTCTCTCTCTGCACATACAATGATTTAGGGTTTTCCTTCCTTAAGAAGACTTAGGTGACTTAGGGTTAGGTATGAATCAACGATTACAATTCACCCATTTTTTTGCTTAATCCATCTCTTTAACTGATTGGTTGCATGTACTGCATAGGGATCCTCAATATAGATTCATTCTTATCATTTAGAATCACAAAATAATCATTAAGTCAAATAAAAAATAGTTTATATAGAAGTTTGTGCCATTACAAACAATTATGTCCAGAACTGTTTTACTTGGCTCTTGAAATCTATGATGCTCGGCATCCACTGTATCCTCAATGTTGTAACTTGGCCTTTGAATGACTTGGCATCCATTGATCAATTGACATCAAATTCACTCAACATCAATTATGTGCTCGGCACTTGAGTTACTTGGCACTTACTAGTTTACTCAACACATACTGTATATCTTTCTTCGCATATACTATCTAACAACTTATGGTCGGCATACATTACTTGTTCAGAATGAACTAAGTTCTATCTTGTAAATAACTAAAATGTATTGTCACTCATATGTCAAAAGCAATCTAAGATTAACAATTTTGGTGATAATGATTCTACCAAAACACTCATTAAAACCTCCTAAAAAAGGTCTAACAAATATGCCATATTATTTCTCACAACATTTCCTTAATATACTTCATGATGTTTCTCAAATGTATGCATTATTTGTACATGAGATCCTCCTCGCAAGTCTCATAAAGTCATCACAAATATCATGCAATAATCTCCATATCTCTTTCTTCTGGACCTTTATTATATTAAGCAACAGATCCTTCACACATTCTCTTCTTATATCTACAATTGCATTCAAATATATCATTTTCCTTGGTGTATTTTCTTGGTGGTCTTGTAACACAATACATGCACTATATATATAATGTGCCTTCTTAACAAGAGGTGATTTTTCACAACTAAAATGTTAAAGATGTGTTTTTAATTTAAATGTGCCTTGGATTAACTTTTATTATGAAGTCATACTTCATAAAGGAAATCACACCTGAATTGACTATTAATTGCAATCTTAAGATGACCACTATGCTTTTTACTCGATGCTTCAAGACATACTTTATACTTTATTGTTTCAATATTATTAATTTGTTTTTTTTCCTTGATTCAACTATGTGAAAAACCTTTTGCATTAACAATATATAAATTTACCAAGGATTATGGAAATCTTTATCTATCTTCTTAATTGATATTTTTATATTATATTTGTAGATTTATCTACAATTGCACATGGCCAAGAATTAAGAAACTTCACATTTTTAGCCTTTGTTCTCTTATTTTTGTACCCAAGGGTTAAATCTTGAGTTCTCAAATATTTCATGAGGCATGTTGTTAGGTGTCCTAGATAGTGTTTCTAAGGGTCACACTCCAAAGTTCCTTCAAGGCGAGGAAAATTGTCATTTGTTGGCTTCTAATTTTCTCTTGCATTTTTCCCATCTTCAAGTCTTTTTGCAAAGTTCTACCAAGTGTCCATAAGTGGAATAAAGGGATAAAAGAGGAGGCGTGCTCAAGCTATTGGATAAAAGAGTAGTAATAACAATGGAAGAATCATGTATCCAAAAAAGATGCAAACTCTTTCATGATGACGATTCCACATGACTTGTGATTTTTATTTATATATGTGCATTGTTCAATCATGCATTTAACTCTTTTGGTAGCCATGAAGTTGAAGTTTCTAGTCACATAAGATCTTTTGGTGAATTTATTAATAGTGATGAAGTCCTAGTGCATTATGCTAAAAATTTATCATTTTTCAAAAAGTTAAATAGGTGCATCTCGCAAAGTGGTTTAAATATTTTGAAATATTATTCATCATACTCTCATTTTGAAAATGAAGAGATAGTGGTGTTATATGTTTATGTTTCATAGTTTCTAGATTTTCTACCATCCTATATCAAATTTGTAGTAACTAAAAATGTAGATTTAATTTTCAATGTCTCCCTTTCCTTTATCTAAAACAAACATCTCAAGAGCTAAATTTAGAAACCTTAGAGATTGTTCAGTATTGTATATTTTATTTCCCAATCACTAAACCTTCCATAAGATATTTATTCTTCCTAAGTAAAAATATTAAGCTCTAACACTTCTTTTTCTAGTACACCTGATGAAAAAAATAAAATGAATTAGATGTGGACGTATGAGTCATAAACTAGCCATTAGGTATTATTATTATTATTATTTCAAATACTGAATGCATTTGAAGTTTTATGTCATTTACTAGTAATGACTTGTGACCTTGATTTACATATATGTGCATTGTTGAATCATGCATTTAACTCTTTTGGTAGCCATGAAGTTGAAATTTCTAGTCACATCACGAATCTTTTGGTGAATTTAGACATAGTGATGAAGTCTTAGTACATTGTGTTGAAAATTTTTCATTTCTCAAAAACTTAAACACGTGCATATCACAAAGTGATTTGAATATTATGATATGTATTTTGGTAATATTATTCATTATACTCTCATTCTAAAAAATAAATAGATAGTGGTGTTATATGTTTATGTTTCATAGTTTCCAGATTTTCTACCATCCTATATCAAATTTTTAGTAATTGAAAATCTAGTTTTAATTTTCAATATGACTCCCTTTCCTTTTTCTTAAAAAAACATACAAAGAGATAAATTTTGAAACCTCAAAGATTGTTTAGTGTTGTAAATTTTATTTCCCAATCACTAAACCTTCCATAAGACTTTTTTCCTTCCTAAGTGAAAATCTTAAGATCAACACTTTCTTTTTCTAGTACACATGATGAAACAAAAAAAAATTGAAATAGAAGTAGATGTATGATCCATAGACTAGTCGCTAGGTATTAGACCATGCAGAAACCAAGTTCTTTGCTTCCTCCATTTCTAACTATGCCAATGCCAATTGTAGATTCTCTAATTAGATAGAACCCAAACTCAAGCGCACCTCTAGCTCCAAATGCTCCTACCCATGAAAGCCCAATTTTTTTAGACCTATTACCATTGGTGGGAACTAATGTTTTTGCATCAATTTTACATTATTAGTCCCTTGGGAGTTAGGAAAATGTTGGAACTATCCCACCAAATTTTGCTTTCTTAGCCCATTTCAATTTTCCATTATTTTTTCTCTAAATTTCTTAGGGTTTCAGGTTGCATTATCCCATAGTCTTTTATTTTTAGTTCGCATAAACTCCAATCATAAAAACAAGCCTACATTCTAGTAGTCCTTTGCACAGCCTACAATACTACCTCTTGCATGTTTCATTGACATTGCTTTTTTTGACTTGGGTCTCCTTATTTTTGTGGTATCTTACTTGAGATCTTGGTGGTCCATTAATCTCTTTGGCTTCTCCAACATAATGGGACCTCATTCTTATTTTTTCATTAAATAGATCTACCTAAATTTAGTGGGAGGAAGAAAAAACCCCTGCAAAACACTTGCACAATGTGGTAGATGTATGTAGAATGCATTATATCATAGAAAAAGATTTAACACATAGGCTACTTGTGGCATCTTTCAAAGGAAAGGCCCTAGACTATTACAAATCTTTGTATCTCAATTCAATTGGAAATTGGGATGACCATTGGAAGCTGATTCTTTGAATGACTCTCTGGAAAGGGAGATTTCTCCTCTTATGCATTAGTTAGTAACCATTGAGATCTTCTCTTAAGAATTTGGTAACTCGAATACTAATTATGATCTACCCACTTGCAAATATGCATTTTGTGTTTTATTTGAAATCTTTTAATTATGATATTGTTGTGATGATCCAATCCAGGAGTGGAGAAACGATTTATATAATTTTAGAAACTCTTGCTTAGACCACCTATGCCTATTTTTCCAATCTTATCTCAAATGCAAGAGGAAGGCATGCCAAGTGTATTTGTAAATACACAAAGCTCCTTCGTTACATCATCTTTACTAGTTTTAAAAATGAATGATGTGAAGAATCTCTTGTGGACTTTCTCAAATGAGATAATTAGCATTAAGCAACAACATGTAATGCCCAAAAAGCTTATCTTCTAGAACTACAAGTCCTAAAGATCGCCCTACCAACAAGGGAAATATCAAGAAAGTGTTAGAGAAAATTATCTATGGAGGGAGAAGCTTTGTTTGAAAATGAAGCATGTACATCAAATGCACCCAATAGATAATCTAATTAGTCACTCCAAAAGGACGCTCCTTGGAGAAATTGTGCCTCAAACACCACCACCAAAAGTTATTGAAAAGGCCTCCTAGTCAAACCATAATTGTGAAGCCTTTTTAGAAGCCAAAGGAAATCATTACTTATATGTCAATGGATTTTCAAAATTTGTCTCTCACATCACTCAATATGGTGGAGTAGTTGAAGAAGGCTCGAATTAATATATCCCTAGGGTATATCTTATCCATCTCAAAGCATAAGCTATTATTAAAGGAATCCTTAAAGGTTATAGGCACTAGACAACCAAATCAATAATCACATTGATTAGCACTAATGATGTTCAAAAGTGACATATGCACTTTTTTATAACTCTCATTGGGTAAGTGCAAGAAGTTGGGTCTCGCCTTTTGGCAAAAAGTGGAAATGTTTTTCCTATTTTTAAAATGTCTTGTTAATTGATGTCAAAATTTGATGCAATTAGAGATTGAATATAAAAAAACTTCAGAAATAAAAATTGTAGTGTTTGAAATCTACTTTTTAAATATGTAATTTATTTGTGTACCCATATGATAGATTTTTTTTTGGTATGGATCTTTAAAAACCACTTTTTCAAAATGCATGTTTCAAGACCATACCACACTCATGCACGAACACCATAATTTGACATAAATAAATAATTTTTTGTAAATACTTTTAAATGAAGTTACCTAACACACCAAAGATTGATGATAATATTTTTTCTTAATTTTTCATTAAATAATTTTTTTATTATCAATCTTTAATTAGCTATAAAGGTAAATTTCAAAACCTCTCATGTACGAAAACCATAATTTGATCAAAATTTTACCTTTTCAGACCTTTTTTTATTTAAACTTCAAAAGAACTATATGTAGATTGATGAGATATAAATTAATTTAAGAAAAAAAAACAAAATAAAAAAGTTATTAAAGTTTTACTGAACCTAGCTATTTTACATTTAGTTAACACCTTTAATTAAAAAGTAATGCAAAAATAGTAAATAAAATCATAACACTATAAAATTTATATTTCTGAAATAAAAAAACTGAGAGCTCTAATGAGTTTTTGTTTCATAAAAAAAATTGATCTGAAAAACCCTCTAAAAATTATGGCAAGGCATGAATTTGTTAGTTCAATGCCTTAGCCAAACCTTGAGAGGTCAAGGCATAGGCTTGGTCTCACCAAGCCTATCCCAAACCAAAATTTGAGGCAAGAAAAAAAGCCCCACCCCATGTTGTAAGAAATGGGCACCTGTTGTTTGAAATTCAAAAAATGTGTGTCCATTTTGAAAAATTAAAAGCGGCATTAAAAATCCCCCAAAAATTTTTTAAAAATTTTGATTTTTTTTAGAAACAGGTACCCATTTTTTACTTTTTAAAAATGGGTACCCATTTCTAAAAAATTCAAATATTTTATTCTTTCAAAAACGGGTATCTATTTATTGAAAGTAAAAAAAGTGCACCCGATTTTTAAAAAAACAAGTGCGCATTTTTTAAATTTAGGATCAAGCACCCAAGCCTAATACGGGTGCCCATTTTTAAAAAATGGGTACTCGTTTCTAAAAGAGCATGATCTCAATCTGCAAACTTCCGCAAAATTGAGACCCAGTGTCTTGTGCCCCATTATAGGCAATTAATTATTCCACAACTATGATTGAGTTTGGGGTTGTTGAATCTCTTGAGTTAAAATACAAACCTTTGAATAGAGTACTTATGCAATTAGATGGACAAAAGGTTCAAGCCAAGGGCTTAATCAAGGATTTTCCTTTGACTTAATATTCATGTTTACTATCAGATTTTGGTGAGAGATTTTAGTAATTGATATTCCTCATGTATTGGATCTTTCTTATCTATATATTTTGTGACAAAAAATGGTTAGGTATATGTCTCTTGATCTGATTGTAAGAATACAATATGGGTCTAAATTGAAAGTTTTGTTAGAAGTGAAGGGAAATGAGAACATCACAAAAAACCAATTGAGATCGGTATGCACATCCTATATCCAAGGATTTCTTGAATATTTGCAAATAAATAAATACAAGTACATACTACTATGTGATAAAAGTAGAAACATACATAGTTGAACTCTCACAATTAAGACCTTAAAGGAAAGAGATTGTGGTTTGTAGATCCAACAAATTTTAGCAGCATTACAACACATATAATTAATATTCTAGAAGTATTAAACTAGAAGAATGGGACATAATAGAAAAGAAACATATACCTGAGGAAAACCCTTCCAGGTAAAAAACCCCACACTCCAAAATATCGAGCCAGTGTATTACTCAACAACAAGTTATAATACATTTTCAAGCTCTAAGACTTCACATGGAGATTTACATCTTGTTCCATCCTAGAGAATATCCAACAGTACAACCCTGTGAAATAAACTCCTTCACTCTCTTTCATATATTGTAAATGAGAAAAGGCATCAACATATATAGAGCCCAACACAATTGGTAGGCTCCCATGGTTTCCAAAACCATCTTCAATGAATAAGAGGTAAGTTGTGTCACAACACAAGAAACTTGCTAATTCTATGACATGTTGCTCATAGCAACTTCCAAGGCAATAATACTATCTCATCCATAATGGTCATCTTGCCAAATACAATGCAAGTACAACATAGAAATTACCATGACCAGGATTAGACACCTTCCTTACCTTGCCCCACTTGTTAAAAGTGAACTCCACCATAAATTCATGTTGCTAAAATACAACTCCAATACACAATAGAAATTGTCAACCAAGACTCTTTAGTTTAGATAGGAAATTGTCAAAACAATTTCCACTCCAAATGGAAACATATGGCAATATCTTCCCATAACTTAGAAACTTCCAAGTGAGTACCAACTTCCTAAAAATATGGAGTATGTCATATCATCACTCGTCATGTAGGATGCCACCTCACCAAGAGGTCCCACAAAGTGAATGACAACTTAGGAAATTAATAAATTAAGATAAATCAACATGTTAGTACTATAAGGTTGAGACACCTTAATTCCAACAATGAAACTTTGCATTTCAAGCAAGTAGGAGATGATGCTATGATGCAAGGATAAGATGTATTATGTTGAAATTTTAGAAGAAGAAAAGATAACTATCAATTGCAAGCTTTTGTGCTTGCAACGATAAGACAATAGATTTCATTTTACAAGTTTTGAAATAGTTTACATAATATAAAAACTATTTAAAAGAAAATATAAAATATAAAATGATAGTTTAAATAAAAAGTAAATTAATTTTATAATATAATTATATAAATTAATTTTATAAATATAATTATATAAATTAATTAAATTTTAACAACTAAATGTTGAGAGTCAAAAATTTCCAACACTATGCTTAAATTGTTAGGACATACTAAATAAAGTGCCTATTATGTGCAAAGTTGGCTCCCCACTTTACTTGCATGTTAAATCATTATTGAAAATAAATCAAAAACAATAGAAGAATGAGAAATCAACTAAAACGTTTTAGACTGTATTTTTTATATTTTTGTGATGTGTGTACATGACTAATTATAATAGATTGGCCAACATGCACCACTTTGTAACAATCCACAAAAATTTAGACTCATACACAAATACAAATACAAGTACAAACACAGTCAAATACAAATATATAGGTGGTAAGAAACAATATATGCAACAATTTTTTACAATCATATCAAATTAAATTCCACGCATCCCAGTAAAATCTAGATAGCATCGCTTATTTTCTAGAAACACTAGGAAAATTAGAAACTTAAAAAGAAAAAAAAGAAATTTGGAAACATTGTGATTATTAGTTTTTTATATGATGAAAAAAGAAATTTTTTTTATTTTTTTTATTTTTTAAGATTATGGAAAAATAAAGTTAAACTTAATTAATTAATTTTTGTACATCATTGAAAGGGGAAAGTTAAATTTTAGGAACTGGTTTTTGTAGGATCAATTGATTTTTGAACATCCGAAAAAGGAAAAAGGAAAGTTAAATTTGAAAAACTCATCACTAGAAAATTATAAAACTAATAAGGTGTTACAATTTTTTGGTCAAAATGTTAAATTCTACGAACAAAGCTCCCACAATAAGCCTATGAGATTAAAATTTTGTTTGAAAAAAATTTCTTTTTACAAAGATTTATGTGCAATTTGAGCTAGCTTACACTTGTCGATTACTATATGTATATCATTCTTATTTAAATATTATTCAACGATTTTAATAAATCAAATTTCAATATAATTATTACAACTTGTGTTTTCATATAAGTAATGCATATCATTTACATCAAATTAGAATAAATAGTAATATGAATAATTTGTATGTATAAAAAATTAAAATCATAATTTTGATATTTCATATAGTAAAATAATTGAATGTCTATCATTTATATCAATTTAGTGAAATATTCATATTTAGAAAATAAACAAAATTATAATGTAAGAATTTAAAAAACTTAAAATATAACTACCATTAATTTTTTAAGCATTTAGAATAGTTTATATTAGTCAAAGCAATCTTTACAACTTTATTCTTGAATTTCCCTTTTCTCCTTGTCCAAAAAAACATGTATTGAACAATCTATACAGATCTTTATTGTTGGAAAAATCTTGTATCTTGAAATCTTTAAGAAATACCGCAAAATTGAAACAAACCCAAAAAAGATAATTAAAAGTTGATAAAAGAAATAGAAAAATTTATAAATTTATCAACAACAATGAAAAATGTTAACTAACAAAATTGAAAAAATTGGAATAAAAACACTAAAAAAAATGAAATTACTGTGAAAAATCTATGTTGGGGGAAACAAGAATGGAAAGATTAACTTTGAAAATTTGGGAAAGATGTTTGACATTGTTCTAATTGATACCATAAAATCTGCCCTATTGCAAAACAAGTGCATGCACTTTCTCTTGCTTCTCTCCATTTGTCATCAAACAAGCAATACAGATTCAACCATTCTACACGAAAGACAATCTAAATGCAAAAGAGATTAATATTTGAGATGTCCAATGCAAAAATAAATGAAAATGTGTGAATTTCATAGGTGTGTATTGAGTTTATATAGATTTTCTCATTTAATTCAATTAGAATAAAAGTTAATTTAATCTTCTCAACTTTGGGATTTGGATTTGGATAGATATCAATCATGTCGCTTTTTTGCAAGATTTACTCCTCTAATTAGAAATGATGACTAGTTACTATGTTAGAAAATCATGGCATAATTATTAGTTATTTTAGATATGATGACCACTTGCTATGTTAGAAAATCACTAGAAAAGATAATTTCCTGGAAGAGTCTTACAACTTTTCTGGCATTAAATGTCATTTCTAGGAGCAAAGCTCCCACATAAAGCCTATTGGCTTAATTAGGGATAGCAGAGAAGAAGAGGAGGTCTTATTGAACTAATTTATAGATAGTAAATCTTTTGAAAACTAGTATAGGGACATGTGATATATATGATGAAGATTAGCCTATTCAAATAGTTGGCAAGGAAAAAGAGGATCTCTACAAAGAAAAGAAAACCTTACCATACATGAACTATGGACAATGCATTTTGGTCGAGCAAGATGTGGAATTGGTTATGGAGCTTGAGTTTGTTAAAATTTCTTATCTAGAGAGAGTCAGAAGAGCTTTGTGTTTTCAAATTGATTGCACAAGTAATGAAGCATAATATGAAGGTTTGGTATGAGGCTTGAATCTTCTAGAGTGGATGGGAATAACATGTAATTAAGAGTATTTGAAGAATTCTTGTTAATTTTGAAAGTGTGAAATACTTCAACTATCAAGAATGCTCACATGAAATTGTATCACCATAGAGTTTGGGACTTGGTAGTGTTGGTGTAATTGATTATTCACTTAATTACACTTTATTTAGATTTACTTAGGACAATGCATAACATAGTATTTTGTATATGTGACACTTCCACTTTAGGCAGTGATAGTTGTTATCATATTCCATTTAATTGTCTCGACCTTTAGTGCACACTTATCCCTCTATCATCCTCCACATGTTGCACATACTTCATTATACAATGGAGGATGATCCACCTTTGGTGGACATGTGATTCCACTTTATGTGGTTGATAAGTTATATCTTGCTTATCATGTTCTCTTATCGCCTTGCCCATATGAGAAAGCATTTCTTCACTGTACTCATCTATCAATTAGAATTTAGTTAATTGAGTTATTACACCATTGATGAGAATACAATTCATTCTTGTCCACATGTGTTCTCTCTTTTGTGTGATTAATTGACCTCTAGATCTTGGGTTTTTTCTATTAGCAAATTCTTATATTGTATTAGAGTCATTAGAATGTCATTGCATAGTCATTTTGGAGAAACCTTCATATATCTGAAGGATGACATATTCTTAGATCCAAGGATATCTAACTTCACCATTGCATTTGAGAGGTGGTTTAAGTGAATTTTGACTATAATTTTTTCTTATCAGAAAAAAAAAATATTTTCAAATAAGAAAATATGTGCTTGTACATAATGATATGATATTTCAAAAAAATTAAGATGATAATGTTTTTGTTCAACAAATTTCTTTTCATATATATGTTCTAATTCATTGTTTATTTGTTTAAATTAAAAAATAAATATATGAAGTTTTTGGAGAGTTTAAGAAATGCTATCTACAATAGCTTGTACCCATCCTATTTTTTCTTAGGTCATTTTAATATTTACTCTTCGTGAGGCCTTACTATTTTCCTCTCAGCAACTCTCTTGAATTTGTATTTGCCTATACCTTGGTCAAATCCTTTCGCAACACCAACCAACTCTTCATCAAAAAATATTCCATTGCCACCTTCATCTATTTATGCAATTAGTGTGTTGGCTATGTGTGGCAACTCTTCCTATAAAATTATTTTTTTGACTAGAAAATTGTCAGTCTTTGGCCAAAAAATTGTTAGCCCTTGTCATTAACAATTTTTTGGCCAATTTTCATCTCATTCTACTTTGACCTTTTATTTTTTTCTATTTATTTAATTTAATTAGCTATTACCTACTATGTTAACTCTTACTTTTTTCTTATTTATTTAACTTAAAATTTATAATTATAAAATAATAAGATGTGCCATATATTATTTAAATATTTATGTTTATTTAGTTTAGTTAGCTATTATCTCTACTATTAACTCTTATTTTTTAATTTGATTAGTTATTATCGGTTGGTTATTTAAAATATTTTTTTAAATTTTAATTAGAAGTTATTTATAATTTAACTTTTTTTTGATAGGTAAACGACTAAAGCCTAGGTTATTTATTATTATTAAGATTAATTATTATTATGTGTTGATCGCAAGTAGATTTGAACCCAAGACCTCTTCGATGAGAGGCTCGCAATTTACTAATGCATTGTAGGCTCTTGTCTATTTATAGTTTAATTCATTCATATAAACTTTTATATAATTTATAAGTTTTAATTTATCTCCACATTTAACTCATACATTTTTTTCTATTTAGAAAATTAATTAGTGTTTATCTCCACTATCAACTCATTGTCATATTTTTCTGTCTCTTTATATAACTTTTAATTTTTAAATTACTTTAATTTATTTTTAAAATTAGTTTAGTTTTTCACTTTAAATATTGATTTTTAGTTTAGTCAATTGAATATTTGTGCAAGTTGTTATTTTTTAACATATATTTTTTATACTTCTTCTATTAATTTTTCATAATAGATTTTCTTAAATGATTATTTTATTCATATATTTAAGTCAACAGACTTTAAATTAGTTTAATCTTTAATTTTTATAATTATTTTCGTTAATTTTTTGCTCCACTTTATACATTACATTTTTTTCATGTTATTTTTCTATTAATTTTTCATAATAGATTTTTTATGCAAATATTTTTTAAGATGATAATTTATTAGTAAATGATAAATTAAATAAATAAATAATATTTATTTATTTTATTAAAAAATAAATTTTATCTTACTTAAATTAAACTTAAAACTTAATTTGATTTATGTACATTAAATTACAGTTTTAGAAAATATTAGTTAGCACTTATCGGCTCATCGTTGCAAGCACAAAAGATTGCAACTACTAGTTTTTAACCTTCTCCACTCTACTATAACTCATACTACCAAGTCATACAATAACTCATACAAATATTTCTAATGACATTTTACCTCCATACGCATGTAATGTCTGAGGGCATTGATAGTCTTTATTGCCATAACCATCATATTGACTCCCATATCTAAAGTAACAAAGAAACATATACATGAAAAATGTGTGACTAAAACTTCCTCTATCCCATACCCAATTCACTCAAGCAACAAAAAATTGTCAACTCGTTGAACACGTGGACAACCCACATATAGACACAGACCCCTCCACATTCACAACACATTTATGTATAGTCATTGTTGCTCATGCATACCATTATTTTTTCCCAATTAGATTGCAACAATTGTCGAAATATATGAATGATTTCATAGGGAGTTTTTCACGATGAGGAAAGGCAGATATATACATTTGAAGCTTTGCTTTTAAAGAAAAACTTTGAAACTTCATAAGTTGGTCATTCTAAGGCCGTTTTCATGCAAGTTTTTAATTTGGGATGAGATTATGTGCTCTGCACTCTTTTGAACAAATTTTCCAATGTTTTCATTTCTTTCTCATTATACCTATCCAATCCTTGAATTTGCAACTTTTAGGGCTATTTTTAGACTAATACAAACACACTTTTAGGTGTCATTTATTTTGAAGTGCATAATTTTTGTCTACTTCTCATATTTTCTATTATATTGTAACCTTTGTGAGTAAACACATCACTCTTAGAACTTGGTCTATTCTATCATCTTTGTGACACTTTTATTTGCATGAATCTTGTTTGGGTCTTTTGCATTGTTCATTTAATTCTTCAATAGCCTTTTTGAGATAGGTGTAAAAATGGAAATCAGAAGTCCACTATGTCTTGTTTTGCAAGAGGCAATTATACACACACTAAATATAAAGTGTAAAAATCATTATATGAAGGAAGGGGTTCTTTTATTGATTGAATTTGGTAAGGGGATTGGGGCGGTGTCTTGTGTGATTGTGCCTCTCTTTGAGTTCTTTCATTTTGCATTACGAGTTCTCCTAAGTTTCCTCCTTTAACTCCTTATAATTATGCATCATGGAAAATGCATGCTTGGAATAAACCTATGGAAAAAGGATTCATTTGTTATATTGATAGTACTATTGAAGTACCATCTAATCCTACAAATGATTGAAATGCTTAAGTTGAATGGCTTGCTAAAAATACTATGGCTCTTGGAACATTGAGAAAGTATATTTTAGCTGATCTCATCTTTCAGATTGATAAGAGAAAAATAGTCAAAGAACTTAGGGATAAACTTGCTAATTTGTATGGCAAGATTGATTATCTTAGAGGCTACAAATTAGACAATGATCTCACAAGCTTAGATCCTAGGAACTTTGACACTATGCAACACTAAGTAAAACAAGAAAGGTGCACAATTGGTTTTTAATTTATTAGACAAGTTTCCATCATTATATGTAGCCTTTGTCTCTAGCTTCCAAACCCAATAGTTGACTTGTAGGACATACACTACACCATATTTTGATGCACACACAAAAATGTTAATTCTTAAACAAGAGAAATTAATCACCATGGGGGTTCTCAATTCTACCAAGTCTAGCTTTGTTGGCCGAATAAGGGAATCAAAGGAATCAAAGGAAAGGAAAGAACAATAAGTCATCCAATCCAAAATAACATAAAAATAGATCATAATCATCCTCTTCTAAGAGGAAATAATCCAAGAAGGAGTTGCCTACTTGTGCATATTGCAAGAAATCAAGGCATGATGAGAAAAAATGTTATGTCAAACATATTGATTAGTTGAAGCATCTTTTTAAGAAGAATCAAATCAATTTCCCTGAAAAAAAATTAGGGGGCTCATTAGCTTCTTCTTTACAAGAAACATAATTTGACAAGGGAAAGTATCAGGCTTTTGTAATAAGGAAAATCTATGTTTGCTACTTCAAGTCGTGATTCAAGGAGATGACTTCTAGATTCAAGGGCTTCTCATCATAGCCATCTTCATAATCGATGTACTCTTCATTTAAGCCTCAACACATATCACCAAATTTGATGTAAAATCATACATATATGAATGTAATTGGTAAAGGATTCAATGATATTGGTGAGGGAACCTTCAATTATGTGTTTTGTGTACCTCACTTGACTAATAACCTTATTTTTATCTATCAATTTACTAATGGTTCAACAAGGAATACTGTGGAGTTCATTCTTGATTCACTTATTATAAAGGACTTGGAGAGTAGAGCTATTATTGCTATTGGAGTGGTGGATCATGCATCTTGGTTGTACTCCTTAGTAGATTTTTTTGATGACAATAATGCTTCAAAAGATGATTACACTTCTAGTGTGGATTTAGACCTTGAGGAGAACTTTGGTTACTTGAACCTGGGTATAATAACATCTAATAAATTTATTGGGTCTTCCATTCCATCTCATCCTATTTAAATCACATCTACTATTGCTTTTTATGATGCTTGTACTCCCATAGTTTTGGCTTCCTATGATTTAGTGTGATAGGGTATAAATTGGCTTCAAGACACGGTTTCTTGGGATGACTACTTGATAGACATTGCAAGTTTGTTTATGGAATCCTACATTACAAACTTGGGAAACATCATTTGAGATGTTCATATTCTCTTTGATGGATACTATCCTGCTTCGGTTGTTGAAAAGGAACACTTTGACCCTCCTATTCATTCTCCACATGATCATTCTTTCCAATTTGACGTGATTGTGGATCCTTACATACAAAATTTGGAGAAGGTTTTGTCATCTTTAGAGGAGATAACTAAATCTTTAGATCATGAACACTACATTCATCCTCATTAGAACCTAACTTGTCTTTTTTCATCAGCATGGATTAGTACACTTGATTTGGAAGGGACAACCTTCAACATTGACATGAGGACACTTAAATAGTTTTAAGAGACTCTATATACCTTTAGGTTTATTCTTGCATCTATCTTTTTGGATGGGGAGACACCACTCATAGACCTTTGGTCATGTTCCCCCTAAGGGGACAAACATTGTTCACCATCCATGGACTAGCTTCTAGATCCAACTGGGGCATCTACAATTGGTATATATTCTACATATAGTGAGGGATACTTTGTCTCTACTTTTCTCTCTTGTGGGGGAAATTTTTTCCTCACCTAAGGTTTTGTCCTTCTCATTCTTCTACGAGAGTTATTTTTTATTTTCATCTCTCTTCTTGGCAAGAGCTTTTGCCCATTGGTATTTCTCCCTTTCTCTTCTTTTGAGAGATTGCATTGCATATTGTATATGGGTAGCATAGCCTAGAAGTCGAGACCCATCTTGCATTGTGAACTTGAATTTGCATTCTCCTAATTTTTACTTAAGGGGGGTGTTGGTGTAATTAATTATTCACTTAATTACACTTTATTTAATCTTACTTGGGATAATGATTAACATAGTAGCTTGCACATTTGACCCTTAGGGAGATGCATATTTAGTTTCAGATGGTGTAGAAGAAATTCCACTTTAGATGGTGATAGTTGTTATTGTATTCCACTTTATGTGTCATCTCCACCTTTAGTGCACTTAAATCAATTTATCATCCTCCACATGTTGCATATACTGCATTGCATAATGGAGGATGATTCACCTTTGGTAGATGTGATTCCATCTTGTGTAGGTGATAAGCTATCTCTCTCTTATCACATTCTCTTATTGTCTTTCCTTTATAGGCAAGCACATCTTCATTGTACTCATTTATCTATTGGAATTTAGTTATTACATCATTGATGAGAATAAAGTTTTTTCTTGTCCATATTTGTTCTCTCTTTTGTGTTATTCATTGGCCTCTAAATCCTAGTTTGTTGCTATTGGAAAGTTCTTACATAGAGAGGTTTGTAGAATTTGATAACCAAGAGAATGGAATGTTGAAGTAGAATAGATAACCACAATTAGGTCTTAGTTTGAATTGTTATCAAAATTGCTTACCAATATATAATTGATTCAAGTGATTCTAAGACCAACGATTCTAGATAATGACCAAGATTGGCACGCTTTTGAAAATGATGCCCAAAATCCCATGTTTGTTCAACAACCAAGGGAATTTGCTAAGAAATTGCAACCCAATATAGAGGAGGCTTTAAAAAATCAACTTAAAGGAAATAAGCCACCTAAAGGGTTGATAGCCCCAGAGAATCTCTTTGACTTTGAGAATGCAAGGAATAAAAAATGATAATTTGTTGCTAAGAAGGGAGATTATGTTGATGTAGATGTCAAAGATGGAAAAAATATGAAAGAAGACAAAAGGCAATTGATATCCTTGAGAAAAAAGTATGACAAAGTCATAGCATGGACATGTGATGATATAAAAGGATATGATCACAAAGTTATCCAACATACCATTGGACTTGTGGAAGGATATAAACCAATTAAACAAAAGTAAAGGTTGAAGAATCTCAAGATTGAATCTCTCATGGGTCAAGAATTAAAAAGCTTATAGAAACCCAAATCATATACCTAGCTAAGCACACTAATCCCGTACTAGTCTGAAAGAAAAATGAGGATGTTTGTCTCTAAAAATTTATTTGATTTGAATAAAGAATCTCTATAATACCTCTACCCGCTACCTTTTATAGAAAAAATCTTGTAGATTGATGGTTTTTATTTAGTTACAATGAAACATAGGTCAAAAAGGAAGACTAACATAGGACACCATTCACCACTAAGTGGAGAAATTTTGCATATGCCAGAATGCCTTTTAGTCTCTCTAATGTTGGAGCCACTTTCTACTGAGGGACGAATATCCATTTCAAGCTTCAATCGACCTAATTATCTTGATCTACTTGGATTATCTTACTATGTTTTTTAAGAGGAAATCTGACTATTTTGATCATTTGGAAAAAAAATCATAGGTGTCTTGATTTTTGGATATCATTCAACCCCAAAAAATATGTTTTAAGAGTTCTACAACAAATCATTTGGGATATGTTGTTTTAAAAGATGGATTTTATATTGATCTTGAAATAATTAAAACCATCAAGGAATCTCCCATGCCTAAACAAAAAGGAAATTCTATCTTTTTTTAGAAAGATAAACCTTGTTAGTAGATTCATTTTTTATTTCATTAGGCTTCTTAAGCTCATTAAGCTCATGCTACAGAAGGAGCAAATGTTCAATTGGATTCCAAAGGGAAAGTTAGCCTTTGTCATTATATAGAGTTGAAGAAAATTTGACATCCAATAGGTGTGAATAAGGTATCCTAATATTTTTGGACTAGACACCAACATTCCCCTTCAGGATTCATGACATGGCTTAAATGCCTCTTGTGTTCTAGAAGTCTAGTAGTTGTATTAGGCTTTGAGAGGTCAATCTTTTGGTGCAACAATAACCCTAGCTTGTATTAGAGCTTGGTCATAGGTTGGAATCTCCTCGAGTAACACTAAGGGGGATTTTTGGATTGATTGCCAATGTTCACTTTGGGATTTATGACATGTCTTAACCACCTCATCTATTCTATAACTCTAGTGGTTGTATCAAGCATGGCAAGTCACCTTCTGGTGGAACAACAACCCTAACTTGTAACAAATATATGTCACATATCCAAGTGGGTTGGAAGACGTGATGGAGGGAGATATTATAGAAAACTTGGCCAACTAGATTGCTAAGATTTTGGAATATGATGTCAAATTTCAACCCATTAAGATTATTCGTGGTATAGGACTTTGCAAATATTTTGCCAAAGAGAATGAGGAGCTAAAAAAATGGTCGTTAATCAAATTTAGTCAACATGAGATTGAATAGCTAACTGAATCAATTTTATGCAAATTGCTAAGTATCCATCTAATCTACCTACTTTTAAGAGAAAATATTATAGGCTAAGAAGACTAGGATACACTTTTTTTGAAGTCATATTATTTAAAATAAACATTGATGGAGTCCTTTGTTGTGTGAGTAAAAGTCAAGTGAAAGGGATTCTAGATGAAATGCATAGTGGTCTTGTTGGAGGGCATTCCTCTATAATGACAACAATGTTCAAGATAATGCATGTGGGATATTACAAGCTTGCCTTGTTTATAGATTGTTACTAATTAGTCAAAAATTATTTAAAATGTTAGCTCTTTTAAGGAAAAAGATTCCAACCACATCCTTGAGTTATATTATTGTTGCTGAGCCATTCACAAAATGGGGGTTAGATTTTATTAGAATGATCAATCCACTTTCCATCATTAGACATAAATTTATATTGACCACAACAGATTATCACACCCCTTAGGTTGAGGCAATGCCCCTAAAAATAGCTACCAAAAATGAGATAATCAACTTCCTTAGAGAACTAGTATTATTTTAAAACAATGTGAAGGCTTTCAATGGATCCAAGATATTTGAATTTGCAATCAATTATGGGATTTTTTCAAGACTTGTTAAAACTATTATATTCTTAGAAATGGTTTAACAAAATTAGCAAAAAATAAATTGGTCATACTAATCATGTGCCTATGTTTAGAATATCAAAGGGATTACCATAAGAATTTGTTAATAGCCTTATGGGACAATCATCTCATGCCAAAGTAGGTGTTAAAGGCTTCCTCTTATGTGTTAGTATATTGTAAGGAAGTCAAGTTTCCAATATCTGTAGAGATCCCAACATTGCAACTACTCAAATCCCTAAAGATTGAAGAGAGTGTATCCATAGATGTATGGTTGATAGATTTATTCAATGTATAGTAGTCTTGAGATAAAACTCTTGATGTTTTGGATAACCATCAAGAAGTTGTCAAGCAATAGTTGAATAAAATAACCCCAAACCTTGCATTCAAGAAAGGTGACTTCACTTGGGAGTATAATGAGTGTGCTACAAGCCAAGATAGCATGCAAATTTTGACACTTTATGAAAGGGTCTTTCTCTTTTGTGTAAACAAAGTAACACTTTTTAGGTTAAATACCTTTAAAGGAATGCCCTCAAAATCCCAATGAATGGAATTTAATTTAAAGCATTTTCCTTAATTAGACTTGTAAATATTAGTATTATTCGGCTAAGTTACTTGTGTTGTTTTTAACAAGTAACTCTAGGTACCAATCCCTAGGAGTCAAGTTTGGGTTGCACCACCTCATATTCCCTTAAGGTGCCACCTATGTTCTAGACAAAATGTACTAAAAGTCAAACAAACAAAAAAAAAAAAAACTTCAGGTCTCTGCAAACATAGTGATTTTTTTCAGTTTTTATTATTGTTTTTTTATTACAAAACATACAAATCATAAAGAACAAATGATGAAAATTTCAACAAAATCCATTGTGTTCTCAATTTTTCCAAAGGTACATCTCGAGGATAGCTGAGTCCTTCCCTTAATACCATCATTATGTGGAAAGGCATGTACTCCCTAGTTTCTGAACCAACCTTCATGCAATGCTTGCATGTCACCCTCTCCTTTGGCAACGGCTAAAGGGTAAACTATTTTTCCCTACCCCTGTCGCTATGCCTTACCATGTACTGCCCAGGCGTCAGTTGCCCTCTTCCTTGCCTTTCCTTGGGAGTTGTAAATGATGGGACTATCTCTTATGAAATTAGAATCTAGAATAAATGAATGGAAGGAAATTTTGAATGATGTTTGAAAGATCAAGCAGCGCACAAATCAACAGAAGAAATCATTAACCATCAAATTACACTCTTTCTTTGTGACTGTTTAGTCTATTCCTTTGTGTCAGCTTCGTTCTCCATTCTTGTTCAGATGTATTGATTTGAATTTTCCTCTAAGCCATTCAAATTTAGGTATAATGGGATTGCATGGAATTATGGCCTTTGTTTTAAACCTGCTTCTGGTCAACTGTCTTTGCAATCTCTTGAACTCATAAGTAGGAGATATTGAACACAATGAGTCATATTGTAACAATGTCGTCAATATTAAATTATTTAGTTTTCTTAAGTGTACTTAATGAATAGTAATTTATACAAAGTTGTACTTTATGAGTGAATGAAACAAAGTTAAGTGGGTTTAATATTTGAAGAAGCTTTATAATTAAGCATGTTTGAGTTAGAGTAGTATCGGGATGAGTGACCTCTTGGTAAGCCCCAATGAGTGACCTCTTGGTATCCAAAGTATTTGGTGAAATGGAAGAACCTCCCAGTTGAAGACACTACTTAGGAAGGGGTTGAGATTTTTGAACATCCAAGTTTAAGATTGCTTGAGGACAAGCAACCATCTGAGGGAAGGGAATGTAATATCCCCGATTGAGCTAGGGCGACCCAACAAGTGTTTTTTTTATTAGATTTAAAATTTTATGTGTGGCTGATTTTGGTGTGGCCTTAGGTTGGTATATATGGTTGTTTGTGTGTCCATATTGGAACACAATTTTGTTTTGGAATAAGAAAAAATGACCTATTGGCTTGAGGGTGTAGTTGCTTAGCCTTAGTACTCAGGGTGCGTAGCCTCTCCTGGGACAAATTTATAAATTTCAATTGATTGTTTCTACCCTAGCACATTTCAAGGAAACTATTACTTACATTTGTATCCATTATATTTTATTGCAACCTTCTCCTTTGATAAAGTTAGTGATTGCACATAATGTATGCACAACTTCCCTCTCGATCTTGACTTCTAAATCTATCAAGACACATTCCCTCCAAAAAAATGGCATTCCCTCCAATTTTAATAGCCTTAAATGTATTCGTATTCGCCAACCACCCCAATTTTAATATTAATATATGTTGATATATGAGGATGCAAAACTCAAATGATCTTATTCCAAGTGAGTCGCTCGGCCGCATGCTTGGTAAGTTGGGCACGCCATATGTTAGAGACACCAAACTCAAGGGGGAAGTAGTACATGGCATAATTTGCATTGATAGTAGGGGGCGAGGCGGTACATGGCTAGGCATAGTGGCAGGGTAAACAAAATAGTTTACCCTTTAGCCATTGCCCTCAAACAAAGATGAAGAGTTGGTATGAGATGCTAATACCACACAAGATTTGGCTAAAGACTATGGCCTCCAAAGATATCACAACTTTTGTCAAAGCATGAGAGGTTTTAAATCTAAGAGGGTAATTGTATTATATGAAAAGGTGCATATATTGAACAATAAGAGATGTGCGACTATATTACCATTACAAAGAGAATCACTTGGTTATATAGAAGGTAAACAAAATATATCATAATATTATGACTTGTTTCTTAATTTCATGAATTGAGACCTAAAGTGATAATTTTCCTACAAATCTACCATTTTGAAATTAAGTAACAATTTAATATAAGACCTAGTTGATGAACTAGCTAGGTGAAAAAACCCTTTCACACCAATATTTGGGAAAATAAATCTTAATGGTTTGATCATATGTAAAAACATGAGGGAATGATTGGGCTTTGGGAACTAGATGATGAAATCCTGATAGCAATATCACAATTTGACTTGTTGTGGAAAATATCTCCTACTTATCAATTGATGAGCTTAAGGAGCTTTCTAATGAATGGTTCATAAGGCACATGCAACACTTGGTGAAGGTTTTGCAAATGGGGTTGCAAGTAGAGTGGGTTTAACCATGGAGGAAAATTCATAGCTAAGAGTGCTCAAACTAGAGTAGTACTTCAATGGGTGACCTCTCGAGAAGCCCCAATGCTTCACCTCTATGAGCATCTCCTAGATCCAATGAGTGCTAAGTGTTCCATTTATTGTCATGAGAGATGGATTCGGTGAATTGCTACTCATGAAACATGAGTCAATAAGTTTGACTCGAAAACTACACAGTTAAATCCTGATAGCAATATCACAATTTGACTTCTTGTGAAAAATATCTCCTACTTATCAACATCACAAGAACTAAAAAACTTTGGAATTCACCATTTGTTCAAAAATATCATGTTAAGGGTAACAAAGTTTGAAATAAGAAATTATGCTATAGAAATGAAATCAACCATATCTTATTTTCATAAAGACTCGTATGCAAAAATGTAGCAAATAGATGACTAGTTTTTGGTTATGCAAAAAATGTTTTTCCAAGGAGAATTTGTGTGATGAACATGAGAATAAAACACTTTCAAATCGATGCTTGAATTTTTTTAAAGAAATAAAAGATGCTAGTATCTCCAACAAAAGTTAAATACTAATAAATAGTAATAACTTGATAAAAATGATGTACAAATCTCTTGTGGTATACAAAATAACTAGAGATAGAACAAGTATCAATTTTTATTTTAACAATAAATCCATCACATGGTAAAGAGTGCAAGACAACAAGAAGAACATTTAAAATATTGGGAGGGGAAATGTAAGAAGATAAAAGGTCTATATATGAGGTTGGAAATTGAAGAATAAATAAAAGAAAGGACAAAGGAGCTAATTTATCTAGGATAACATAATTTCCTACAATTAAAGGCAAGTATATCACACTAGAGAAAAGGTTTATAATAACATTATAGACTCCATGTGTAATTAATTCCAGTGCCAAATTCTTCACCACTAAGGACATAAATGAAGGAATTGAGATTTTTCAAAGTTGGGTAAAGGTTAATATATAGATGAATTACATTCGATTGAAGCAAGTGTGACCAATATCTCTCATTTTATTGAGCTATACAAAGACAACATGGAGGAGTTCATAGACAAGTCATCTAGTGGTAGAGCACATCTAGCCACATTTGTGAAAAAGGTTAATGCTCTATAAAGATGACCTCATGCTAATGGAAAATATAGTTCGCATTATTCGTAGGATCATTGAAGAGCCCTAAGCTTTTATGTCAAGAGGTAGGGATCCATGTTAATGTTTGCAAGATTAGGGTCATGATCTTTACCTTGAATAAATAAACAAATAAAATTATATTTTGAAGGAAAATTCATTGCATAACTATTAAATAAATTTAAATAATTTAGCCTCGATTTTCATAGTGACTTCAATTGCGAAGCTTGTATGACAAAAGTAATTCAAAAGGAATGGCAAGATTTGTACATGTTTGAAAAATATATAAATTGGCTATAGGATGTGAAAATTTTAAAAAATACATTATTTGGTTTTCTTGTTATATTTTTGGTGCTATATGGTGGTGAATATTGGGGTAATAACAGATCAATATCAAAATGAAGACAATTCAAAATATTTTTATATGAGTAAAAGTGTATAATATTCAAGTGAAATGCATTGATTCGTGTTTCACAAGAACACCTCTCATGAGAATGAATGGAACATCTCTCATGTTAAAGTATTTGTTTTTTTGTGTTATTTATAAAAGTTATATATAACAAATATTTATGATTAATAATAACTATTAGGTCCATTTAAGTTGCATATATGTTATATTTCATATAGTTATACAATATTCTATTAACAACAAATGATAATTTTAAATTCAGTTAGTAGAGATTTTTAGATTAAGCTTTGGTCAAATGTTCAAAAAGTCATTTTTAGACACATTTCACTAGGTGCACTATTTTAACGAGTTGCATGATGAGTCACACCTTCAAACCTTAGTTGTAGGTAGTTCAATGTCCATTTTACATTTCAAAAAAAAAATGGTGGTCTTATGACATCCTATATAGCGGTTACATGTTGACGAAGTTAGCCCTCACGACTATGGTTCCTCTCCCCTACTTATTGCATACAAGTGATGCTCACTAAGTTGAAGCATTGGGGCTTACCAAGAGGTCACTCATCCGGATACTACTCTAACTCAAACATGCTTAATTATAAAGCTTCTTCAAATATTAAACCCACTTAACTTTGTTTCATTCACTCATAAAGTACAACTTCATATAAATTACTATTCATTAAATACACTTTAAAAAACTAAATAATTTAATATTGACGACATTGTTACAATATGACTCGTTGTGTTCAATATCTCCTAGTTCTGAGTTCAGGAGATTGCAAAGACGGTTGACCAGAAGCAGGTTTAAAACAAAGGCCATAATTCCATGCAATCCCATTATACCTAAATTTGAATGGCTTAGAGGAAAATTCAAATTTATACATCTGAACAAGAATGGAGAACGAAGCTGACACAAAGGACTAGACTACACAGTCACAAAGAAAGAGTGTGATTTGATGGTTAACGCTTTCTTCTGTTGATTTGTGCGCTGCTTGATCTTTCAAACATCATTCGAAATTTCCTTCCATTCATTTATTCCGGATTCCAATTTCATATGAGATAGTCCCATCATTTACAACTCCCGAGGAAAGGCAAGGAAGAGGGCAACTGACGCCTGGGCGGTACATGGCTAGGCATAGCGGCAGGGGTAGGGCAAAATAGTTTACCCTTTAGCCGTTGCCCTCTCGTTCCATCTTAATTGCCTCGTTTTTATAAATGGTGATGCTAGGAGCTGTATGTACCGCTTCTTTGATTGTTGTTGCTTCTCAAGAAAGGTAAATTGGCCTTATAACTACCATCATTCTGAGCGATGGCTGAGAAAAGAACAAAGACAAGTAAGGCAAATTTCATTAGGTTTTCAAGCTACAAGGTGAAACTGTAAATTCTTTTCTCTCAAGCCTGTGAGAAGAGTCGTTAGGAGGGTTGTTAGGAAATTAATTATTGTGCAATGGTTAAAGGAGGATGTTTATGGATATGGATATGTTTCGTAAGCTTCAATATCAAAAACACCAATGCCAATGGTAGAGAACACCAAGTTGTTAAAAGTTGACAAATCGCAAGGACCCAGTTTTGTTTAAAGATTTTCCTGATCAAATTCATGAACTAGAGCTGCAATTAAATTATAAAAATCTCTAGGAGGGAGCCTCGTGAAGAATGCAAGATATAGTAGGAAAACACGATGGGGTTTCAGCTTTGGGATTGTGGGATTGTACAATATATGCTTTCATTTATACATTCATGCCCAGAATTAATTAATAGCATTATGTGTTGCATACTTCGACAAGCATGCTGGTTTAATTCGAGGAAAGAAGTTAAAAGTTGTTCATTAGCACACACCTTATGAAAAATATGCTCTGTATCCGCTATGATTCTATAGCTACAAAGGTTTTTAACAAAAGACAAATGGAATGGTGTTGGGCGAAAAAATACCCAGCTCTCTATTTCTGCAATGAAAAAATGAATAGAAATAAAGCATTGTTACCACATATCTCTATGAGCATTAAGATGAAAATAAATATGATGGGAGAGATGTTTTCTCAGTGCTGGCTTTTTTATTTGGTTTGAACAGTGATGATTCAGTGGAACGAGTCCAAATGGACCTAGCTCTTCAGCTGAGAAAGCAGATAGAATATGCTGGGTATGATTTAATGCAGATATTATTGAAGATTTCACAAGATTGTCCCAACAGGATTCTACTATTAGGTTAAGTGCAAATCAAATGTCTTGGTTTAAGGGATTTACATGTCTTGGTTTAAAGGAGTAAACCCCAGTATACTGGATCTTTCAAACAAATTTCACTGTGTTAAAGGTCCAGGGCTTTACTAGAGAACCCTTCAGGTATCTTGGCCTTTAAAAGTTTGTAGACTGGGAAGAGGTAAACAGATGATTAATGAACCCCAATTTTGTGTGGGGTAGACTGACTCTAGAGAAGAGAAAGGCCGAAGTGATACTCCATTCCAAGTTAGCTTATTTAGGCCTTGATTTAATTTGCGATTATTGAGATTACTTGTGATCCACTTTTCATGATCCTATTGGAACTCTAAGAAGAATCCTTAGATAATCAGAATGATGTTTCTGGATTCAATTGTGTCATCGTTTTTATCAACATTTCGGATTACACTCTGTGATCACTTTTGTTCTCTATTATTCATCCTACCATTCATCCTGATGATAGATCACATCCGAAATGGTGATACAAAAATGACAACACAATTGAATCCAGAAACATCATTCTGGGAATCCAAACAGATTGCCATTAGACATAGAGCATCTAGGCTCAGGTATTTAGTATTTTATAAAGTGCCAGCACATGCCAATCCATCAGAAGATGTCTTCTACAAAAATTGATTTACAAAAAAATTATTGAAGTGATGAAAAATTGTTGCTTTAGGATTTATAGGCCAACAAGAGATAGGAGAGATGGCTAGAAGGAAGGTGGGAGTTGGGTAAGTTATCTGAACAAAAAGAATGTATTGAGAAATTAAGCAGTAGCAGACAAGAGCATAAAAAGAACATTTCCATCACAGATTTTTCTCTCTGGCTCAGAGAGAAGATGCCAAAAGCACTGCTGAAAATGAAAATAACATATAAGGAGCAAGATGGTGTTGGAAGCATTTGTCATTGTTTCAAAAGTTCTAACTGTTAATGTCTGATATAAATGCTGATACAAATGTCAGTTTTTAACCCAATTCACGGTACAAATCTTCAAGGAGGTGATGACTACTGAGTCAACAATCTCAAGAATCTCCCTCTCAGCACCTACAAAACCTTCAGCACCCACTGAAGGAAGACTCAAATCCATGACCCAAGGCCCACTCCTTGAAAGTTTTTTCCATTGCACAAAAAGCTTGAACTCTTAATGTCCGATATAAATGCCAGATTTTAACTTGATTCAAAAAACGAATCTCTAAAGAGGAGCTGACCACCAAATCAACAATTTCAACAGATGGATTGTATAACAAGAACTAGAATAGGAAGAAGAAGAGGATGTTGCTATTTTTGCTTAAGCCCTTGCATCTCTAGCTATAGTATAATACGTAAGTTTATACCCCTCTTCTCTCTTCTCAATCTTCGGTTGGTCTAGTCCATACTGTTGCTTCTATCTCCACCCTCTTGTAATCTCTGTCACTCTACTTCTCCAAGATCCCACGATGCAGTTTTTGGCTCATGTTTTGTAAATGGGGTTGCAAGTAGAGGGGGTTTAATCATGGAGCAAACTATGTAGTTAAGCACATTTGAGCTGGAGTAGTACTGGGATGGTGACCTCCCGCTCTTCACCTCTAGGCATCACCTAGATGCAGTGATTGCTATTTGTTCCATGATGTTTTGTAAATCGGGTTGCAAGTAGAGGGGATTTAATCATGGAGAAAACTGTGTACTTAAGCGCATTTGAGCTGGAGTAGTACTGGGATGGTGATATCCTGCTCTTCACCTCTAGGCATCACCTAGATGCAATGATTGCTATTTATTCCATGATGTCTCTGACATCGACTTTCCAATTCATTATGGATGTCCAGCAATTAAGCATAGGTGTAAATGTGGCAGCTGAAGGTTCCTTGCAAAATATTACAAAGGTCCAAACACTCATTGAGAAGCTGTGTGATAGATGAAATTATTTCGACCATTAATAGAAGATTGGTAGCCATACAAATCAGATAATTCATTAGCTGCCTTGAAAACTAAAGAACGCTTTATGTTGGATTCTTATAGAAGGGGCCTTCTGAAAAATAGAGTTGCGGTTTCTTTTTAGGAATGATTTAAATGTTGTGGTTCCATGAATTTTGTAGTCTAAATACTAACTTCTAAGACGCTGGTGGTCTCATGAATACAACACTTTTCTTTTGCATAGTTTGTGAAAAAGAAAAAGAATATTATTTTAAAATTAAATATTCTAAAAATAACAAAAAAACATTTCTACAGAATCAAGATGCAGTATTGAATAAAATATTTATTTAATTAAAAATAAATAAATTATTTTTAAAATTTTAATATTAATCACTAATTCTCACCTTCCACAAACAAAAGAAAGAAAAAAAATTAATTATTTTAAATTTCTTCCAGATATTCAAGTTTTAGAAATTAAAGTTTTTATGAACAGTTTTTTCCTTAATTAAGTTTTTGTTAAGATTTCAATTAATACGGAAATGGGTGTGCAGTGTGCACAGATCAAGATGCCAATAAAATATTTTATTATTTATTTTTTTTCAATTTTTTAAATTTTCTTAAATTCATCAATAATTATAACCTTCCACAACCAAAACTATTTAAAAAAATCAATTATTTTTAATTCAGCCGAGAGGCTTATTTCTGGTAGGGTTGCTATAGTTTTCCATACTGGCAGACAACAAACTTCACATAATAGAATATTTAAATTTGAATTGCATACCCTTGTAATAACCCGACGCATCTCTAACCTACTACAAATTTAAAACAAGCTAGAGTTGAAGCAAATGATTTATATCCTCATAATTTTCGACAGTTCATCATGGATAACATAGATGATTATGTTTTATTGGCCGTGGATAAAACTAATGCTTTTTCGATCATGCCACAAATTGAGGCCCTTTAGAAATGGTTTAATCAGGCGAGTGATTGTTTATTAAAACTGGTTTTAGATTTGTTTGTATCAATCTAATCTCTTTGTTTTAATATTTTTTACGAAACTCACTCTAGATATGATCAATTTAATTTTCAATTTTCAGTGTTTTTTTATAAAATTTGTTCTAGACTTAATTTTTATAAGATTTCATTAGTCTGTATTATTGTGTGCATTGTTTGGAACCTATATCGATATGTGAATACTTTTGGTGATTGAATTCTTATTTCTATTGTTTACAGGTGTTATCCATCTCCATTACCTTTATCTTATCTTACCCCTCTCTTCACTATCTACTTCTCATTATCTATGTTTTATTTTTCAATTTCTCTTCGATCTTCTATATATATATATATCACCTCTTCCTTCTTCTTTGCCTTTTCCTTCTTGTTTATCTCCCTCGTACATGCACATCCTCTCTTTCTATTTTTCCCTCCTTATTTTTTATCAATATCATTTTTTTAACTTACCCTCTCCCCCCCCCACCCTCTCTCTCTCTCCATTTATTCATCTTATTCAATCCCCCTAGCTTGTCTCCCCAATGAGCACAACTTACATGAGGTATGAGTAAAGTGGTTTAATTTATCTCTCTTAAGTATCTTGCATTCTCTTTCATTTTCTTTTGATGTTTAGTATTGATTGCTAAGATGTTTTGGCAAGCTGGAATGCAAAGGGATTGCATCAAATTTGATCGTGGTTACACTGCATAATGTGATCGGATGTGAGTATTTGGTCAACTGCTCTTACATATGGATTTTTAGAGCCTAAAAAAATTAAAATTCTTATGCCCTTACATGTTTTATTACATGCTGTAAAACTTGTTGAGGTAATGGTAGCATTTACACCAATGTTGTAAAGAACATTTTTTTGGAGTTTTAATTGGTTGCCTAAACCTTTCTCTGAGAGATTTGAGTATTCAATAAGTTGTAGATCCAAAAATGAAAACTAGAATAGACGATTCATGTTTGAGCATACAAGATTAAAAAATGAAGCTTCAAATTTGTCCTTTTACATTCACATTTAAAGAAAAACTCCTAATATTTTAAAATGCATTTTACCAACAAGTGTGAGTAATAAAGTTTTTTCTTATTAATTAAATCATATTGATTTAATTATTAAGTCACTTATTATCTCTAGTTTACTTAAGCTAAACTTTGGGCATATAATAATTAATTCTTTCATTAATTATTATCATGCAACCTATGCTTTACTTGTTAAGATTTTGATCTCTTTTTATAAGGATTGATCTCTTTGTAAAACATTCATTCACTTTTGATAATAACAATCTCTCTTTTTGGTCATCAGGAACGTTTCATCTATGGATTTGGGAATTCCAACCTCCATAGCTTTTGCTCCTCTCTTTTTGTGACAGGTGTTTGCATGTAGGTGATTCTTGGGAGTTGTGGGGTTGATCCTTAATCAACTTCAACATGGTATTAGAGCTCTAGATCTTCATGTACTCGTTCTGTTTATGAGAAGTATGGCTTGGCTTTTAGATTTGTGTTTTTTTTTTCGGAGGGTTTCTATTCTTCAGAACATTTTTTATTATCTGGGGGTCACTGATTTTTGGGACACCTTGAGCCCAAACGGACATCGTTGTTGAGCTCAAAATGGCCAAAAACCCCTATTTTCATATAAAATTTGTCCAATTTGGACACAATTGGAATCTAAGACAAAAACTAAAAATTGCTCCTAGATTTGGCACGTTTCTTGAGGCAATGATTTTATTATTTTTTGGCACAAAAATCAAGATTTTGGTACGAAAAATAAGGTTGTGGCACAAAAACCAAGGATTTTTTCCACAAAAATTGAGGTTTTCTAGTACAAAAATTGAGACTTTTGGTATAGAAATTGAGATGATTTCCAGTGTAGAATTGGCACTCTTCTCGAGGCAATTTTGGTACAGAACTGACATGCTTCCCAAGGTGATTTTGGTACGAAACATACACGCTTCTTGAGACAATTTTTGGTATGAACTGGAATGCTTCTCGAGGTAACTTTTGGTATTGGCAGGCATGCTTCCTGAGGCATTTTGGCACAAGTCTTGAGGCGGTGATTTTTTATTTTGCCCTTCTAGCTCTTTTTTGACCTGCCTGTGGTTTTTTGGTGGTAACTTGCTCCTCTAGACTCTATTTTCACAAACGAGATATTGTCAAAAAGATTAATTTGAACCCGTCATGATGGTGTAGATTATTTGGACTTTTGATGTTGTTTGGTTTCCAATTTATGAAGTCAAATTCATAGGTCCTATTTTGCACATCGGGAGATACATCTTGAGACATTCTATTTTCCAAATTTTGCTCAAAGTACATCCCATTAAATTTTTTAATTTTTTGTATTTTGGTGGATCTCTTGGTTGTTTCAGGTTCAGGGTTCGATTTTGTTGCTTTAGAGGATTTTTCTTGGGTTGTACTATCTCTTGTATCAACCTTATGTCTCTTTTGAATTTTTTTGTCATCTTTTTTAGACTTTTTTACAAATGCATTGAGATAAAGTGTCACTCTATTGCATTTTGGGATCTTGCACATCTTTGTGTTTTTTTGTACTTGCACTATATTATAAAGTACCTTGAGGGGTTTCATGTTGGCCATATTCACCATCTTCCTTGGTCAAGTGAGTGTTCCTTCACCGACATTAACCTCATGATGTGTTGATGACATGTGTCATTATAGGTGTTTGTACTTCTTTTGCACTCTTGATGTTCCTGAGTCTTATTTTTGTAGGAGATATTAAATTCAATTTCAGTGTTCATGTCTTAACTCTCAACATTATAGGGGGTTGTGTTGGTTCTATTGCTTTCATGGTTTGATAGAGTGAGCTATGTATTTAGTATTTGATCCTATGTACTAGGTGATTGCAGTGGCTGGATACCTATGCATTTCGGTGAGATTGATCATTTACCATATAGACCTTATTTCCTTTTTTTGGAGGCCGTGAAGATACCTTCTATCTTCAATTGATCATCTCTTCAGACTTAGTTTTCTTTGCCTGGTCATGTTCTATACAGTGGAGGTTCTTTAGATCAACAGTTTGGTAGTGTTTGCAGCTTCATGTTTCAGTGGTGTTCTTTACGGTCATCTTTTGTTCCTAGATCTTGGACATTCCCTAGTTTGGAGGCTTCTTCAATCCTTCACTAGCTCTTTTCAACATTATTTCCATCTCTTTTTGGAGTAGAGTTTTTCCCATGTGGTTTTCTCTATTTCTCCTCTTTTCAAAAATTTGGTTGTGCTTGGGTACCTCATCACGCCTTGTTATCGGGAACCAAGTTTACTTTCAGTAGTAGTTTCTAGATTTTTAGCTACTCCCTAAGTTTATCTTAAGGGGGGGTGTTAGAGTAATAATATTTTTTCTTATTAATTAAATCATATTGATTTAATTATTAAGTCACTTATTATCTCTAATTAACTTAAACTAAACTTTAGGTATATAATACTTAATTCTTTTATTAATTATAATCATGCAACCTAGGTTTTACCTGTTAGCCCTTTGATCTCCTTTTATAAGGAGTGATCTCTTTGTAAAACATTCATTCACTTTTGATAATAACAATCTCTCTTTTTGCTCATCAAGAATGTCTTGTCTATGGATCTGGGAATTCTAACCTCCATAGTTTTTGCTCCTCTCTTTCTGTGATAGGTGTTTGCATGTTGGTGATTCTTGGAAGCTATAAGGTTTATCCTTCATCAACTTCAACAAAGGGTGGGAATTTGATTAGTTATTTATAGTTTTATATTTTGATTAACAAAAGTTTTGGAAGATTTATTATTTGGTTGGTCAACATTCTCTCCCCTTCCCCCCTCCCTCTCCACCATGGCCTTTATAATATTATCTGAATCTACCTTTCTATCAACGTAACCATTGCACCTTATTGGGGTGCAATTGCTAGTTTTTTAATTAATTTTAAGTTTTGATTAATGATACATTATGATCCCTACATTGCCTCTTGATTCAGGAGGAACAAAATCTCTTTATGAATAGATTTTTATCTTAATTGAGATTTTATTAAGATTTCAAATAGAAAGTAGGTTTTATATTTTTAAAACACTTCCATAATGTGCGGATCTGGAAGTTTCATCTTCTTACATATAAAGATTGTGAGCACATTTGAACCTGTAAGAGCATGTAAATATGTAGGATATTATTTCTTTATTTTTCTAGTGTAATTTTAGATGTTTATGTGAGTAGATAAATAATTGCATTTGAATTCCCATAGTTGTTTCGTTGCTTCCTAATTTTGATATGAAAGCCATTCAAGATCCTCAAACTATATGAAACTCTCTTAAGGCTTATACATTTGGAGCAGCCCACCATGATCATCCATTTCTAAACAATGCCTTTTATCCCCCCTTAGACTGCTTTTGTAGCTGCGATTTTTTTAGAATGGAAGAAAGTATTTCAAAATTTACCATTTTTCTAAGTTGTAAGGCAAAGTCCACTAATGAGAGAACGTATGGACATACATTGTCACTAACAGTTGATATACATGATGCTCAAATAAAGGTGATAGTGGTGATGTAAAGAAGCTTGTTGGCAATATGGTCAGATATATGACTTGATGGTTGTCATTTATGGCAACATATATTCAACATTTCATTTATGCATTTAAATTTAGAAAATTGTCTGAGTGTTAGACAATTTACAATAACACACTGTGTAGATGTTAAGTGTACGGATGACTTGTTGGGAGTTAGCTCATGCGCAATATGTATATGGACAGTACGACACGAGATATGGTTAAAATACCAGTGAAGGTATTTGACAGTATAGAACAAAGCATAGCAGAGAATTGGATTGTGTGACCTTAGGAATTATTTTGGTTATGAAATAATTACTAAGTTATGATGAGCCGACTATGTGGATATTAATCCATAAGTTATTTTATATTATATCAAGCGTGTGAACACATGAAGGTTGACTGAGCATAGTTTTGTAATTAAATGCAAGGTATAAGTAAAGATCTTATCTTGCGAAGATAAGTGTGTTATCTATGATAGACAAGCATGTGTTATGTGATGCGAACTTTTGTACAAAGAAGCTTGAATGTATTGCAAGCCTTATATGATGTGAATTTTGATGTATGATTAGAATAGGTGCGAAGCACAATAGACAACAAGTATTGTATGTATATCTATTCTTGTGAAGAACTGAATTGTATAATTGCATATTAGGGTAGTGGGCTCTTCTTGCATACATTGTATTTGTTCTACCAACTCCTAACATGGTTGAAGCAACTCTTAACAGGGTTGAGGCTTCTAACAAGGCCTAGTCTCGTAACAGGGACTCAAGACACTATATGTACTTCATAGACTACTAACAGGGTCAATATCCTTAACAGGATCCTATTGTTTAGTGAATCATCTAGTGGGTATCATCCCCACTGGGGTTTTCCCTTGGCTACGATTTCCCTAGTTAACAAATAATGGTGTTATGAGTTCATTGTGTGCATGGTTATATTTACTATTCAACATTGTTGGTTTACTTTCATATGCAAGTTATAAAGTAATTAACAATATTCAGTTGTGGGCAAAAGTTTGTAGAATATTAATTTACACCCCCCCTCTTAGTATCATATATTTCTAACAATTGGTATCAAAGCCTAGTTACTTTGAAGAATTTTAATAGCTTAAGTGAGATCCCTAAAGCTATGGAATAGTTGAAGAAAAACCTAGAAGAAGCTCTCGAGTAGATTGACCTTCTTATTGAAGAAAGAGATAACCTAAAAGATAGATATGAAGATGTGAAAGTTTTCACTGGCAAGTTAAAAGACAAGATTGATGATTTAGAATCTTGCAAGGAATCAATTGCATAGACTAGTGACAATGATATCTTGAAACATGAATTGAAAATAGTTGAGCTGAAGTTGAGTTTTAAGAGAAATGGTGGTAAGAATGAACTGGATCTAAAAACTGAGAATGCAGATCTTAGATCTCATTTAAGTCAAGTTACATTTGAACTAGATACTACCAAGATTGAACATGTTAAGTTAGAGAAGTACAATATTATTGTGAAAGGAGAATTGACATAAGCTGAGAAACTATTAGAGAAACATTATTCCAATAGTGAAAAGATAGATCAGTAGAAGACGAGACTTGGATATTTGATTGGAGAAAAATCAAGCAAGAAAGTTGAAACCAAAAGAGAACCAGATCTAGTCATTGAATCCCTTAAGGAATGTGATCTAAGTAAGGTAGAATCAATAACATCTACTAAAGTATCAAAAGAAGTTGAGTTAATTGATTTGTTGGCTAAACTTGATGAACCTAAGAAACTAGAGCAAGTTGATAAACCTAAGCAAGATGAACCACCCAAGGAAGTAAGATGTGAGTTCAGAGGTAGATGCTTCATATGTAATGAAGTTGGACACATGAAAAGAGATTGCATAGGTAAGTGTTTTAAACCCATTACTAATTTTTATTGTCATAATTGTCATAGTTATGGACATAAGGCAGTGGAATGTAAGAAACCTAAGTTTGATGGTAATAATGTAGATAGTAGAATGTCTAGGAATACTAACCCCATGGGTATTGAAAGAGGAAGAGCACAATATAGATCCAATGATGGAGAGACATCTAATGGAGAGAAGAACTAGTTCGTGTGTTACAAGTGTAACAATCTTAGACACATTGCAAGGAATTGCAGAGCACCTGAGAATCAAAATGGAACTAATCAGAGAAGAAATGCACCTATTGTCAGTTATGTAATAACTTTGGACACACAAAAAGATATTGTAGAATGGACAAAAGGGACATTAATAGGAATCCAGATAATAGAGGGAACAACAATAGAAATGACAAAAGGAATGATAATAGCAGTAACAATAGTTAGAAGAAAGCAATTAAGGAACATGACGAATTCAATGAAGTGTTTGTATAGCTAAAGATCCATAAAGCTCTTATACAGTTTTGGAGGAACAATTTTCGATGCACCTGATAAGACATTGAAGTCACAAATTGTTTGTGACTCATCCTATCTGAATTAAGTAGCTCTAGTAGTAGCAAAGCATTAGTTGGTCAAAATTGATGTTAGAGAGAGAATTGGAAGTTGTGCAATTAACAGGAGGTTAAGGACATAAAGAGAAGGCTATGGTCAAGTGTGCAAGTTTTGATATGATCACAGTGACAAAAATTGTAAAATCAAGCTTATTGGTATACAGAGATAGTATTTGAGTCTGTGGTAGATACACATTTAAAGCGCAAAGCAATTTGAAATGATTTAAGGATTGCAAGCAAGATTATATGTATCATTTGTTCATGTGAAGTGTCTTGAGCGAATTAAAGAGTGATTTGACAATGAATTGAAGTGTGAAGTGTAGTTTGAGAAGCGAAAAGTTGCAGAAGCCCTAAATCACATTTTAAAGGTATTTTACAAAGCTTGAATCCAATTTTTCAATAATTTCAATTACAGTTCAAATGGCAAGTCAGAAAGTGCATGATATAAGTGATAGACTGCATTATGAATTCAAGAAGTATCCATTTGTATCATTATTGGATGATCTGATGGGTGCATTTTTGCAAGTTCCAAAAAATGTATTGCATGTCAAAGATATAAGAAGCTACATTCACTGTAAGATTGAGAGCATAGGTGATGATGAAACTCATGAGGATTTAGGAAAGATGTGCAGCAATGACTTATCTTTGAAGTCTAAGTATGCGCACCTAGAGAATTTGAATCTAGTGAAGTATATGTTTTATACGGAGTTCAACAATCATGATTGGACCCAAATTATTTTGAGTAGGGTACATGATGATATGTTTTGGTTAGGAGATGAGAAGATTGTTATTGACAATGACCTAATTCACAAGGTCATAGGATTGAGCAATGAAGGATGTAATCTTGTAAATGAGAAGAATGTCAGGAAAATGGTTGAGATGAACCTAAAGATGAAGTTTGATGGAAGGAACATGAAGGTTGAACCTATTCAGGATAGAGGAGTAAAGTTGTTAACCAAGATATTAGGGTACAAGTTGAACCATGGATCAAGGGTCAACTCAGTACCGACTGGATTTCTTCATGCGGCTTATGTAATTGAAGTTGAAGGAAGAAAGGTTAACTTATGCGAGATTATTAGAATGCAATTTTTGGATAACACTGCAAGGTTGAAGAAAACTAAGAATGCAATATTCATATTTGAGTCCTTGTTGACTCATATATTCTTTTATGTTACAAGGGAGTTTTTAGGATTGATAAATTGGGTTAGAAACAAGTGCACAATGCAGATGGTGACTCAATGCTACAGATCCAAGCCAGAGAATGTCAAAGATGATGACATTGATAGAATGATGAAAAGTTTCCATTCAAAGATGAAATTGAGGTATATAATACCTCCCTGTATGGCAGAGAAGTACAAGGAAGGTTTATGCTCCATGGTGGAGACAGACAACACCTGCATGGAAGAAATGATTCCCAAAGTCAATTCATTGAGCCTATGGGTTATGAGATGAGTGTAGAGATCATAGAAGGTTATGCCAAGATCACACTTGAATCTAAGCAGGACATAGAGTGCCCTAGATGGGGAACCTATGAGGAGAGATCAAGAATAGTTTAGTTTGAATTATATAGCAAAGAAAGCAGGAAAAAGATTGAAAAGGAGAGATTCCATTCTTAAGGAATCTAGCATGACAAGACAAGAGTTCAATGAAATTAAAGGAAATGCACTAGAGATGAAAGCCAGTGGTCAAACTGAGGCGTTGGCAGCAACTCTCATTACTGTGGCAGGACCTTCAAAAGGAGTAACAGTGGCACAACCTGGTGCACAAGCTCCTATTACACCTTATGTAGTAGTTGTGCAAGTGCAACCAGTGAGAGAAAGACATGAATAGATTAGGAGGCAACCAAAGGTGGAAGCACCTACTGTGCAGAGGAAATAAAGGAGATTGGTAAAGGTTAAGAAAGAACCTGCACCACAAGCCAAGAAAAGGGTCAAGTAGATTGCCAGTGGTCCAAGAAAGAGGAGGAAAACAATGCAGATAAGTAGTTCACAAAGTTCTAAAGATGAAGGTGGAGATAAACCTGTTGAACAAGATGCACAAGAAGCAAGAACAACGGCAAGAAAGTAAGTTTGGAAACCCAAGGTAGAGAATTTGAATATGGAGATAATAAATGATGATAATTTTGTACAGTTGAATAAATATTACAATATGTATACTAATATGGATAGAAGGCAGTTAGAGAATGCTATTATAAGAAATATGATATTGAAGAAGAAGAAATTTGAGAATATACAAAATGAATTTCCTAAAGACCTATACAATAGATTGATTAATAGGAAGAAGATAATGTTGGAAGAGGATTTGAATATGAGGATCACAACAATAAATAAACTATGTGATGTTGGATCCAAAGAGGAATCAGATAGAGTTTTGAAGGGTATCGAGCCCTTGTTGAGGAAAAAAAGAAGAGCAATTCTTTTGATGGGAGGCAATTGTGAGGAAGTTAGACAAGAAACAGAGGAGGCTATAGTAAAATATATGTCCTCGGTACCTAAGGTGATTGCACGAAAAAAGGCTAATATTCTAGTGTATGTACATGCAAATACACCTTCCAGTAAAAAGGAAGAAGAAGAGGAGACACAACACGCACCCTCACCACCTCACATCATTATGGGTAATGAATCTATACAAGTGGATAATACACACATAACTGTGGATATAAAGGAGAATCCTTTTGTAGGATATGGAGTGATTATTATTGGCAATATCACTGGGCCTACTCCAACTCTGATGATGAGGAAGAGGAAAAGAAGAAAGGAGCAGAGGTAATGAGAAAGGAAAGGGTACAAAGAGAATAGGCGAAGATGAAAATGAAAGAAGAGGAAGCAAAGAAGTTAGAAGAAGACAAAAAGAAAAAGGAAGAAGAAAGGAGGAAAAGAGAAGAACAAAATTTAAAAAAACAAAAAAAAAAAAACAAGAAAGTTGAAGAAGAAGCAACGAAAGAAGCAGAAAAGACAGCTGAAGAAAAGAAGAAGGCTGAGGAAGAGAAGAAGAGCACATAATTGAAGGCAATTCCACTCATTCCTACATCAACAACATTAGAAATAGTACCAGTACCATCTAATGATGATGATGATTATTAGAAGGGTTTGATGATCACATTGACTAATTTGTTTGAGAAGAACAAATTAGTAAAGTCTTTGGAGAAGACTCTAATTGAAGTCTTGGACAAAATGCAGAAGACAGTTACTTCAAATGTAGCCATTCTAGAATTGCAGTCGTAGGCCATGGAGTTGGTGAAAATATTTGATAAGGAATTCACAACTTTAGCAGAAGTAGCTTCAGCAAAAGCTTAGGTAACACATGATGAAACACTATTCAACACAGTATGCACTAATGTGCGCAATGATCTGAAGGCACTTGATGGAAACATCAAGTGATTGAGAAAGCATATTGATGAAGGTAAAAGACTATATGGATAATGTGCACAATCATACAAGTATCTTACAGACTTTGAGTGTCAGATAAAAGGCAAGTTGAGCGAACTTGAAATATTTTTTTGTCAAGTTCCAACTCCCAAAACCTAGAATTGAAGACTATTGAGCAGAAGTAGAGAAGATACATGGTATGATCAAAGACTTGGAATCTGAGAAAGAGAAAGCAACAAGGAGATTCTCTAGTCTTAGAGAAATTTTGTTGTCTAAAATCAATATTTTGCAGAGACAACTTGAGGAGTGTCTTACAGCTAAGGCTTCGTATGACAAGTTTTCCTATACTGACTTAAGTGCAGTTGAAGTGGCATCCCATGCACTTTGTGCACTAATTAGCATCCCAGAGACAGTGAAGGACAACTAGAAGAAAGAGATAGAATGACTAAAGGTTGTGTATGCAAATTGTTTTTCTAGATTAACAGGTTGATTAGCAGCAGTACACCAAATTTATGTATATAGTTTTGGCACCTTTGCCATTGATGTCAAAGGGGGAAAGTAATAAGTAAGGAAAATTGCATGTTTGTTTATGAAAGTACAAAGGAGTATACACAAAGGGGGAGTAATATTGTATATGTAAGCTATTGCAAATGGAAGTGCACTTATGTATCAATATAAAGGAGTGATAAGAGATGTAATGATCCTTCAAAACATGAATAAAATTGTTATGCTTTGAAGGTAATTTTTTAGTTACTTTTATTTTGTTTTTGTTATTTATGATATCATTTTGGGACTTAGCCAATTTTTCCAAATGTTCTCATCAATGCCAAAGCGGGAGATTGTTGGCAATGTGGTCAGATAGATGACTTGATGGTTGTCATTTATGACAACATACATTCAAAATTGCATTTATGCATTTAGAGTTAGAAAATTGTTAGAAAATTGTCTAAGTGTTAGACCGTTTACAATAGCACAGTGTACATATGTTAAGTGTATAGTGTATAGATGTTAAGTGTACGGTGTACAGATGTTAAGTGTACGGACGACTCGTTAAGAGTTAGCTCATGTGCAGTTGAGGGAAGCTTCATGACAGTATCATGATGTCGTGTGCTAGTGCACATATATGTACAGATAGTACGGTGTGAGATATAGTTAAAATACCAGTGCGAGTATTTGATAGTGCAGAATAGAGCATAGAAAAGAATTGGATTGTACGGCCTTAGGAATTATTTTGGTTACAAAATAATTACCAAGTTATGATGAGCCGACTATGTGGATATTAATCCATACATTATTATATATTATGTCAAGCATGTGAACACATGAATGTTGACTAAGCATAGTTTTTTAATTATGCAAGGTATAAGTAAAGATCTTATCTTGCGAAGATAAGTGTGTTATCTATGATAGACAAGCAAGTGCTATGTGATACGAACTTTTGTACTGAGAAACTTGAAAGTATTGCGAGCCTTATGTGATGTGAATTCTGATGTATGATCAAAACAAGTGGGAAGCACAATAGACATCAAGTATTCTATTTATATCTATTCTTGTGAAGAACTGAATTGTATAATTGCATGTTAGGCGATTGGAATCTTCTTGCATAAAGTGTATTTGTTCTACCAACTTCTAATAGGGTTGAAGAAACTATTAACAGAGTTGAGGCTTCTAACAAGGTCTAGTCTCCTAACAAGGAATCAAGGCACTATATGTACTTCATAGACTCGTAACAGGGTTAATATCCTTAACACGATCTTGTTGTTTAGTGAATCATCTAGTGGGTATCATCTCCACTAGGTTTTCCCTTGGCTTGGGTTTCCCTAGTTAACAAATAATGCTGTTAGGAGTTCACTGTGTGCATGGTTATATTTACTGTTAAATATTGTTGGTTTACTTTCATATGCAGGTTATAAAGTAATTAACAATATTTAGTTGTGGGAAAAAGTTTTTAGAATACTGATTCACCACCCCCCTCTCAATATTATCTATTTCTAATAGAGCTTTGGTAGAAGGAGGAGATGTAGGTTGTTGCCAAGGTCGAGTAGTGGGCTAACGATGCCAAAATGTTTAGGAATTGAATTGGTATTTTGGTATTGGTTATGTGATTATTTATGCGAAGGCAATCGACAATTTATTATATTTGGAAAGTTTTAAAAGTATAGTTGGATATTAAGAAGTGATTCTTATCATTGGAACATATAACTATTGCCACATGTTGTATAAAACAAAGAGAGAATCATGTAGAGAATTCACATAATCAAATCAAGAGGAGTTCTCAAACGTAATAGGATTGTATAAGTCACAAAAAGTAAGAGTGCCCTAAAATTCATCCCTAAGAATCTAGTATAACTTCTTGTAGAAATAGACAATATTAAACTTTTGAGAAAGAAGTTACGTATAATAGTTGTGAAGATTGAGGACATGTGTGTAGACTAGAAAATTGCAAGGATGTAACTAAATATTACGATTATGGAGACTCTATAAAAATCCATGCATTTGCGGGTATATCTATTTTGATTCGTGTTTACAGCTATGAATTATTGATATTTTGTTTGAAGGATTGGTGACAATTTTTTAAGAAGACATAGGTTGGTCATGAAAATTTATGAAGTTGGAATCCTCTTGCAAGGGTGTGTCAAGTTTTGAAATAAAAGATAGTCACTAAGTGAGTGTCAATGTAAAGTCTTTCTCATGAGACAAGTAAAATCTTATAGTCATGAAGAAGTCATCAGTGTGTAAAAAGGGTGCATGATTGGTGTTACCTAGCATCCAAGTTTAATTGTTAAATAAGGGTTGTTTTGAAAAGAAGTTCAAAACATCCAAATTAATGACTCCCAAAGGCAAAGCCAAAAGATTCCAGCCAAGAAGCAATGTTGGGGGAGAATTCATAATAGCAACTTGAAAGCAACTTGAGAAGATTGATGGCAGAAATAGTATTGCAACACCTTGTGAAGAAAAGAACTTAGAGGTTCTTGTAGCAACTTGACAAGATTGATGAAAGAAATAGTATTGCAACAACTTGTGAAGAAAAGAACTTGGAGGTTCTTGAATAAGTAGATCTATTGATATCCAAAAGATAACATGGTCTTTATGATCAATAGTTGACAGTTGAACAAAGAACTTGTTGAACACATGTACTAGTAGAGAGAGAAATAAATTTATGGAAACCCTAATAAAAAAAATTGTGAGGAGAACAAATTCCAATAGAGGTTTTTTAGAAGTTGCTAAGACAACTCCATAATTGTAGAGTTGCCCAAAGAAGGAGTAGGTGAAGCTCTTGAGAGTGAGTAGATGCAAATGCCTAGAACAGTAAAGAAAGCTCAAAGGTTCCAAAAGAGACAACTATTGTTACCAAACAACCAAGTTTAGAGGAGAGAGGCTAGGTGAGGTAGTCATACCAAGGTGAATAGACTTTCTATTCTAGAGGCTAAGTGTAGCTCACAAGTGGAAAACGAAAATTCACAAAGGAAAAGTAAAGATGATTATTAATAGTCATGACAAGGGTTTGAGTAAAAGATGTAATAGAATGGAGGCAGATGCTAAAGAAAATGACATAAAGATCAAAGATATGGATGGAGAATGAATAAAGTCACATGACTTGTTAAGGAATTATTTAGAAGAAAGATGAGGAAAAATCCATGGTCCATGTTGAGTTCTTGGTGGAAGAAACAACTCAAAGGAGCTAAGATTAAGGAAGAAGAAGTTCACTATTGTGGAATAGAGAAGGGATCATTCCTTAGATAGGATAATGATAATGTAGAAGTTAAGAGACTTCATTAAAATTTCATTGATTGTTGGAAACTTTATATCAACAAGAAGATCTAACAACTGAGACATCAAATGAGGATACATTGTCTTATGTTTTAAAAACTCATAATTTGTGTATTTGTAGGTATTGAAAAAGATAGACAATCATTGAAAACAATCATAAGAATACAATAAAAAAAAAATTGCTAGAGAAAGAGGGAAAATTATTTTATGAAGGCAATCGTAGTGGAAATCATACACAATTGCCAAACACAACTATTGGGGAGGAGTTGCAAGAACCTATTGTTATAGTGAATAGGGGGATGTTGTCTTATGGAGAGAGTCAAAAGAAGCATTCAAATATGATGTAGATTAAATTTGATATCAAATTGTTGAAGAGGTTATTGAGAGAACCTTAGAATGAAACAAGAAATGTTTAGCATTAGGAATGGGGGATGACAAGCTTAGAAATATAGATTTGAATGCAAAATTAAGGATTCTAGAGGAACCAATAGTCAATTCAAAGACTGAGGACTTTGAAGAGGTTGCAAATAGGAATCATAGAGAAGAAAAAAGAAGAAAATGTCAAATAAAATCTCTTACATATCAAAGAAAATATTATCAACAAACTGTAAAAGAAGAATTAAAGGTTCAAAGAGACATAAATTCATATTGAAGGAAAACAAACTACATATTTGTAGAGTACAATGAATAGAAGGAAGCAATCATCCTTATAGTTGATAGTAATTTTTGGGTATTTAATGTTTTCTATTTAATAAATTTATTTTATGTGCAGATGTATGCACAAGTGAGAGTTTGGAATACAAAAGTCAATCTTTCATAAACAAATCATGGAGGAGAAAAGAAAGTGTCTTAAACATTATTGAAAAAATGGCTAGTGATGAAGAATGGAAGCTTAATAGTAAAATGGAAATGGAGGCCATACATGTCTTAAATTTTGAAATAGAGCTACAAGGGAGCAGTCTTAGAAGCATGGATCAATGAGGGAGTATGCTAGATATTGAGATTGAGAAGTTATGTATGTTGATGAATGAACTACCTAAGAGGAAGCACATTGAAGTGAAAAGGACAATCAACAACAAAAATCAATTGATCTCAACATAATAGACCAGTGGGGCAAGTGGATCATTGCAATGTAAAGTATCGAAACCTAAAAGATTAAGGAGAGAAACACCATAACAAGAGATGAAGAGGAAAAAGTTAATGAGAAGGTTCAATACTAGAATGAAATTGTTTTAATTAGGTCAAGTGGACAACCACAAAATAAATTTAGGGATCCATGAAGGAAATAAGTTGCATTAAATGCACATGCAATTGGAAAATGTGAGACAAGGTACAAGCAACAAAAGTAGCTAGAAGAAATCATGGACAAGAGTGCACAAATTTTTTTTTTTGGTTCCTTGAGAGTTGGATTAAAGAGTAATGACCAAGAGGTAATAAACCTTTCTTCCTGGAGAGTCTGATGCAGGAGCAATAAAATATTTGATAAATATTCAAATTTTGGAAACTAAAGTTTCTAGATCTTAATTAGCATTTTAAAAATATTTTTGGAAGATTGTTCCATATTTTGTGGATCTAGAAGTTTCATCTTCTTGTATGAATATTTTGAGCCTTGGAGATTGTAAGAGAACATAAGTATGTAGGATATCATTTATTTATTTTATGTGTAGTTTTAGATGTTTATGTGAGTAGAAATATTAATTGTATTTGAGTTCTTATGGGTTGTAGATTGTTGTTTTATTGCTTAATCAACTCCCATTTCCTTTTATTTTGGGTGGAGCATTGCTAGGTGAAGATCATATGAAGGAATTGTTAAACAAGAGGCGACATGGTCAATCTTTGCAATTGTTTTGTGTTTAGATATTGATCTTGCCTAGGTCAAACAAATATTACATCTTGACACAACTAAATTTTCACATCTGAAGCCACACAACTTGCTTTGGAAAGTTTTTCATTTCTATCAATGATTGATTTCAATGAATCCTTCTAAGAATTATAGGTGCATTATTATATATCTAAAGAATATTGGGCACCATTGGAATCCGACATATGAAGGTTATAATTTTCCCACTGCTTGTTTCCTTTTCACTTCTTTTTTCTTGGAACCAGAGTTTGTTTGTTTTTTTCTCCATAGGCAAAGAACACTTGATGGGTTGTCAAATCCAACATATATCTTTAGTGACCCGAAGCCAAGATTTAAATTACTTCATATTTGCATTCTTTGTTCTCTTATTTTAGTAAGGGGTTAAATATTGAATTCTCATATATAATATGAGGCATTTCACTTGGCATCCTCATGGGTGTTTTTGAAGAATTCCTCTCAAATGTTCCTTCAAGGTACACAAAATTTGCATATGTTGGTTTCGCATGCTCTCTTGTATGTTTTGTGTCTTCACTATTTTGTTGTGGAGTTCATGTTAAATCTTTTGTATCCATACTTAGCTAATTAAGGGATAAACTAGAATTAACATTTAGAAATAAGTGTTTACATGTTGAAAGCTAATGATAGATGTCCTTTATGATATTTTTTTCTATGTTATATCTATGCCTATCATTATGGATTGTGTTTTAGTTATCAAATAGTCATTTGATGACTTAGATTTGTGTTCTTTTTTGTTAGTAATGTTGAGCTCCCAGCCAGTCTAGACTTGCCACCATATTTGTTGTTTTCAAGTTAACTACTTTGACATGATGTGAAACTCTCAGATTTACTTATGTTGAAGAAGAATTTTGTTTTAGAACACTTTTCTTTTATTCAATTTGTTGTAACCAATGCTCAAAATTTTAATTGACGCCTTTAGTTTTTGAATTTAAAAATAAGAGTACATATATCTACTAGTCCTTCATAGATGGGAGTGAGTTAGTGAGCAAGTTTCATTTCCATCTTTTTATTTTCTTGAAATTTCTTAATCAGAACTTTGTTGTGCTCCTTTCAAGGGCCAATTTTAATGTAAATTCAAGGAAGCAAATCTAAGTTTTGTGTACACAAATCCTTCCAGAAGAAGAGTAGGGTCAACTCTATCAGAATAAGGTGATCTCTTTCTAGCATTTATTTCATTTTAAGTTCAGCAGATCTCAGTATCTATACTTACTTCCATTAATTTCAAGTTGTAGATTGACAAATTTGATTTGTCATGGTAATATGAATCAATAGTATAATATTGTTGTCATAGTTTAGTTTGTAGTATCATTACTTCATGCATTTTCTAGTTAAATGCTTTCAAATAAATTTAGTATTTGTTCCATTTGTACCTAGCCATGTTTCCAATTAATATTAAAATAAGTTGTAGCAAGAAAAGATTAGATAAAAACCTTATTGGATTTGATTCATGAAATTTTAGATGCTTTTATGTAATGTGCGAGTTTAGATCAAATGTGTCCTTTATATTTCTACAAGCATAAAATAGTTTTATTCATACAAATTAGACTAATAGTCTAGTTTCCACATTGTAAAGTAAAATATCGAATTCATTTATTTAAAGAGTGTGATAGTTCAAAATAATCTAATCTTATTATCTTTATTATGGGTTGAATCATTTTAGCATAGAAAAGGTTAGTTGAGATGAAGACCATAGAATAGAATCAAGTATAGAAGTTTCACCTTTAGTCGACCTATATGACATCTCTTACTAGAGCATGACTGAGAGATACAAAACACTTTCACTATGAACCCCCCCCCCCCCACTCCCAAACCTAATTTGTATACACCCTTATCACATACAACTTTAAGACACCTAATTCAATAAACATGAATTAAATGATGTGAGTTGTGACATCAAAGACATCACCCATCATCAAGACTAGAAATTATTACTCAGACTTCAATTTATCTATTATGAACGGAGTGAAAATATATATTACTATTGAAATATCCTTTCTATTTTATTTTAATTAATTTGTAGAGTCAAATAGAAACTAAAACCAGAACATAGTTTAACTCATGAGATTTTTGAAAAAGAAACACAGATGAACATATGATTTTGAGAGATCCAGATAACCTTTAAGAAAATGGGAACAATCTAACCTTTACTTGCGACTTAGATTAGGAATATGTAAATTCATAATATGATGCTATAAATACCAGCTCCAAACTTGAGAGAAGTTGTGATAAAAAAAATGCTTGATTTTACTTTGTGTGTGTGATTTCCAAGGCATGAATTAAGAACTATGGTTCTATTTGAAGGTTGTATTTTGTACTAAGAGTCAAGCTTCAACTTTAACATGAAAAAATAGATCAACCTACCCTTGTATTAGATTGAATCACTTCTACCTTCTGAATGGGGTTATTGAACTTAATGATCATGTTATTAAGATTAGAATACATGATATCTGTTTTGGGGTTTTGTCCAAGCCTAGACTTGTTGGGGTTGCATCCTGAAAGGCAAAGAATTTTGACTTCTGGTAGTGAAAATAAAATATCAAAGATGTAAAGAATAAATACTTCTCATCATCTGATTTCTTCTTAAAGACTTCAGTGACCCAAGAAGGTAGATATTTTCTTTCTTCCAACTTTGAAACCCAACCAATGGTAATTGCTAAAAAAATCAACCTACCTTGATAATGAGGTAACAAAAGAGTGGCCCCACAACTCATGACCAAAAAAATAGGAACTTAAATTGTGGCCCCATAACGAATAACTAAAATAATATTTGTTGGGACTTTAGCTTTTTTCCAAATGTTTAAAATACCACCTAGTCTCTTTATTTATTAAAAACATAGCTTATGAGGGACAAAAATATGTTAGATTTTTTTTTTTTTTAAATTACTAACTACTATTCGAGAGGGGACATTACAACCCTCCCTTCCTAGGATTGTTGGTAATCTAGCAACTATGGACTAGAATGTTGCAGTATCTCTTTGCATTCCCACGTAGCACGCTCAATAGGTAATGTTGAAGTTTTATAGTTGTGAGAGAGTTACTTATTTAAGTGTTTTTATTCTACAATGGAGCATATACATGGTGCCTTATGTGTGTTGTCTTGGCACTATCATATATGATATGACATTATGTTTTGCTGCATGTTGAAGACTCCTATGTTGTGAAGTAGCCACATTTAGTTATCATTTAATGTTCCAATTGTAGTTGTTTCATTTCATACTCACTCTATGTCATATTATCATGTAATTTGTGATTGAAGAAGGTAGCATGTGGATTCATTTATGTTTTACATTATGCGTATTATAGATGAATCTTATTGTCATCATTGGTGCCTCTTTAGTTTCTAGGATGTCTTATCCTTACTTGCACATGGAAAGAGAAAGGCAGTTGGTATATGCAAATGAAGAGATGCTCACAGATATATTCCATGTGGACTTTTATTGGCTTGGTTATGAAGATTGTCAGATCTTTTTGGACTTTATATTATCTTTCTAGCTAATTAGTTATCGAGATTTGAGTGCTTCAGTGCACACTCTTTTCATGAGATTCTTGATTGCTTGTTTGTTGTGAGCAACTCGACATTATATTCATATTTTGGTTGATTATTGTAGATATATATTTTGTTTACTGTAGAGTATATTCATGATCATTGGATGATCGATTGTTTTGGATGTGATCCACATGTTTTATTAGCAGTTTTGTTATTGAGAGACTCAAAAACTTTTGTAGTAAGGATTATGTTAGAAATAATAGTCCACCAAGATAACTGAGAGAGGGGGAGGGGGGAGGGGGGGTTGAATCAGTTATCCAATTAAAACATTTATCAACCTTAATTAATCTTAACCATCCAATCAAAGTAAAAAGCAACAATAACAAGATGCCCATACACAATTACACCAGATTTGTTAACTAGGGAAACCTTTGATTAGAGGGAAAACCCCAGTGGGAATGATGCCCACAAAAATATACTATATATATTCCTTAGATGGACCCTATTAGGAGTCTATAAATAATTTCAGTACATAAGAATCCCTATTAGGAGACTTTGAATCCTTGTTAGGAGATTCCAACCCTATTAGGAGTTGTAGAAGGCAAAAGGACCCACTGTCCAAATAGCTTTTGGGGCAAGACCATTGAACTTCACTATCCAACTGATCTCTCAACTATTCCTTGTAGAATAATTGTTCATACTGTGCTTTATCCTCTTTCCTCTGTCCTATCAACCAGACTAATCACTGTCAAACCTTGTAGACTAGGTCATGAACCTCAAATCCAAATATCAAACCTTGGATCTCAAAATAAAACCTTAGAATGAAGTTTTCTCCAACGTCACTCTTCTCTGCTTATACTCACATATCAACTTTTCTCTCTTCTATTCCACTCTTCGTGCTTCTTGCAATCCTTCATAAGTTCATCCATAACATAGGAAAATGTCCTTCCTTTATACCAAACCCATAAAAAAATTCCCTGAGTCGTCTATTACACCTTCTCAATTAATTATTATAGGACCTCATTAAGAACATGTTATACTTAGCGATAACATTAATATATCGCCTTGTAACTTGTATAACTTTCCATATGTGTAATGTTATGACAAGCGAGCTTAGCCACATCATCTCCAACATGTCTTCTACAAGCCTTTAACCTTTCTTCTTAGAATAACAACTCTGCTAAGAGATATAACAAGTTTACCAAAACATGCTTCTGTAAACTCTATCTCATAACAGTCTTCACCAAAACTTACATAACTTCTTCTAAACTTAATATCTTTTTCTCTCGAGGTTATTTGTATATATTAGACACTTAGTAGTATCTCCCTTTAACCTTTCTTAGTGAAAATACTCAATTATCTATCCATACCAACTTGATATTTACTGGTCTTTTGTCAGATACCACATAAAACTACTATGTTGACATCAATGACAAACACCGTCATGAATGTAACATATCATGAAAATAATGTTTCTACAATACTCCCCCATAGGAATTTCATTAGCATTCATGCTTCCAACATGTTATTGGTTGACTGCAAGTAGACGTCAATGATAAGGAAGGAATTAATTGGTATTTAATTTGAAATCTGAATAAAAGTATCATCTTTGGCATGGCTAGGTTTTTCCCTGAGTAGGAAGGTTTTCCCAGGATAAAATTTGTCTTTTTTAATGGTATTTTTGCATATTGCATTCTTTTATTCTAATTCAAACCATTAACATGTAAACCCCTCCATTTAATCAGCTCCAATTTTATTTCTCAAGAACCCTCAAGCACCAATACTGATTTCTCTTCTTCATCTAATGGTGGTAGCTCTTGACACGCAACTGTATGTTGACCCAATGCTTTATTTAGGTAAGAAACATGAAAATGTTGTTAATCTTACTTCCCTTGGCAAGATCCAATTTATATGCAAATTCACCAATCATCCTAAGTATTTTGTAGGGACCATAAAAATGTGGCTTCAACTTTTTTGCCCCACTACTCTTCAATGAAGACTGCCTATATGATTGTACATGTAAGAAAACTAAGTGCATAACTTGAAATGTTCTCTCCACTCTATACCTATCTGCATGCATTTTCTATTGATTTTAGGCCTATTGGAAGTCACTTTTTAGTGCCTAGAGAATATCATGATAAATCTGAATTATCTCCTTTGTACAAGGAACCTTACTACCATCAAATGTCATTCATATGAATCATAAACCATCATAGTTCTACAAGGTCCTGAATGGGGACACAACAATTGACATATGATAGGTGGGATTGTAAAAATACACACCTAAATGAATCCACCTTACCCAATCACATTATTTCCCTCAAACATAGTTCTTAGGGTATCCCTCCACCTATTTTTTTACAATATATTTCTCCCCATTCATTTGAGAATGGTAACTAGTGCTTGAAGTCATTTCATGACCTTCTAGTAAGAACAACTCATACCAAAACATATTGATGAATCTGTTATCCACATAACTTACAATGGTCCTAGGTAGGCCATGCAACCTAAACGCCTCCTTGAAAAATAATTCAAAAGCCTAGCATGTTAAAAATTTAGTAGCAATGAAAAAGAAATGAGAATATTTCATTAACCTATCTACAACTACAAAGATACAATCTTTCCCTTGCACTTCGGGTAGACCTGTGATAAAATCCATTGATATCCCTTCCCATTTCTACTAGGGTATCAAAAGTGGTTGTAGTAGGCATGCAAGGAATGCATGCTCTAATTTTTTTCTAGATAGTTAGACACTTTAACATGTTGTAAATCTTTCAATCCCTTCCAAGTAAACCTCTCGTGAATCGAATGAGAGGTTTTAAAGAAACCTAGGTATCTTGCTAATGGTGCATCATGTCATGCCATCAAAATCTTGGCCTACAACTTGGAATCTGGCACAAGATAAATTTTGTTCTTGTAATAAATTATACCATCCATTATTGCATACTTTTCATCTTGTAACTTGTCATCAATCGAATAAGAAGCAAATGTATCCTTCATATATTCGGTCAAGAGTTGAGATCTCTTTTTAGTTGAAATCTCAATGAGAGAGAAAAGTGTTGGTTTCCTAGACAAAGCATCATTAATCACATTTTTCTTACCCTTTATATGCTCAACAGAAAATTAGTAATCCTTAATATTTATTATTTACTTTTGTTTCCTCACATTTAGATATTTTTTCTCCAAAATGTACTTGAGACTATTGTGATCTTTTTGGACCACAAATTTGACCCTGACAAGGTAATGTATAAACATAGCTAGAGCATGCATAATTGCTAGAGTTTTCCTTACCATATGTGGAGTACAATCTCTATGAACCTCTAAGTTTCCTACTCTCAAATGCAACAGGATTATTATTTTGCATTATTACTACACCAATCCCCTATCTCGATACATCACACTTAACAACAAATGGTTGAGGGAAGCTAGTTGATGCTAATACTTAGGCATGTGCTCATAACTTCTATGAGTTTGTCAAATATAACTTAGGTCTTTGTAGACCAATGGAATGCCCCCTTCTTAGTAAGATTAGTCAAGGGTGATTCCAACTATGAGAACCCACACACAAATATCTTGTAGCAGTTACACAACTCTAAGAATCCTCTCAATTCATACATGTTTTTTGATAGCGGCGAATTGAGGAATGACTACATTTTCGTGCACTTTTACACCATAAAATTCAATCATGTGTCCTAAAAAGACAATCTTTATCATCCCAAATTATATTTGGTGCTTGTAGCAACTACACAAGTCTAAGAATCCTCTCAATTCACACATGTTTTTTGATGGTGGCGAATCGAGGAATGACTACATTTTTGTGCACTTTTACACCATAAAATCCAATCACGTATCCTAAAAAGACAATCTCTATCATCCCAAATTACATTTGGTGCTTGTTTGTAAATAATGAACCTAATTCCATGATACCCAATACTTCATCCAAATGTTGCTTGTATATCAAAATGTCATAAAAAAACACTAGAACAAACTTTTGCAATTGTTCTTGAAAAGTGTGATTCATGAAGGACTAAAATGTCATTGCAGTATTTGTGAGTCCAAAGGGCATAAGTAGGAACTTGAAATCTCCATAGTGACAACAAAAATAAGTATTTTCTATATACTCTTCCTCTACACTAATTTGGTGATAGCTAGAGCGCAAATTAACTTTAAAGAAGTAAACAACATCGTGTAACTCATATGGAAACTCATCAATCCTAGGTATGGAGTATTTGTTCTTAATGGTTATCTTTTTAAGTTTCTTGTAGTTTAGACACATGTGTAATATTCCATCCTCCTTGACTAACACAACGAAAGAAGAAAAAGGGATGGAATTAGAACGAATGTAGCCCATTTCAAAACTCTTTGATTATTTTTTCAATTTCTTGTTTAAAATGGTGAGGATGCCTCTAAGGTTTTGTGATAATAGGCTTTGAGTCCCCTTCCATCTTAATCACATTCTCAAACCCCCTATCAGGTGGATGGCGAGGAGGAATATCTCCAAATATTGAACTACATTTATTTAACATGGTTTGAATATCAATATGATAAGATGACTCATAGCAAGTGGGAGTTTTTTATAGAAATAAATGATTGAGCTACCCATTCCACATTATTATGTCTAGAAAGAGCCTCCATCTTGTTTGTAAAAACCACTTGTGGCTCACCATCAACCATGTCCTTAAGTATTGTTTTCTTTCTATTAACCATGAATTCCAACTACATCTATTTAAATTCCTAAACATAACATTCAAGTGATTTCAGCCAATGTACTCCTAAAATAACATCCACATTACTCAACCCAAGTACATATAAATCACGTTTCAATGTATCCTCTTACATCTATATGTTTAGTTGTGGCACAACTCAATTTCAACTTAACAAAAAAACCATTTGCAACAATAATGTTGAATCTAGAGAATTCCTCAAATTTTAGTCTATGCTCTCACCAATCCTTCATATATAAAATTGTTTATATCTCTACCATCAACTAAAAATACCATTCTTTTTCCTTTAAAGATGCCTTTCACATGGAAAGGATAGTTCTGAGGTACTCTCGATAATTTGGAAAATGAGAGGATTCACATTGTCTCTAGTATCTTCCAACTCAATCTATTGAGGTTGAACCTCTTGTGTAACATCCTCATCTGTGTTGTCTTCCTTCCCATTCTATTCCTCATCATCCGAATGGACTTTTATCAAATGAATCTTTCCTTTTCTGAATGGACTTCTATGAAACTCATGTTCTTTTGTTAATTGTAACTTTTCTTATTAAATTTCCAAGGGCTTATATCTTTATTTTTTGATAGATAGGAAGTTGTAACTTCAAAATACATAGCTAACCTAATATTATCATCTAATGAACTACATTGATGAGCCTTAACAAAACCTTTTAATTTGTCACTTATACCTTCAATGAAGACCATTGTTACCCATTTTTGAGGAATATCAGAGACCATTACAGAATTGTTTTGGAATTCATTGATGTAAGACTCTAGATGTCCTCCCGATTGAGTTGTGTCAATTCCTTCTAATAAACTTTTATGTCTTTCTAGTCAAAGCGAGTGAACCAAGGTTTGATCCAAGGAAACAAGTCTTGTGGTGCCACTAATTGTGTGTTATTCTTTCTAGGTGCATGGTGGAAAATTGAATCACCTTTTCTTCTTCCATGGGCTTGAATGCCAAAAAGGTATCCAACTTATGAATCCATGATCTAGCTGATATTTCTTTGATTCCATTGAAATTTGAAATCGTAGTTTTGGTCAAGGCATCCTTGTACTCCACTAGTCGGAAGCCTCATCTAGATTTCCCTCTAGGCCTCTTTCCTTGCCCTTCCAAATGATTCCTAGCTTTTTCCTTATGTTGGTTCGTAAACTAATTTAAATTCATTAGTTTCCTTACATCAATTGGAAGTTTTATGTATTCATTTTGTGCTTCTATAATATCATTTGTGATGTGCATTTCTTCTACCTCAACCTTAGGAATGGATTCTATTTTTGCTAGACAAGGTAAAAAAGTTGGACATAATGGTCGACCAGACCTTGTATTTTCTATTCTCAAAATGTTAGAGGCTACTCTATTTTTCTTCTCATTCTCTTCTTCACTTCTACTATGTCGATTACTAGACCTTCCTAACCTTGAACGTCAAACTCTTAATTGTCCAATTTCTATGATTGTACAATCTTTAAAATGCTGCAACATTTGTTTTTGTTGTTGCATCTGTAGCTCCTATTGTTGTTAATGTTTTTGACTCTATAGTTGTTGTTGTTGTTGAGAAAAAATTGTCAAGATATCATTAAGTTGATTATTTGATTCCCTCTATGGCATTCCATCTTTTCTTTATCCCATCCCAAATTCAGTTGGGTTCATTTTAACGTCTTCTTGTTGCCTTGACCTACTTCCTATATTATATTTGTGTGGTTTAGACCCTTTGGTATACATAGAACCACTTTATAGAAGCATGCATTGGGCTAGGCATGAAAAAAAACTTCAATTCTAACATGCAAAACAAATTTTGTGGCATGTACTCAAAAAGAAAACCTATAATTGAAACCCACATAGGCTATCAAGGTTTGTAGCTTTGATACCATTGAAATATCCTATCTATTTTATTTCTACTAATTGTAGAATCAGATAGAAATTGAAACAAAAACATAGTTTATCTCATGGGACTTTTGAAAAAGAAACATAGATAAACATAATTTGTGACGTGCAAATGATTGGTAAGAAACTACAAACAATTTGATTTTTAGTTGTGATGTAAATTAGGATGAGGTGAAGACATAATATGCTACTATATAAATCTGGAAATACTAGCTCTAAACTCATAAGTAGCTGCAATAAAAAAGTTTTTGTATTTTAGTTTCTACATGTGAAGGCATGAATTAGGAGCTACAATTCCATTTGGAGGATGTGTTTTGTACTAGGAATCAAGCTTCAACCATAGCATGATAAAATTAGATCAACTTGCCCATGTATTCAACCAAACTACTTCTACCTTCTGAATGAGGTTACTGAATTTAATGATTATGTCATTGTGATTAAAATAGTTCTATTTGTCCAAGATTGGCTTGGGGTTTTGTCCAAGCTTGAAATTCTGGGGGTTGTATCCTTCAACTTCTTGTAGAGAAAATAAAATATCAAAGATGTAAAGAATAAATACTTATTATCATGTGATTTCTTGTTAAAGACTTGCCCTATTAAATTCTAGGGGTTGTGTCCCTTTATTTATTAAATACACACCCTATGAGAGAAAAAAATAGGCTAGTGTGGTTCTATTTAATTACTAACAATTGTTCAAGAGGGGACATTACAACTATGCTTATAGTGACCTTTTGGGTTTATTTTTGATACTGAATGCATTTGAACTTCTATGTCATTTATGATTAGCAAACCATAGAATAAAACCAATTATTAGAAGTTCCAACTTTAGCAAACTTATAAGACATCTCTCAACAAATCATGACTGAGAGATACAAAACACAACCTCCTCTCCCTCAAATTTGGAAACTCCATATCACATACAATTTTAAGACACTTGATTCAATAAACATGAATTAAATGATGTAAGTTGTGACATCACCAACCTCACCCATCATCAAGACTAGATATTATTAATAGGACTATAATTTCTCTATTATGAAAGGATTGAAGAATATTTTTCTATGCTTATAGTGACATTTTAGGAATTATTTCAAATAATGAATGTATTTGAACTTCTATGTCATTTCTAATTAAATTTATTTAGTTTTTGGTTCCTAGATCTTGTGATTTTAATCCATATATGTAATATGTTGAATCTTCTATTTCACTCTTTTAGTTTCCTTTGAAGTTAAAATTTCTAGTCATGTCACGTCTTTTAGTGAATTTCAAAATAGTGATTAAGTCCTAGTATACTGTGTCGGAAGATTTGCATTTCTTATAAAGCTTTAACAAGTGCATCATGTAAAGTGGCTGGAATATTATCATGTGTTTTGTACCTAACTTATTCAAAAAAATGATCCATTTCCTTTTCCTAAAACAAGCATATAAAGAGTTAGCTTCCAAAACCCTAATGCTCATTTAGCAGTGTGCATTTTGTCCCCCAATCATTAAACTTTTCATAAGGCTATTATTCTTCTTGATTACAAATTTATAATACACATTTTTTTTCTTTAATAAATTTATTGTGTGTCTTAAAATAAACCAAGTGCTACCACATGAATAATTTGAGTAATTTCCTTAGTTAACAACTAATGCAGTCACCCAATTATTAGTTTTTGTCACTACCCTGTATAATATATTCGTTGTTATTTTTATTGTATAGTGAATTGCATGACTTAAGATTCATTTATTTATGATCTCGTTCTAGTGTCAATAGTATGGTCGACCAAATATTTATTTCCACCACCTATTAATTGCTACCTTTTTATGATTCCTCACACATGCATCACCATCATTGTAGACTTATTAATTGTTTCATTGGATTTCTTTGTCATGGACAATAATTTTTAATTATGACAAAGTGTGAATGTTATCATCAATGATATTGTTATATACTTGTTATCGAAATATGTAATTATGTTTACAAGTATGCTTTGTTTTGTGTCATCCATCACAATCTTCATTTCTTTAGCTATCAGAATCTCTATATATTAGTATATACAATCACTTACTCTCACCCCTCTTTCTTGGGAAATTGGACATTTATATGTCTCTCTCTTTCATAGAATTTAATGATATTATTAAGATCTTCAATTTTCAAATACAAAATTTTGACTATATCTATATTGCATTAATGTAATGGAATGTGCCATGAATGCATACACATATTTATATGATTATGTATATATGAAACTTTTCATAGAATGATCCATGATTGTTCATCATAATGTTTATAATACTTAAGAGTAGCCACAATTGTAGGAAATCTGGAAAGGCCTTCATCGCATTGAAATGTATAGGTCTCAAATAATGAATTCATGTTTCTTCAACTTTTGGAATTGTACAAGCATATGTTTTTATGTTTTCACATCAATGAAAATTATGAATTTCATTCTTCCTTTGAAATTTAGTGATAATAATATGTTTATTAATCTTTGACATCAATGAAAAAGTGTCTATGTCATTGTCTTCTTACATTCTTGATATCAATGGAACATTTCCAACTTCTACTCTTCGTGTGGGTCATTTATATAGTTCTACTTCTATGTTGTAAGTGACTTGATTTGGCATGTGTGTTGTAAGTGTTTTGATATAGTTTGTTGAAAGTGGAATATTTGGGCATGTATGAAAGTTTCCTAATATGTCCTTGTTTCTTAGTCCTTGGGCCCCTCGTTGTATTGGGTCACTCTAAAGATTAATTAAGAGACCTTGATGAAGATGTAGACTTCAAAAGGATCAACCAAGGAAG